>CM060971.1:29608968-30011468 GCA_030765045.1 Tenodera sinensis
TTCATGTTGCAGGCCGGAATCTTTTTCATATCACAGTACCTTCTTTGGACGAAAGTCAACAAAACACACATTTCAGTTGTTAAGGACGCTGTCAGTTGCCAGGTTCGTATCAGCACCAGTAATGTATCGGAACTTCGTCCCGCAGGAGTTCTTTTGCATTACAGAAAATCTACTGAAATGGGGCTGTAGGTTTTAAGCAGACTTTAAAACTGTCAATCTAGTCAGGGTTTGAACCCGCGACTTGAACCCAGAACGATATAGCCGCCAATGATAAGTTAAATTCTTTTAGGGCTCCGGTTTCACCAACAGATGATAAGAATACTCTTTACTTCATGTTTGCTAACATATGTTAAATTTTAAATAATGTTAAAACTAGTGGATTTCAAGAGACTTTTACATCGACTTGTTAGTTAAAATACTATAGTTAACATACTGCTAACGTCAAAAAAAAAAACTGCGAACAGTAGCTTTTGAAAAGGCGGTGACCGAACTGCACGCGCTCCGATGTACATCGCAGTAGCAGACAATTAATTACGTTAATGGATAATTCCCATGTGATTTTCCAGATTATTTGAGGCTTCAATTGCGATATCAACTGATATCTAAATGTAAAGGAAGCAATTTTTCACCATCGGGAAAGCGCTAATTACAGAACAGGCACTAAGAGTACATGTTAGGCATTATCGAAAACGAAGAAGCTGACAGAACCTATTAAAGAATAAGGATACAGCTATGAATATCCGCGAGCAATTTCATTGAAGTGCAGAGGATTCTCCCATTTCACTGCAGCAATTTAGAGCTTATATAAAATGCAGCAACACAAATTCCAGGTAGGTACGAAGAGTGTTTAGAGTGTTTAAAACTGATGGTAGACACTACAGTGAAACCAAATGGGCGAATCACTTATCACCCATTAACGATCAAGCAGATCCAAACAAGAATAACACCGTTCTTCATGGATTTCATTTTTTGAAGTGAATGAGCGTTTCTTAATCACATTTTCACACTGATTGCAAAACTAAAATCCGTTTTCGCGTACCACGTCAGAATTTTTCGCAATTCAATTCAATTATGCACATACTGTAGTAATATTACCACGTGCTTATCGTTTGTTAGAAAGGCTAACAGCTTATAGTTTTAACTTTACTACACAAAATGTGAAATAATATAAATATTACTATATTTATATTTTGTATTTTTATATTTATATACTTTTTATATTGATTAAAATCTACTAACTATATCCACCCTAAGGGAAGTACAAAAATTAAGATATGCAATATTTATTCTTGGATATGTTTATCTACAGTGTCAGATACGTTGCCATCTGCATCCAGCAACACTGAAACTGAATCTCCAGTGGATAATACTGTAACTTTTTGGGTTTGGTGTGAAGTAAATACGACAGATGTAGTCGAGATAAAGAAACACTTTTATTTCCGTAAACAGTAACTTTGTACACTCGTTGCAACAACAAGAAAGTCTTTTTCTGATTCTCCAACAGCACGGCTCCGAACTCGTAACACAAAGAACTAGCTCTTCTCCGTCGGCACAGCGCTTCACATCGTCTGTCCGTCTCCGTCGGCACGGCTACTCAACCTTCACATACATCTGACTCTTCTCCGTCGGCACTACTCAACCTTCACATACGTCTGACTCCTGTCGCACTTTACCGCTATTTATATCTCCCAGGCACTATTCTGGAAAGTTCAGTTATTCGGTGGAATACAAAGAGGAAGATTCCAGAAGCTTCTATCCTTTTCTCTCTTTCGGCAAGCGCCCCAACAATGCGGCCATTCTCTGTCTCTTTCCTTCGGCTCCGTTGCGGTAGTGCCGACAATAATGCGATGGGTGACACTGCGGTTGTCGGCAATTAGATGCGGCGGGCGCGGTGACAATACTCATGAACCGGACATTTCTGATGAGGATAGATCTTTCAATGGAAATTGAGCTTAATGATTCAGTGAGGGATTCAAATTTGCCTAAAGAATCAGCAGAACTTTAGGTTAAAAGAAAAGGAAGCATTGACTGAGGGTACATATTTTTCATGGTACGGGCATAATGAGAAGGAACTTGTCCTTTTTTTGCTGAAGAAGAAAATTTGGTTTATTGGCAAGACATTCCTGCTGTCTTCAAATGTTATAAGCTATAGTTCCAAAGAGTAGAGGTTCTTCATAGATTCTTCTCAAAAAGTCTTAAAGGTGTTTTGCTTCATTATGGAAACATTCGTCCTTCTATTCCTGTGATCCACTCTTTTCTTTTAAAGGAGACACATGAATATGTTAATTTTTTATTACAGAGGCTAAAGTACGAAAACCATCAATGGCTAACCTGTGGAGATTTCAAGATTATTGCACTATTACTTACTTAGCAGGCTGATTTCACAAAATAACCCTGTTTCTTATTTGAAAGGAATAGCAGAGCTAGGTCAGTACACTGGGAAAGGTAACATTGACCACGTAGGTCTAATTTAACACCGGGCTTAATAATAATAATAATAATAATAATAATAATAATAATAATAATAATAATAATAATAATAATAATAATAATAATAATAATAATAATAATAATAATAATGATAATAATAATGATAATAATAATGATAATGGTGATAATGGTGATAATGGTGATAATGGTGATAATGATGATAATGATGATAATGATGATAATGGGGATAATGGGGATAATGGGGATAATGGGGATGATGATGATGATAATGATAATGATAATGATAATGATAATGATAATGATAATGATAATGATAATGATAATGATGATAATGATGATAATGATAATAAGATAATGCTAATGATAAAGATAATGATGATCATGATGATGATGATCATGATGATGATGATGATGATCATGATGATGATCATGATGATGATGATCATGATGATGATGATGATGATAATAATAATGATAATAATAATGATAATAATACTAATAATAATAATAATAATAATAATAATAATAATAATAATAATAATAATAATAATAATAATAATAATAATAATAATAATAATAATAATAATAATAATAATAATAATAATAATAATAATAATAATAATAATAATAAGTGAACCCCCTCAAATCCCTCAAAAGTATTGTTGGCACCTCTCCGTGTTAAGCCTCATGGCTTAATGAAGCAATTTGTGAAAACTCTAGATAAGGAAAGTGAGTACTTTAAGTACCTTTCCTTACGTTTCCTTCATTATCCAATGAAAAAAATTAAAGCTGGTGTAGGTATTTGTTGGTCCACAAATTCGAAAACTGATGGACAGCTCGAGAATACTGTGAGTCTGGAAGTAAAGGAATGCTTTCAGAAATGTTGTTTTTCATGTTAACATAATGAATGTGATCCTACAAAATTTCAAACAAATTGGTCGCAACACGAGTGCCAAAGTACATTTTCTTCATTCCCATCTAATTTCCCTGACAATTTAGGAGATTTTAGTGAGGAATAGGCTGAATTATTTTTCCAGGATATAAAAATTTGGAAATAAGGTATCAAGGGAAGTGGAGTGTTCACATGATAGTAGACTATTGTTGGATGTTAAAAGGCGACTGCTCTGAACAATATGAGAAGGTCAAAGAGGAGAAAAATTGAAGTGCAATATTGAGGTAAGGTTATGAATGTGCCTATAGTTATTATTATTAATTAGTGATTAATAAGTGGCAAATAAATTATAATTATGGCCTAATTTATCATACAAAATTCTTGTTGAATGTAAATTTTATTACATTTCACAAGTTTTTAATTTCATATCTGTTATTTATGAATAGTTTGAAAACCTGACGTGGTGGGAGAAAATGGAGATTATTTTTGAATTTAGCACAAAAAGTCCGTTTAGGATCACCTTTCAGATGAAAAAAAAAAAAGAGCAAAAAATAAGTTTTGAAATGCTGAACGGTGTAATTTTTGTATAGGAAAACTTCCCGATAAACCCACATACGGCAGCATTGGAAATACCAACACTGCCACTTGCCTTTAAGGGGAAATTCAATACAAAATGTATTTTTCATTTGTAATTACCTGTGGTTCTGCGGGAATGTTTTCGTGTAAACGAAGTGAAATATAGAGAGCTACGTGACGAGTTCAATAACCTTGGGCAGCGGGCGTGGTTGCGCGTTTCAGGCTTTTTCTATTTTTCATTTTTTCCCAAAATTTCTAGAGGCATTGTGTACAATCTGCTAAAATATTATATATTATATATATTACAAATGTTAATAGTTTATTAAATTATATAGTTTAATTTAAACGTGCACTACTTAATGAAAAATCTGATGTGTTGCACTCACATGACTTTCTCTACTCTTGTACTAACCTTTCTTAGAAACTCTTATTCCTGTATCTTCTTCGTGTTAGTTAAGATAAACAGTTGTACAAATTATCTTGTTACTTATTTCATTGTAGCTGCAAGGGGAATGTTAGAATACAGTAGGCTCTGTGCGGTAGTCAAATCTTTTAAAACTTTGGGATTCCGTTCCGAAACTCACACACATAACAAGGAATATCTCCGAAATGATTCACCCTATAAGAAAATTTATTCAGACATATATTGTGTATTTTAGCAAGATCTGTATTTTTTATAGTATGATTTGTTGTATCTCTAACGGTTTACCAGTTATGCAGAAGTCGTCCGGAGTAAATATGACTACAGGGCCATAGCCAGAAAATTCAAAATATACATTTCATTTGTTATAAAAATATCTCAAACATGTGACTTAATCAAAATCGTTAGAGCTATTTTCAAGAAAATAAAAATTTTCGAAGAACGTTCCATGTAAAGGGTAGTTTAGGGGGGGTTATTTCCTTCAAAATCTTGGTGTCGCATCCTTAAAAGACATTAAACTTAAAAACCAAATTTGGTTTTAAGCGACTTTTCGTTTTTGAGTTATACTGTCCACAACCTGACAGACACAACACACACACACACACACACACACACACACACACACACACACACACACACACACACACACACACGTGCGCGTGCGGACCTTTTTCTAAAAATGTTTTTTCTGGATTCACGGGGTCTCAAAAAATTTATTTCCGTTGAAATTTCGACATCGAATTTTTGGGTGGAATACATTATTTCCTTTACTTAACAGTATAGAAAGTAAAAATACATAAAGGGAACTTCAGGTCAGTTTCCATGCAGATATTTTCCGATACAATTCACTTGCTTATAATACTTCAGACATTTTTCAGAGTTTAAAATCCTCCTCGATGCAAGTTTTAAGTTATCGGAGTGAAACTCCGTGAAGTTACCTAAAACTCGTTATGTACTTACGTATCGTCCATGTGGGTGCCTCAGCTGGTTAGATGCCGGCCTACTGATCCCAAGGTTGCGGGTTCAAACCCGGATCAGACCGATGGTGTTTAATCTTCTTAAAAGTGATAACCCCATGTCAGTAGATTTACTGACATGTAAAAGAATTACCGTGGGACAAATTCCGGCACAGGGTAGCCTGATATCATTCTAGCGTCCTTAAGAAAGTACCTATTCATTTAGTTACATTGTTATGCAGATACGAATATTACTGTTAGGCAAAGTGCTGTGGCACCAAACTTACTTAAGTTTGATAACTGTCCGAAACTTACAATGGATCAAAAGTTATTTTATAAAAAGCAATTAATTCAAAACTGTATTTCTTACTAAGCCAATTTTATTTTTCAATAAGGAACATAAATTTGAAATGTTGTTTAAGAGTACACCGGAAGGAGTACTTTTATAAAATAGTTTAAATTTGTATTTAAATGGAAATTATCCAGGAATAACTTAATATGTGTAATATTGCATGTACCTAACTTTGCACCTGCTCTTGTTCATACTGGCATAAGATATAATTTAAATTTTCAAATACTCAGTAGAGTACTTTGCGTTTTGGAAAATACATAGGTTGGTTCCCTCAAATGGAAAGTGCCAGTCCGATAAAATCTCAAAGTAATTAACTCCTGCAGCATCTGTTAGTAGTACCTTAATCTCTGGTATTTCTTACGGTTAGACCGTTCGCGTACCACCTAGGTGGCCCGGGTTCGACCCCAGGGAGCCGCATGTAATATTCGAAGTGGACGAAGAGGCGCCTGAGAGGATTTTTTTCCAGGTTCTCCGGTTTTCCCTGCAATTTATTTCACCAACTTCCAACTCCTCTATCATCACCTTTTCACTCACAAGTTTCGCCTGCATTTCATACCATCCTCTTCCTCCCTTTCGTACCTGGTGCTGGGCTGAGCACCCGCTTCCAGGTCTTCACTCTGTACGGTCCATAGGTTCCTGTGCTCCCCGACTGGCGTCTGACCCTAGGCACTGACTTATAAAACCTAGGGAGTGTAAGGGGAGGGTACTCCGGTAAAGAAGAGGACTGATAAAGTCTTCATTCTGCATCATTGAAACAGGCTAAACTTATATAGCAAGCGTGGATTTTGTCCAATGTGTTACTTGTTTTTTTCTAATTTGCCCTTCTTCCCGCACGCACGCACGCGCGCGCACTCTCTCTCTCTCTCTCTCTCTCTCTCTCTCTCTCTCTCTCTCACACACACACACACACACACACACACACACACACACACACACACACACACACACACACTTTTCTGGAAATGTTTTTGCGACTCAGGACCTCAAAACGTGCATTTCCGATGAAATTTCAGCGTCGAATTTTAGGGCGGAGCGTATTACTTCCTCCACTTACTATACGCAAGTAGCAGAGAAAGCAAAAATGAAATCAATTATGACAAATTAAGTTCTACAGGAATACCTATTTCGCATATAGATACTCCTTTTAAGAGCATGTTAAAAATATTAAGTTTTAGGCTAAGGATTTTCATTATTTAATTTATTCGCAATTACAAACTATCTATACAGTGAACGAGTGAGTGAGTGAGTGAGTGAGTGAGTGAGTGAGTGAGTGGGTGAGTGGGTGAGTGAGTGAGTGAGTGAGGGAGGGAGTGAATGGCAACTACAATAATAAAGAACAACTTCGTAAAAATTTTCAAAGAACTCTTACATGTCATCAAACATTACAGTATATTAATTTTGAAATTTTAAATTTAAACTTTGATATTTAACTGGTTTAAAAGATATATTATTGCAAGGTACACATTGACATTTTGAGTGGTAAGTAAGTGAGCAACATTGCATGGAAGATGAATGCCTAAACTTAGTTCGAGTTTTTTTCCACTATTTATTCCAAAATTTGTTGAATTTATTTTAACCAAGCGAATCATATCTATTGAAAATGTGTGTGGATACAATTGACCAGATATAGTTGCAGATTTTGCAAAAGTGTCTACAATTGCATTTTCAATCATATCTGAATGGGCTTTAACCACTAATGTTGTATGCTTTTTCTTTGCTCTGAATTGCTGTATTACATTTACTATGGCAAATACAAGAGAATGATTGTTCATGTGGTGATGTAGTCTAGAAATGCTTTTTGAATCTGATAAAATTAAAATTGTATCATCTTCGACGGACTGGGCATATTCTACATATTCTTATAAGCTCTACTGAAAATATGGATGATAAGAGCTCAGTTTGAATAACTTCTTTTGATCTTTTTTAAAGTAAATGTACACACAGTCAACACTTTCCTTATTTTTAGAACCATCAGTGAATATGTGAGAAGCATTAGGGTATTCGGAATTGAGTTCACTTAAAATCGATAACTTCTCAACTGGATTATCTGCGAAAGGAATGTTCAGTTGCAGGGAAGGCTGAAGAAAAGATACTGAAAATGAAAACAAGGTGCTTTTGTAGTACGCAAAAGTGATTTGTTGTACTGGTTGAAATCAGTGAAGGAATTAACCAATCGAGGGATAAGTCTATGAGTCCAATACCTTTTGGCAGGCAAAGTGCAGCTAAATAGCTTAGCTCTTTGGATTTATAATAATATGAATCGCGCACAATATGCAAAGAAGATTGTTCTTAGTCAATACAGAATTTTACCAATGTCTCTCATCTTACAGTTTAGCACATGATATCTCTCACACTGGTCGCCACATCTTATACATACACAATCTGGGCCGTGAGCTTGTGGAATTTGGATTTTCTAATCGTTTTATAATAGCACATGTCACATAAAGCATGGATTCAAATATTTTGGGGAGGCTCTCTTGTTTCCGCTAATAACTGGAGTATATTGCAATGCGCCAATGCAAATGCATAATCAAAATGTGATTTGATTATAGAGCGATATAAAGCGATACCAAATTTGGATCACCTCCCCAAGGCTAAGGTTAGACTAGTGTTTCTTCTCTTACAAAAGGATTATGAGGAATTACTGATGGAATAGGGGCAGAATATGAGAAGTTCCGTTCAAATCCCAAGGGGATGCAACTCCTATTGCTGTGGTAGGGATGGGTGGCTCGATATAATCTTCCAAATGGAGGCAATTCCTGAGAGATGGTCTTAGGACCTTAGGGTGCTAGTACATCTGCAGCTTTACCATTTGTATACACTGTCTAACTTTTACTATCTAAATACTGCATAATACATACAGCAAGCGAAAATAGAGAATACAGTGTGTAATAAATGCAACTTTCGCCACTGCATTAGGCATTTTAAAGTGGCATACAATTGACCAGCAAATATAAGTATTTAGCACAGTTGGTGGAGCACCTGCCTGATGTGCAAGGGGTCCCGGGTTCGATTCCCGGCGGCGGGGTAGGAATTTTTCTCCAGCCAGGATTATTCCTCATCCTTCCCTGAGGCTGGAAGTATAATGGCGGTGCCGTGGCTGAGTGGGTAGACCGCTCGCCTACCACCTAGGCGGGACCCGCATGTGGTATTCGTGGTGCACTAAGCGGTGCCTGAGCGGGATTTCTCCAGGTTATCCGGTTTCCCCCGCAATTAATTCCACCAATTGCTCCATTATCTTCCTTTTATTCATCCATTTCGCCTGCATTTCATATCATCCTCTTCCCCACTGCTGGGCTGACCACCTGCTTCCAGGTCTTCACTCTAACTGGTCCAGAGGTTCCTCTGCTCCCAGACAGGCGTCTGACCCTAGGCACTGGCTTGTAAGTCCCAGAGGGTGTAAGTCCTACTATAGTAATTATGATTTACAAGTATTTTCTTAAAACTATTAGGAAGTGTTACATTTTTGGCTAAACAGAATCAAATTGTCGTTGAACATTTCATTTGTAGATATTATATTGATTCTCTCTATTCATGATCCAACGTTATGTAACATGAGAGCGTAAGCCCGTATCCGTGGTGTGGTGGTTAGCTTATCTTCCTCACATGTTAACTTTCTCTATCATTTGCCTATAGTAAGCAGTGGAGGTAATACACTCACTGCCTTTGTGGTCAGATGGTTAGAGTGCTAATTTCCAAATTCAGAGGTCCCGGATCCGATTCCCTGCTGGAGAGTGGCAACTTTTCCTTAGCTAGGATTATTCCCAAACCTTCGTAGAGTCTGGAAGTATGAGTGAGAGCTTAAATGAATTTAACGTTTATGAAGAAAACCCAACGTATCAAACCCAAGCTTACACAAATAGTTAAAGGAGTGAGCATGTTTGTCAATGAGTAATTGTTCCAAAATAAAAGCGCCCCCCCCCCATATAACCTCAGACGTTAAGGTAACAAAAAATATCTGATGTGCTCCACTCACATGACTTTCTCTACGCTTGTACTAACTATTCTTACAAACTCTTATACTTAAATTTTCTTCGTGTTAGTTGAGAAAGCATTTGTACAAATTATCTTATTGCTTATTTCCTTGTAGGTGAAAGGGAGTAGGCTTTGAGCGGTAGTCAAATGTTTTAAACCTTTGATCCCGTTCTCTTTGCACGCTTAACATATAAAATAAATGAACAAGGATGTTCCATTTCACGAAAGTTTTGTTTTCCGAAACTTACAGAAATAACAAGGAATATCTTCGAAATGGTTCACCCTAAAAAAAAATTTATTCAGACATAAAGTGTGTGTTTTAGTGAGATCTACATTTTTTGTATATTAAGAATTTGTCTATCTCTAACGGTTTACCAGTTATGTAAAAGTCGTCCAGAGTAAATACGACTACAGGGGCTATAGCCAGAAAATTCAAAATATACATCTCATTTGTCACATTTTAATCAAAATCGTTAGAGCCATTTTCAAGAAAATCAAAATTTTCGAAACCTTTCCATGTAAACGGTAGTTTAGAGTGCGGCTGTTGTCTTCAAAATCTTCGTGTCGCATACTTGAAAGACATTAAACTTAAATACCAACTTTGATTTTTAACCTACTTTTCGTTTTTGAGCTATGCTATCTACAGACTGACAGGCACACGCGCGGACACACACACACACACACACACACACACACACACACACACACACATGGACATTTTCCTAAAAATGCTTTTTTGGATTCAGGGTGTCTCAAAACATATATTTCCGGTGGAATTTCGACATCGATTTTTGGGTGGAATACAAGACTTCCCCTACCTACCAGTAGGGAAGGGAAAAAAAAAAAAAAAAAAAAAAAAAAAAGAAACCCCGCAGGCTAGAGGGCTCCTGTATCTTTTTAGTTCGGTGTCTTTTTTATATTCCGAACTATTTGCGCATCTTTATTGGTTCCTCAATTACATGCTGCAATAATTTATATGACAGGAATGAATATACTAATACATACATAATGTCTACACATAACCTAATTAAATGTTATCCCCAGCCCCCCCCCCCCAGTTAATTTCATATTTATTCCACGATTTCAGTGCTACATACAGTTTTAAATATGCAATATAATTACATTACCCATTCATATATTAACCCTTTCTGCCCTGGTGATTCCATTTGGAATCATAAACTTCCCTAGCTTGTGAAACGCATCCTTTATGCCTGACGACTCCAAATGACATTGAGTGTTATAGTTTGATACTCTGCTGTCAGATTGCAGCAGCTTCCAAAGCCATCTTATATACAGCTGTGTGTGAGAATCTCCCATTGTCCATGAGTATGTGCATGGTGTGCCAGGACCCGTAGACATATAACTTCATATAATAATTATAGGTAAGTAAGATGTGTTTTTATTGTAATTGAGCATACATATAAGTTCTTTAATTATTCAGTAGTAACATTAGATGTTCTGGTTAATCATAAATAAAGTCCTAACCTAAAAATTTGGCGCGAACTTACAATGAGTCCATTTGGCATCATTGGGACGCGCGCATGGTAGCTTACAATGAAGTGTTTAGTGGCATCAGTTTCACTGAAGTTCTTTGTAGTTATAAATTTTGCTATTGCAATAACTATAGTTATTTATCTTATAGTAAGATCTTAACTGTTAACTGGTTTAGGCAATAATTGTATGAATAAATAATAATATAGCCCAATTAATTTCAAGGCACTAAATGTCAGATTTTTTTTTTTTTAACATAGGCAATGCAGAAGGGACTGACAACTGAAGAAATTCTATTGCTGTTAGAGGGTGACTTATCCGATGTGGAGGATGAATTTCCAATGGATTCAGAGGATGAGGATATTGCCACCAAAACTGGCCTCGAGAGTACTACAAATGCTGATACCTTGGTTCAAACTGTCTTAGACACCAAAACAAGTTCAGGAGAAGTCTTGACACTAGATTGTTTCAGCATGCCTGTGGAAATTCACCGAAATTCAGGTATTTATACAGATGATGATGACATACCACTCAGTGTACGCCTTCAGCGGAAAAATACAGGCGAAACATCAACAAAACAAGTCAAGACTTTGCTTTGGCGCCACAAAAATATGGAAGAAATTGATGTACCTTGCAATACTGCATTTTCTGACCCCACAGAAAATATGACTCCTTTAAGCTACTTTGAAAACTTCATTGATAATGACATCTTTGAAAATTTGGTTTATCAGACCAATTTATATTCTACACAAAAAACAGGAAAGTCATGCGATACATGCTTGACAGAAGTGCGCCAATTTATTGGAATTCACATCCTAACTGGAGTTATACAGATGCCCAGTTATAGGATGTACTGGGCTGATTTTCTACTAGATATGCTCCAATTACAGATACAATGTCACGTGATAGGTTCTGCAAATTAAGAAATTATTTTCATCTAAATAACAATGACGACATGGTTCCAAGGGAGCATAAGAAATATGATAAACTTTTCAAAATTAGGCCTTTTGTGGACTCGCTTAGAAGCAACTTCTTGAAAAAAAAAAAGCAAAAACAAGTGAAGCATCAGCCACTGATTGATTTTGTGTGTGACATTGCTGCTGCACTTCTGAAGAAAGGAACTACTCATACAAGAAAAAGAGGACGCCCATCTTCAGACTCTCCACAAACAACACCACCAAAAAGAAGGTTCAAATCTGCACATCCAGTTCCTGATGTGCAATATTATGGTGTGGGCCACTGGCCAGAATATATTTGTTACAAGTCCAGGTGCAAAATGTGCATCAAGAGCTATTCAAGAACAAAATGTGGCAAGTGCAATGTTGCCCTGTATCTCAATAAGGACAAGAATTGCTTTAGAGCATCCCACATCAAATGAATATTGTGTATGTTATTGTGTGAATTGTTACTGCAAAAGACAGAACTAGGACAGTTTAAAACATATTTTGTATGTTCATTAAGTACTTTTTTTCATCTGTATAACTAAGAGCTAAAATCATAGTATGATTAAACATGTTAATGTGTTATGTATGGTTTTCTTTGACCCTTGTTGATGTCCCAATGATGCCAAATGGAATCATTTCAAATTTGATATATTGAAATTGAATTTTATAAAAATTTTTGTATTTTCTCCTTTTCTGAGTTATAAAGACAAGATAGAGCTACAGAAATATTTTTTTCATTGGCACAAAATAATTCAGGTCAGAAAGGGTTAAGGATATATAACCTAATTACATTTCACATAACTTATTATATGTTATCCCATTTATATAGCTACATGTTATGCCCCAGTTGATTTATCTTTATTGAACAATACCACAATTTATACAATTATTAATCTAAAGTAATGTTTAACCTACGTCCTAACTAAGCTTATAACTACAAATGTCATGTCCAGTAGATCCAATCAGGTGAATGTCAAATCCAGTGTTTTCTTCTCTGTAGTCATGGATTTCTTCTAAATTTAGCTGCCTCTCTTGTGGAAACGGAGTTCGCTAGTTTATCCAGCCACGTCCACAGTCTTCGCCGACGTACCACCGAGTAGATAGTTTTGTCCTGTAGGTATGAGAGGGCCGTAGCCCTCCCACTAGTCCGCAGCGGACATTCCCATAGCGCATGTTCGGGCGTGTCTACAGCATCACAGCAACAATTGCCGCTCTCCCTCAGACCAAACCGCATGAGATACGCACCATAGGGTCCATGTCCCGTGATGTAGTGAATTAATCCTTTTGAAGGCTTGAAGTATCTCAGGCGGAGTCTCTCAGCAACATCTGGGAAAATGTCATAGGTTCTCCTACCCGTGGTGCTCGTCTTCCATTCATGTTGCCATTCACTGATAAGTCGTTCTCTAATGTCTAGTTCATCTTGTACTGGAGCTCCTGCAATTTGTGCAGCTCGCACCGGGTGTTGATGGCGAAGCCAGTAGCAGGCACTTCTAATTTCCAAGGTAGGATACCTAAGGTAACTAATAGGGCATCTGTTGGGGTTGTTGAAAAAGCCCCACTCAAGCAAATGAGTGTTTTTCGTTGAAGGCTGCGCACTTCTCGCTTGGCAGTGACTAAATACAGTCTATGTGCCCAGGTACTTGCAGCATGGCCCATCACAGAAGCCAGGATTGCATTATTATATAAGCGAATAGCTCCATAAGGGATTGTCCCAAAGTTGCGTGCTAGACGCCCAAGTTTACCCATTATGGCAAGTGCCTTTTTTTGCTGTTTCAGTTATATGCTGCCTAAACAATGTTAACACCCAGTTAACACCCAGATGTCTTGTATGGTGACGCCTTTGTATTCTTATTCCATTAAGGGATATCGCTGGATCTCTTTTTAGCTTGCCTTTCAAAAGTACATATTTAGTCTTTACCGGGGAGATTGTGAGCTTGCGCTCCATACATTCCCGATGAAAGACATCCAGGGCATCTGCAGCACGACGTTCTAATACTGTCCTAGAATTACCAGTAATGATGATGGCAACATCATCTGCATATGCAGTGTGCCCACTGATTGCTGAAGTCCGATTTAATTGATGTAGTATCGGTTCAAGCCCGATATCCCACAGCACAGGCCCGCATACTGAACCCTGTGGACAGCCTTTGGTTACTGCTCTCGAGATCTTAAAATAGCGTAAAGTTACCTTTCTACCGTAGCAGTAATCACGAAGGAGCAGATACAGTTTCCCAGGGCAGTTCATACTACGAAGTTCAGCAAATAGTGCTGGCCACCATAGATTGTTGAAGGCCCCTTCAAAATCAATGAAAATACCCAACACATACTTGGTGTCAGCTTCCTCCACTATATTGATGGTATGATTTATAGCATCCTCACAAGATCTTCCTCTTCGAAAACCAAATTGGGTTAATGTAAGACCTGCTGTTTCCCTAATTGTCTGGAGCCTACTGCAGATGAGCTTTTCCAGTAACTTGTTCATACCATTTAGAAGCGCAATAGGCCTGTATGAGCCGGGTTCTCTAGGATCTTTTTCAGGAGCCTTCTTGAGAATAACCAAATTCGCCTCTTTCCAACTCTCTGGCATTTTGCCCAATCTCAGGCATTCATTGTAAAGATTGCACAAATAAGGTGTTATGAGGTTAGCAAGGGCTTTCAGTACCTCGTTGCCAATTCTATCTGGGCCAGGAGCTTTTCTGTTCTTTAGTAAATGAGGATCTCCTCCTCTGTGAAACCAGTAGAGAAAGTAAAAGGTAATGTCTCTGTATTAAAAGAAATAAGTAAAAACTGCAAAGCTTGTGTGTGAACAGTCCAACTTAAAAAAAATCTCGGCCAAATAACAAACTTGGTATCTATTTAAGTTTAGATATTCCCGAGATGTTATGCGACATTTTGAAAAAACGATCCCCACCCAAAACTACCGTCCATAGGGAAAACGTTCCATTATTACATTCTCTAACACAAAGAAGATACAGTAATAAGAGTTTGTAAGAATGGTTAGTCAAGAGTAGAGGAAGTCATGTGAGTGCAACACATCAGATTTTTCTTTTTAATTGCTCTAGCAATTTCAATTAAAACGCACATATTAAATATATTTCCATGATAAATAAATTATTTATACTGAATGTTTGGTGAATTGCATGTAAACATCTCTCGATTCCAAATAGCGATTGTGTAATTTGTACCTACATCGCAAGAGATCAGATAAATATACTATTATCTAAAGAAGTAAATCCCACTAGAACTCACAATTTAAGTCAAATGGCTCTTTGTGAACATTAACTATTTCTGATATATTCTTTTGCTGTTGGTAATTCACCGTTTTTTCTCTCGCAGTGATGCAAAGAGCATGGAATTTCATTACACAGTGATCCGTTTTTTGAAACTATATGTTTCAGTTTACTGTTCCCTTTTTATACCTACCAGGAAATGTGTAATGAAAGCTAATCTGGATTAAGGTCTGTGTGTGTGTGTGTGTGTGTGTGTGTGTGTGTGTGTGTGTGTGTGTGTGTGTGTGTGTGTGTGTGTGTGTGTGTGTGTTCTGCCTGTAAACACACAATAGGGAAGTATTGTTGAACAACTACAAATACTACAGAAGGAAAATACACATGAAGTATGAGTTCCAACTTTTTGAGTACCGGAGCAAGGTGTCGTTTATACTACTTGCGCTTTAGTTTAAGCAAGTGTTCACTTATTTTTACTTTCTCCACTGATAAGTAGAAGGAAGTATTGCATTCTACCCAAAAATTCCCCCCTGAATCCAAAAAAGCATTTTTAGAAAAAGGTCCGTGTGTGTGTGTGTGTGTGTGTGTGTGTGTGTGTGTGTGTGTGTGTGTGTGTGTGTGTGTGTGTGTGTGTGTGTGTGTGTGTGTGTGTGTGTGTGTGTGTGTGTCAGTCTGTGGACAGCATAACTCAAACAGAAAAGTCGGTTAAAAACCAAAGTTGATATTTAAGTTTAATGTCTTTCAAGGATGTGACACGAAGATTTTGAAGAAAATATCCCCACCCTAAACTACACTTTACATGGAAAATGTTTCAAAAATTTTGATTTTCTTGAAAATATCTCTAACGATTTTGATTAAAATGTTTAAGATATTTGTATAAGAAAGAAATGTACATTTTGAATTTTGTGGCTATAGCCTATGTAGTCCTGTTTACTCTGGATGACTCTTGAATAACTCGTAAACCGTAAGAGACAAATTCTTGCAATACAAAAAAAAAAAATCTCACTAAAACACACAATTTATGCACAAATACATTATTTTGTAGAGTGAACCACTTTGGAGATATTCCTTGTTATTTGTGTCAGTTTCGGAAAACTTAAAGCTTTCGTGAAGTGGAACATCGTTATTCATTTTTTATAGGTTAAGCGTGTAAGGAGAACGGGATCTCAAAGCTTGAAAAGATTTGACTATCGCTCACAATTTGTACAAATACTTATTTCAACTAACACGAGGATAGAGGTATGAGTTTGTAAGAATGGTTAGTACAAGAATAGAGAAAGTCATGTGAGTACAATACATCACATTTTTATAATCACTATCGGCAGATACTCCAAATTTGGTTACCATTCATTCAGGTTATTGTGCCACTGGAATTCATAGAATTATCATGTACTGGTTTGCTTAGCCTTCCAGAGCCTTAAAAGTGTATATGAAATCTTTTTATCTGGTATCCTATAGAAATTTATACAAATAAGAGTAATATCATTACTTACGTTTATTTAACCTTAGGTTGTAGTTGTGCTATAGCCTTGAGTTTCTTTGTAGACATTAACAAGTACAGTAAAACCTGACTAAACCAAACCCCCTTTATACCGGAAACCTGAACAACTGGAAAATAAATCTCGGGATAGAGCTATTTCCTATGTTAATAGTACTCTAAACCTGAAAACTGCCTAACGCGGAAACGGAATAGTTTTTTCGGAACCATTTGCATAAATAACCTAAAACGGATTTTCATTATGCTTAATACATAGTTGACCGCCTCCGTAGGCGCAGTTGATAGCGCGCTTGCATCTTGTGCGGAGGACCCTGGTTCGATCCCCTGTACCAGCATGGGGATTTTGCCCCGTTCAGCCTCGTTAGGCCCCGAAGGGGCCTATTGATGAGCTACTTGATGAAGAAGTAGGGGCCCGAGGTCGAGAAGGCCGCATAACTGGCCGGGAGGGCTCGGGATGCTGACCACGTACCCAGTAGTGCATCCCACCAATGACGCTTATAGTGGCCGGAGGTGGGACACGCAGCGGCCAGGCGGCAAGGCAGTTATGGGCTGTTGCGATGGGGTTTTAATACATAGTTACGTGCTTTGATAACGAACTTGCCGACTGAAGACATTTAAAGTACAGCAGATATTGCTGCTGCAAACAACCTTGTGAAGTCATGGAAGGAATGGACGACGACGATGACAGCGGAGCCAACGAAAGGGAGCCAAAAATATGCACTTTTAGAGGAGCATTATCTGTTGTGATTGACCTTCAGGAATTTGCAGCTTCCAAGAATGTTCCAGAACTCCTGAAACTGATGCAGGATGCAAAGGAGCGCTCTCTTATGAACAAGTCGCGACAGTGCAGTTTTACGTATATGTGGGGGAAAGAAATTAATAGAGAAACTGCAATTGTGTATGATATGTAAGTTGAAAATACAGAAAAACATACAAATGAATCTACTTTTTATTTAAAAACTTTTATTTTAAATTATTCCCTCTGTTTGATTCTTTAATTGTTTGCACTCTGTTTTACTAAAATTTGCACAACCCTTTGTAAGACGCAAATAAATGAAAACGGAAAAAATATTGCTGGAATGATCGCGTTCCGTTTTAGGCAAGTTTTACTACCCGCCTGGTAAGCGGATGGTCTGTGGCATTGAACTTTTAAGTTCCAGTTCTACCTCTCAAACATTGCCCACACACGGCTTGTGTGTTTAGAAACATCAACAGTAAGTTTGTTGGCATAAATAAATAATAATTACCATCTGAAGGTTATTTAATCCTGGGACATAAGGTACTTGCAATAGTAAGTCACTTACTATTGGGGTAATTGAGGTAATTGTCTCTGATGTGAGACTGCCTTTGTGGTTTACCAGGAAAAATACGATCTGGTTTGAGAATTCAATGCCATTCTGGCAGTTTGCCACAGTAGCTCAATTGTTAGAGCACCCGCCTGGTAAGCGGAAGGTTTGTGGTTCAAATCCCAGCTTTGGCATTGAATTTTTGAGTTCCAGTTCTACCTCTCAAGTTTTACTGTATTACACACGACACCTAAAGAATTAACTAAAGGTCTCATGATAAGATAAAAAAAGTATAAAATATAAATCCTGAGAAAACAACTGCTCAAAAACTATGAATACCGCAGTTTGTAATTATTATTTCTCCTTAATGCAACTGAATCTCCTTCAAGTTGTCGCATTCGGGCTATTTATAAAGAAAATGTTATTGGGGAGAAACAATACCAGTTTAGGTTATGTCAATATAACCTACGTTATTCTCAGTAGTCAAAATGTACAAAATTACTAAGAAAACACAAGTAAGTCATAACAAAACAAAGACCAAATTTTACTGTGGTATTTCTCCATGATAGATGTCAGAGAAGAGATCAATGTATATTGTATGACCCGCTGTTTCTCTGTGAGCAGGTAAGTAATGTTGTAGTGTTCAAGCTCCTACGATTATCGTTGACAAATATTAGATAGTCTCGCTAACTTTGTGGGCATTACATAAAATTAAATAATTAATTGTGTGAAGTGGAGTGGAATTCTGAATACTTAGCTAGATCGTAATGTTTGCCTTGTATTAAAGATTGTGTGCCAAGCTTAGTGGAAGTCTTTGCAACGGTGTAGAAGTATAGTTACAATGCGCACGCATGCCCCCCCCTCCACACACACACACACACACACACACACACACACACACACACACACACACTGACACCATATATTAAAATAAACTATTCCTGTGTACATTTTTATGTGCTGTTTGACAGATAATCTTCAAAAATAGTTTCTAAATGCTATTTTCCTTTTCAGCAATGCATATACTTTGAAGTTTTGTTCATTACCGTCCAAATGCATTAGCTTTGGTTTTAGTGTCCTGCCTCCATATTTGAATACATTTTGTAACAAGCGAATTTTAAAATAAGTAACTAATTGAAAATAACAAACGCCACCATTATTAAAATCCAGCATTCCGTAAACTGGGTCGAAAGGATAAAACGTAAATTATTTGTAATGCAAATTTCACTACAATGTATTTTAGCGATGTAATTCAATTAGCTGTCAAAAATATTTAATGGTATAATAGTTCAAAAATCATGACCACCCATGTGTGATGGTTTTGGAGCGGTAGAGCATGACTTTGGATCATTCCCTTTGTTCTCACCCTCTATCATTAACAAAACATAACAACACGAGAAGTACAGAGCGAAACATTTTGCTAGCTATTAATGAAAACAAAATTTAACTGTTAATTACTAACGTCCAATGTGCTCCTGAAACGTCCCTCGCTTATACAGGGTTGCCACAAATGACCTTTTGGCGTTTAACACGTGTAGCCTGTGGTTAATAAAACTTAGACATAAAACTTGTATCAATGAAGAGAAAAGCTCAGCCATTTTGGCTTTAGTATAATGGTAAGTTGAATAATGGATTACAATACATTTTATTCATTATGGATTGTTTTTTAAATATAATTTGAAGGTGGCTTTAATTGTAATTGTATAAAGATTGTTAAAGTGATTTATAGCTCTATAATATGCATATGGACATGGCGCACATTATAGGAAGATCGACGCCGGGCTGCCTTGCGCGACTGTATATACGTGACTAACAATAATGGGCACGGCACGGCACGGCACGCTCAAGTTTCCCCACACCACTCACGCGAGCAAACACGTGACAACAATCAGAGCGACAAAACCAAACGGGGTTTTCGCTAGATGATTCGAGAAGTGTGCGGCGGTGGGCTTGCTTGAAGAAGTTCGCGAAAGGCTCTGTGACGTCATCCCCGCTATATAAGGAGGCGAGAAAATAGCAAAGGAGGGAGTTAGCACACTGGGCCAGTGTGTCAATGAGTGCGAGGCGCGCGCGCGCGCGTGTGTGTGTGTGTGTGATATTGGTTGTCATAAAGGTACGCCTCGTGAAGTAGATTTAACGAGCGTCGAGTGATTGTATCGGCAGAGTTAGTGTATGGTAGACAGAGAAAGTGAAGTAAGACAGTGAAAGGATTGAATCAAAGATACCAGACGAAAATAGTTGTCAGATGTAATATCACGAAAGACTAAAGGCTGTGTTAACGTCAGTAGAAGAGAACTATGTATTTGAGATAAAATTTTGGGAGAAAATAAAGTGAGAAAAAAGAATTTGTACTGGACTTTTGTCGTTTTTGTCACAGTGTGATGGTTAGTAACAATGACGTATAATTACGTACAAACTTGACGGTTGTCGAAAGTTTCAAATGTCTGGTAGATATAGAGAATAGGCAACGGTTCTGTGTTATCGAGCACGATGGTAATCAAACTGTAATTGTTATGTAAACACATTTCCGAACAAGACTTGGTGTACATCCACCCAATGGCCAATCACATTATTAGTGTCACTCTGATTTTACGATGAGAAGGTGCATTTACAAGAGAAAATCAAATGAAATTCAACACCAGCCTAGCAAACAAATGGATTGATCCTGCTGATGATAGCGATAAAGGACTTCTTGTGCCAAACCGCGTTCGCCGGATCTGATACCCTTGACTTTTTTTTAGCGGGAGGGAGGGTTGTGTACAAACTATTCCTTCCTAGATCATCCTTGATCTAAGAGCGAGCATCATATCAGTTATCCATCACGTGCTAGAACGTACATGAAGAAAAATAAAATACAAGCTAGATGTGTGCCGTATTATCAAAAGAGCTCACATGGAACATCTGTAAGATGCAGTAACAGAACTTGAGTTTTTCTTTTCATTGTAGTTTCATGTCTTTAAGTTTTATTAAATGCAAGTTATATGTGTATAAAACTCAAAAGATTACTTGTACTAACCCTGTATAATGTTTCGCAAGTCCTTGTCTGAACATACGGCTCACATCAGTGTTTGTTGATGGAGGATTTGCATTTGGTTTAGAACAAACAAGAAGCGCGGGAATACAGAAATATTTGCATCCGAACACCCATGAAGAAAACGAATTTGAAACTATGCCAAGTTAAATGCAGAGCCAAAGCCATCCATCACTGAAATCTCGATGTTTACTCTGAAAATAACGTTTGAAAAACTGAGCAGTCATTGGAAACTGGAAACGATCGAAAATTGTGCGGGAGTCTCAGCACAAAAAGTAATAAAAATGAAACAACAGCGGCATTAGCTCCAATCTAACTTGTTTTATTATTATTTCCTTTCCAACTGAACCTTTGAAAATGTGTGCAATAGTATGCCATACAAAATAAAGCGCTCCAGCCGTGAAATACGACGTTGTTTTGCTTAGCTACTGCAGTAGCCTTGTTAATACGCCCTTCTACTACTCAACGCCAGAAATTTATATTTATCCAGATATCGGCAGATATGTTCATGCATCATAGGATTTTGACTTCGTAAACGATAGTTACAGACAATTCATTTAAAACGTCAAAAGTTCGCCTCAAGCCAGGTAGAATGTATCATAAAATCTCATAATTGCTTGCTTGAAAAAAGTAAATTAAAATGCACTTATTTTACGTTCTTAATTGCTTACCTGCAGTAAGCAGAGGAAGCATCCCATGTCATCCAAAAATGCATACGGAGTTTTTACTGTAAATGCACGTTTTAAGGGCCCTGAATACAGAAAGTCTTCCTACCTTCTTTACCTTGTGTGTGAAGAGAATATTCTACAAGGGCAATTCGTAAAGTAAGGTTGGAATCGCCGTAGCCCATGAAATTTTGCACGAAACTTGAAACGCGCATGCCCAACTACTTCCAGCATGCCTTGTGCTAAACCACGCCATTTCCATTGGTAATGTTAGAGTGTGCTGTTCACAGTATCGGTTCAAAGTGTTTAAAACAATTTATGGGGTCGCCGACCGTGAAATACGGTCCATGATTAGATTTTTGACAGCAAGGAACGTTTCAACAGCGAGCATTCAGCGAAGATCATTGCCCAAATGAGTGACAGTAAAGAATACCTATAAGCGGGAGAGAGCTTTCAGGGACGGACGGGATACTGTTCATAATGTACCGCGATGTAAAGACGATTTGATCAATACCGTGAAGGAAAAATCCGTGATCAGCGATTGACAATTTCTACTGATTATCCAGTGTTTATTCACTAGTTATTGGAGGACTGATTATCCTCAGAGGCGGCAGAGTTCTATGGCGTCGACATGCAAAAGCTTGTGGAACGTTATGTCAAAGTTTAAACAAACATGACAGCTCTGTAGAAAAACAGAGAAAGATGAAAGGAATTAAATACAACAACCGTTTTGTAACTATGATGATTTGATGTCTATAAAATATTGAACTTTACTTTAGGAATTGCCCTCGTATTTCACCCAAAAATTCGATGTCGAGATTTCCCCAGGAATACGTGTTTTGAGCCCTTGAATCCAAAAGATTCATGGCCCGTGTTCGCGCGTAACCTTCAATAACTGTAAAATGAAAAGTCTCTAAACACCAAACTTGCTTTTCCAAAGGTCATTTTGAAGAAAACTCCCCCTTCCTCAAACTACATTTGACATCGAACATTCTGTACTTTTGTAAAAATTGCTCCAACGATTTTGATCTAAAAATACTTGCATTCCAACTAAAAAACATATACGTTGAATTTTCTGAGAATTGCCGTGAAGTCCATGGAATTTTGCATAAATTTGTATAAATGATAGTTATTTATACCACAACGTACCGGTCCAATTACATAGATATTTATAAAACGCACAGTTTATTCCCAACAGTTTCTTTGTGGTATGAGCCATTTCCGAGAAAGCTATTAGTAATTATTCGAATATGCCCTCTATAGCATTTTTTCAAGTGAGGAGTAATAAGACAATCCATTCCAAACTACTCTTTGGGTAGAAAAAATACCCTTATATTTTTTTTTCCAAAAATGTCATGTAATACCATGTGTATATTTTCGTAACAAATAAAAAGTGTTGAATTTTCTGGGAATAACCTCTGAAATACTTTGTATTCTGGTTGACTGTTAGATGTAACTGGTGAACTGTAAGACAAAATATAACTCCACTGAAAGTATAGACCTCGTTAGAGCTCAGAATATCCTTAAAAACAAACTTTTGTGGAGTAAAGAAAACCATTTGCGAGATATTTTGTGACTATTGGTTTGAATTTTCAGTGGTGAGTTACTGTTTTGTTTTGCTCGTGGTGATGCAAAGAGATTCAAAGCCATCACATAGCGATCTACCGTTACAAAATTATTATTGCCTGAATAAATGAAAAGAATAATGTGCATGCAGTACAAGATTTTGGAGTTAAGTTACCCCGTTGGCAGCTTATCACGTAATTCTTTCAGCCACGGAGTTCATAGTAAACAAGTATTAGGTCAATCAGTGATAAGTGTTTTACACCAGCTGTGTATAAGCTAAAGTTGAAAATGCCGTCGGGGAATTTACTGTCGTAATAGCTGATACAGTTCACAAAGGAGGGCGCAGTAACTGTATAACCACAGTGAACCTATCGCTGTCAGGTTTTACTTTCTCTACTGGTAAGTAGAGGAAGTATTGTATTCCACCAAAAAATTCGATGTCGAGATTTCAACGAAAGTATGTTTTGAGACCCCCTGAATCCAAAGAAGCATTTTTAGAAAAAGGTCCGTGTGTGTGTGTGTGTGTGTGTGTGTGTGTGTGTGTGTGTGTGTGTGTGTGTGTGTGTGTGTGTGTGTGTGTGTGTGTGTGTGTGTGTGTGTGTGTGTGTGTGTGTCAGTCTGTGGACAGCATAACTAACAAAACGAAAATTCGGTTAAAAACCAAAGTTGGTATTTAAGTTTAATGTCTTTCAAGGATGCGACACAAAGATTCTCAAGAAAATAGCCCCACCTTAAACTACCCTTTACATGGAAAATTTTTCGAAAATTTTTATTTTCTTAAAGATGGGTCCAACAATTTTGATTAAAATGTCATATGTTTAAGATATTTTTATGACAAATGAAATGTATATCTTGAATTTTCTGGCTATAGCCCCTGTGTCGTATTTACTCTGGACAACTTTTGCATAACTGGTAAACCGTTGGAGATAGACCAAATCTTACTATACAAAAATGTAGATCTTGCTAAAATACACAATTTATGTCGGAATAAATTTTCTTGTAGGGTGAACCATTTCGGAGATATTCCTTGTTATGTGTATGAGTTTCGGAAAACTTAACTTTCGTGAAATGGAACATCGATGTTCAGTTTTTTTATATGTTAAGTGTGCAAAGAGAACAGAATCTCAAAGCTTTAGAAGATTTGACTGTCGCACAAAGCCTACTGTATTCTAACATTCCCCTTGCACCTATAAGAAAATAGGCAATAAGATAAATTGTGCAAATGTTTATCTTAACTAACACGAAGAAGATATAGGAATAAGAGTTTGTATGAATGGTTAGTATAAGAATAGAGAAAGTCATGTGAGTGCAACACATCAGATTGTTGTTGCCTACTGTTGTCACGTCTCGTATAATTCCACCTTTGCAGTTCTTATAGAAAAAGCGGAATGATGAATCCTGTTTCCTTGTTTTAAACCTAATCTAGGTCGATTTTAAGCCATAGGTAACATGAGAAGCAGAAAGCACGTGTTTTATTCGAAGTTGTACATTTTAGATTCTGCAGACACTATTTAGGGCTTGGAATATATGTAAGTTGGAAACTAGTAGTTTTTCATGCCCATTATTTGTATGCGTTGAAACGGAAGTGTACATTGTCGTACCCAATATATTAGTGGGTTATGAACCTAAGCTTTGGCAAAGCATTCAAGTATTAAGCTACGAGGGTGGGTCAATAAGTAATGCCTCCTAATTTTTTTCCCTTAAATAAGTTAGTTATGTGAAAAATTTGAATTTGGCGCAATTCCTCAAACCTTCTTCTCCAATCCCCTACAGTAGTAACTTCCTAAGTCAACAGGTGGCAGCACTGCATCCTCTTGCAAAATGGCTGACACCAACATTCGTATTAGACAGTGTTCTGTGATTGAATTTTTGACTACGGAAGGTGAAACGCTAATTCGCATTCACAAAAGGCTAAAAAATGTGTATGGTGATGCAACGGTGGATGTCAGCACTGTTAGACGGTGGGTTCGTCGCTGTAACGAAGCTGAAGGGCAAACACCATTGGCAGATGAAACGCGAAGCGGCAGGCCGGTGACTGCAGTGACTCCATGCAACATTCAGCGAGTCGATGAGATCATTGGTGGTGATCGCCGGATAACAACAGGTGAATTGTGTCGCATTACCTCCCTCAGTAAAGGTAGTGTGATGACGACTATTCAACAGCTGGGTTACTCAAAAGTTTGTTCACGTTGGGTACCAAGAATGTTAACCGCCCAAAGCAAAGAAACAAGGACAACAATAGCCTCCGAATACTTGCAGCGCTTCAATTTGGAGGGAGAGGAGTTTCTGGAAAAAATTGTTACTGGAGACGAAACGTGGGTTCATTTTTTTGAACCTGAATCAAAGTGGCAGTCAATGGAATGACATCACGTACACGTACACGTACCACCGTCATTAAGAAATATACATAATATTTAAATAAAGTTGGGGTTACAAATGTATTCCAATTTAACTGGACTCTCCTGCTATTCAGAAACAGTTACTAGATGATTAAATCCGTTGGACTTACAAACCTTGCTGTTCATATGGAAACAGCTTTCCAGCATCTAAAGCCCCATTTTTGAGATAGTGTGAAAGGCGTAGATTTTTGTTCTTTTTTATACTACTATATGGAAAACAAATTAATCACATTTCAGATAGCCATCCTGCCAAGCTAATCACCAATATTTAAAGAAACAAAAAGAAATATCGGTTAATCCTGTTAAGAAAACTACAAACGAAAAAATACGAAATGTATTTCCATTTAGTAAGATTTTTCCTAACGTTTAATGGTTTCCAGGTCATAGTAGGTAATTTATAAATACAGAGCACTTATAACAGAATTTCAGGAAAATTCAAAATACACAATTTTGTACATCTTAACACTTCTGACATACAACTTCATTGAAATCCTTGAAACCGTTTTCACGAAAACAAAAAAAATATTGCAACGTGTGTAGCTTTGGGTTGGGATAATTCATTACCCTTGCACCCTTAGAGGATACCTAACCCTAAGTATGAGATATGCTATTACTGCCACTTCGAGCTGCGCTGGTCACACACAGGCACACATGTACATCTTTTTCTAAAATTGCTCCCTTCGATATAGGGGATCCCAATTCCTGTAGATATATTCACTATCCATAGGACATTTTTGAACGATTGCTATGCTTACTCTACCTAGGGTTCTGGGTAGAGACATTAAACAGTATAACCGAACAATGTCAAATTGCATAAACATATTGTTTGGACGAAAAATTCGTAGTCTTAGAAACATACCTAACCTAGACTCGTATTATTTTACATCAAGGTATAGCAAGTGCAAACAAAGAGCACTGTCAGATGTTACTTAAAGAACCTTAATGTCAGTAATACCAAGCAAATGCATAGTAGGTGAAAATTTCGTTTATTCTCCATAAGAGAATATAAGGTGGAATTTCCATGGTGGAAGGCGGTGTTGTCCTTTTCATTGGCCACACCGTGTTTATACACTCTATTGATGAGTACACTTTAACGCCATCTATCTCGGCCTGCGATAGATCTGCTCCCAGCTACTCCACTCAGGAACAGACATGTTTTTTCTCAGGGTATATGTGGGGATGTGAGAATAAACATCAGGTACCAAATTTGGTTGATAAATTTAATTAACCATGGAATGCACATTAACAGTTGTGCACATCATTTGCCTCCATGAGTACTATGCCAACTACAGGAACATCCACAACATCGTATATGAACTTCGTAGAACTGTTGAAAACACCCAACGTACCTAAACACCAAGAAGTATCTAAGAGACATGGCCTTCTTGACAAAATTTCATTTGCAGTGATCAGTGATTTGTACCTAACATATACACTTCTTGCTTGTAAAATTATTACCGTTATAATCCAAGAAATGTCACATATAACGTAGTTGTTGGTGCGCCAGTAAATAAATTAACAACACTTAAGGCATATAATGACTATGTTAAAATTTAAGCTTTCAAGGAACATTTTCTCAGAAATTATTTATTGTACCTACTTAAAATTTTTGCAGCGTATTATATGGCCTTGTGTACACACTTTAACATGGGTTTTTTGGTAGAATAATTATTTGAAGAGTAAATAATTTGTTCGCAGCAGTCAAGTTTTTCATTAAAAGTATCATACTAATTGCTTCAACATTTCAAAACTATAGATAATTTTAAAACAATGGCCCTGTTAAAATATATATCATTTATATAAGTATAATACCCGAAAGTTGAGTTTTCTATGTCTAACAGTTTCTGAGAAAATGTTCCTTATGTATAAAAAAAATGTAATTTTGTGATATCGCGCTTCAAAGTTGGAACTAACCTTTTCAATACATTCCAGCACCATAAGAGAGATAGGTTAGGTTGCCATGATAAACCAGTAATTATGGTTACAAAAAGTCAGTATGGCTATGTCAAAAATGTCCCATATTTCCCTCCTAAAAACACCGGAAACTTTAAATATACTAATTCCGTTGATAGCAAAAACAGATGTCAATAAATTGACCGACCACGCCCACTAAATGCAGTCCCTTGGTAAATACTCTATAAACATCCTTATAATAGTTATATCTAGATACAATTTTGTTTAGTAAAATACTTAAATTTTATCGTATTTTTACATACGAAAAAAAATGTATTTTTGCGGAATTTCCTGCGTTTTAGGGCAGAATTTTGTGTACGTTTTACTTGCCTTTGTCCGTCAGATTAGATAAACTCAATATTTGTATAAAATATAATACCAATTTAAGTTGGTGGTACTGTCAACTGGTAAATTACAGTATTTTGTTTAATATTGAAAATTCCATAGTTGAATATCTAAACTTTTGGAATAAAGAAAATCGTAAAAATACCAAAAATTAAATTAATATTTTAATTGTTAACGCGATGTCAATTGCAAGTATTTTATATGCGTTGCCGGGGTGCCGGAATTTCGTCACGCAGGAGTTCTTTTACATTCCAGTAAATATATTGACACGGGGCTGTCATTTTCAAGCACTCTCAAAAGGCATCAGCCATGGCCGGGTTTTGAATCCGCAACCTTGGTATCAGTAGGCCAGAGCCTAACGGTCAAAAAAGTGATTGAATAGTGTCAGACATGTTTAAACTGTGTGATTCTGGTGAAAATGAAAGACCAAAGATGAGAAGCACAAATGAGTTGCTTGTCTCCAGATTTCTTGGCAGCATTTCCTAATTCTACTTTTTCTCACCAACCAACTTGCCTGGATGTAATCTTATTTCATCCGCAGAATTAGCTCTTGCGTTTCACACTATAAAGTATAATCTGAACCACTCAAACATGTAGTGTAAATACTCGTATGTAAATAGCTGATATACATATTTGATGTGAACAGTGGCGTATGCTGGGGTTGTGATTGGGTATCACTAGGCCTTACCATGGCCGTGCCGTGGCCGAGTAGTTAGACCATTCGCCTCTTACCAAAGCGGCCAGCGTTCGATCCCAGGCGACCGCATGTGGGATTTGTAATGGACAAAGCGGCGTGGAGCAGGTTTCCTCCGGGTTCTCCGGTTTCTTCCATCTCCTTCCACCGGTGC
The DNA here is from genome assembly GCA_030765045.1 of Tenodera sinensis. Lineage (NCBI taxonomy): Eukaryota > Metazoa > Arthropoda > Insecta > Mantodea > Mantidae > Tenodera > Tenodera sinensis. The sequence continues at coordinate 29,637,842 of CM060971.1, forward strand.
TTCATCTTTACTCCATGTATCACCAGTGTCACCGCCTGCGATGCCATAGGTTGTAAAAGCGGGCGTTAAGCACTACAAACAAGCCCCTAGGGGCTGTTGATTAAATGTTAACTTAATGAACAGTGCATTTGTTTATTTACTTACTTTATTCATTCATTCATTCATTTATTTGTGTACTTGTTTACTTGTTTGTTTGTTTACGTATTTTTTAAACAAGCTAAGCAATCATTATAAAAATGAAACGAACAATTTTACTATAGTTGTTTATATATACATGAATTCCAGCCGTTTTTCTTTACCGGTGAACTGCGTTGTTACAGTATATCAAAAAGCAATTCCTTGTGGTGTCTTCTCAATGAAACAAGTGAGTCTTTCTCCACCTATATAAGAGCCATGTTGCTTATCCGATTTTGTCCTTCTGCTGCCGTAAATACAATTTAATTCGTTTCAAGGCTGAAAAGCTTTAAAGTGTTAAAATCAGTTCACATAGTTTATAAACTTTACCTTTACACAACATCAAGTCCATTTGATTTAATATAATTTGCAATTGTTTCAACGGACTTGCTAGAACATTTTTGAAGTGAATATAACACCTTTAGTTCGTATTTCAAAGACGGTATATTGAAATAGGACACATATAGTTCTCTCGGTTCACATAATAAATTTGTTGGAAAACTTTTATCGTAACTCGTAAAATATTTAGAATCCCGCAATCCTCTATTTTATCATTAACACAATTGTTTTGACCTTGCAACTCACAGCTGTCCTGTCCTCTCGTAACCTTGACACACACTTAACAGCCTTTCTACTCTCTCTGTTTCATAAACGGCTGGTTTCGACGATAGACTCGTTAAAAACGCTTAACGCTGACTGTACATAACACACCATAAAAGGTAACTAAACAACTGTCATGCTTAACACTTAAAGATTAAACTAACTCCAAAAAACTGGCTTCTCTTGCCGTCCCGACTCACTTGCAAAAGCAGGCGAAGTGTCGGCAAATTCTCGAAATCTCTCGTAAACGAACCCGGCACCTGAAAAGCTTCTAGAACTGTCTGGAATCGCTTTGTTCTGTCGCACTCATAATAGCCTTTCCTCTCTCCACTCCATTGTCATCGAATCGGATATTTACTAGTAGTGGTGTGAGGTACCTAACACGGAGCTTCTTTATAAGTAGTGGCTGTTGGCCTGCGTCACATGATGTAAAACCTTTCTTTAACTCTAGGTTTCAAGATGTAACCTCCATGCCCTTTTACGTATTGTTGACAAATATTCCGTAGCATTTTTGTTTATGTCCCTTAATTTTCTGAAACGCCCTTTAATTCTAAGCTAGTGGCCCTTATTTCATTGTTGTAGGGGTGGCAATGTGCCTCTATGTATCCTTTTCAACTTCCAAGTGCATCGTTAATTTCCCGAGATTTATACCTGTCAGCTATAGTACTTACACGAATGTGCGAATTTTATACGGATGGATAGCATGTTTGCGGTAGACGGTAACATTTAAATTTATTGTTGACAGTCCAACAATTGGTACTTCACTGTAGTGAAATACGGTAACTGCACTTTCCATGTCGTTATTAACCAGTGGAGAAACGCACCTCCTAAATAATTACAAGAAAAACGGTCATTTGGTTGCCGTGGTCTCTCCTATTATTGCATGTGTGATGCTTCAATAGCAAAGGCGCAGAGTTAAGCCTCATTTGCAATCAAAAGTGAGTTCAAGGTCGCGTAAACGGAAGACTTTGTATCCGTGTTATTTATGGAAAATGATCGGTTAGAATTTATGCAAATTAATAAATATACCTAATTAGACTTATTATTCAACCTCGGGATTTTAGGCCCTACAGACCAATTTTTAGGTAGATACAGCAGGTTTTTAAGCTATAAAAACGTGATTTGTTGCGCTCGCATGATTTTCTGTACTCACCCTGGTACACTTATACAAACGCTTATTCTTCTGTCTGCTTCTTAATCAGATAAGCATTGGCAGTTAGGTCTCTCACATATTGCTGTAATTGCAATGGGAATAGATTGCAGCTGACTTATATGATACTTAGATCTTTACAAGAGCTGGTAGTTATATGATTGCTTTGAAATTTGGTTCTCTTTGCAAGAACAACAGAGAGAACTAAGCAACATAAAATAAACCAAAACGAATAACGATTTCCATTTGACAAAAGTAGAAGTAATTTAAAATGCAAATCAATAACAAGAAATATCTAGGAAATGTTTAACTCCACAGAAAAAGTACTTAATACAAATTGACAAGTTCGACATTTTTATGTAGTGGATATATATCTGTAAAAAATAATTTTAAGAAATAAAAGTTCATTTAGTAGATTACTGTTGGCTTCAGTTCAGTATACACATATTTCAGTTTTAATTTTGACATTGTTTTGTTTTCTAGCTTAAACCCTGTTGGATACCCAGCGAATCTCTTAGTCTGTTGCTAAAATAGTTAATTTTTGTTCTTGTGTTAGTTTGTGATATACCAGGTGGCCCATTCCAGCAAGTCCTCGGATAAGTAGACAACCCTTCGTGCGTTAAAAGAGTTGCAGAAATAACAGGGGTAAATCCAGTAAGTGGTGTGTGTGAACTTTGTTCTGTTTGAAGATAACAAAGCGGAGCGGCAAAGGAAATGCCCAGGACTCAACTGGCCAGTGCAGCGCGTGATGATAGAGACAAACAGTCTTAGAATACTTTCAACTTCACTTACCAGACTTTTCCAGGGAGTAAACTCAATCCTGTTTATGCTACTATGCTATTATCTATTGTGTATTGTTGGTGGTGGCAGTGGTGGTGGTGGCGGTGGTGGTGGTCATGGTGGTAATGGTGGTGACGGTGGTGGTGTTGACGGTGTTGCTGGTGGTGATGGTGGTGGTGATGGAGCTGGTTGTGGTGGTGGCGGTGGTGGTGGTCATGGTGGTAATGGTGGTGGCGGTGGTGGTGTTGACGGTGTTGCTGGTGGTGATGGTGGTGGTGATGGAGCTGGTTGTGGTGGTGGTGGCGGTGGTGGTGGTCATGGTGGTAATGGTGGTGACGGTGGTGGTGTTGACGGTGTTGCTGGTGGTGATGGTGGTGGTGATGGAGCTGGTTGTGGTGGTGGTGGCGGTGGTGGCGGTGGAGGTGTTGACGGTGTTGCTGGTGGTGGTGGTGCTGGTGCGGGTGGTGGTGGCGGTGGTGGTGGCGGTGGAGGTGGTGGTGGTGGTGGTGGTGGTGGCGGCGGCGGTGGTTGTGGTGGTGGCGGTGGTGGTGGCGGTGGTGGTGGCGGTGGTGGTGGTCATGGTGGTAATGGTGGTGGCGGTGGTGGTGTTGACGGTGTTGCTGGTGGTGATGGTGGTGGTGATGGAGCTGGTTGTGGTGGTGGTGGCGGTGGTGGCGGTGGAGGTGTTGACGGTGTTGCTGGTGGTGGTGGTGCTGGTGCTGGTGCGGGTGGTGGTGGCGGTGGTGGTGGCGGTGGAGGTGGTGGTGGTGGTGGTGGCGGTGGTGGTGGTCATGGTGGTGGTCATGGTGGTAATGGTGGTGGCGGTGGTGGTGTTGACGGTGTTGCTGGTGGTGATGGTGGTGGTGATGGAGCTGGTTGTGGTGGTGGTGGCGGTGGTGGTGGTCATGGTGGTAATGGTGGTGGCGGTGGTGGTGTTGACGGTGTTGCTGGTGGTGATGGTGGTGGTGATGGAGCTGGTTGTGGTGGTGGTGGCGGTGGTGGCGGTGGAGGTGTTGACGGTGTTGCTGGTGGTGGTGGTGCTGGTGCTGGTGCGGGTGGTGGTGGCGGTGGTGGTGGCGGTGGAGGTGGTGGTGGTGGTGGCGGTGGTGGTGGTCATGGTGGTAATGGTGGTGGCGGTGGTGGTGTTGACGGTGTTGCTGGTGGTGATGGTGGTGGTGATGGAGCTGGTTGTGGTGGTGGTGGCGGTGGTGGTGGTCATGGTGGTAATGGTGGTGGCGGTGGTGGTGTTGACGGTGTTGCTGGTGGTGATGGTGGTGGTGATGGAGCTGGTTGTGGTGGTGGTGGCGGTGGTGGCGGTGGAGGTGTTGACGGTGTTGCTGGTGGTGGTGGTGCTGGTGCTGGTGCGGGTGGTGGTGGCGGTGGTGGTGGCGGTGGAGGTGGTGGTGGTGGTGGTGGCGGTGGTGGTGGTCATGGTGGTGGTCATGGTGGTAATGGTGGTGGCGGTGGTGGTGTTGACGGTGTTGCTGGTGGTGATGGTGGTGGTGATGGAGCTGGTTGTGGTGGTGGTGGCGGTGGTGGTGGTCATGGTGGTAATGGTGGTGGCGGTGGTGGTGTTGACGGTGTTGCTGGTGGTGATGGTGGTGGTGATGGAGCTGGTTGTGGTGGTGGTGGCGGTGGTGGCGGTGGAGGTGTTGACGGTGTTGCTGGTGGTGGTGGTGCTGGTGCTGGTGCGGGTGGTGGTGGCGGTGGTGGTGGCGGTGGAGGTGGTGGTGGTGGCGGTGGTGGCGGTGGTGGCGGTGGTGGTGGCGGTGGTGGCGGTGGTGGTGGTGGTGGTGGTGGTGGTGGTGGTGGTGGCGGTGGTGGCGATGTTTTTTTTTAATATAGTAAGGGAAAAATCTTAGACGCCACTGCGGGTTGGATTCTTACCAACTAAAAAACCTTTACTCACATGGCATGCCACCTGGAACAGCAAAAGTGCAAGGTAGCCTTAAAAGATGCCGCAATTAACTTCCTTTCATCACTCTCTTTGGCTTCAAGGATGTACCTTGCTAGTTGTTTCACCATATTCCATGCATCTTTTTTCTCGATCATAACAGTACAGAGGTTATCTACTGACAACTGCATATCCAGTTTTGCATATGTTTCCCTTCTTTTTCCCTCCCTCTTAATCATTCCTTCGAACAACTTGCTAAAGGTATTCAATAAACACAGTAGTCTATACGCTGAGGGCTCTAGAGGGGATTTACCTCCTTTCTAGAGCAGCACTACCTTTGCTATTTTCCGCATATCTGGAAATTCCTGTTTCCGTAACAAGTCGTTTATCGTTCCCAGAAATAACTGGTGCTGCTGGTGCTGGTGAAGGTGTTGTTTTTGGTGTTGGTGCTGGTGGTGGTGTTGGTGGTGAGATGGTGGTGGTGGTGAGATGGTGGTGGTGGTGTTGGTGGTGGTGGCGGTGGGGTGGTGGTGTCTTTCTCCCTGCCAGAACTAGAGGACCACGGTATCTGGAATTCATGCAAGGTGAGCTTCAGGTTTTTCTTGATGAGGTTCCCGTACCATGGCGGAACAATTCTGTGCACTGGTTCAAACGAGATGTTGCACCGCCTTACTATTATGAACCTGTAAAGATCCATTGTATCCTGGACACTGAATGAGGCTAGGTAGCCCAAAACCTTCACCAGCAAGATCTTCTGACTTAACCCCATTAGATTGTTTCTTTTGGAAACATTCAAGAAAATTGAGTTTTAACCAAATCCTTCAAAGGATCGTTAAAGCATATGAATCTGTCACACCCTCAGTTCTCAGAAACGTACATATAAATAGAAGGAGATGCTTGAAACACTATCAATCAACAAGGAATCATTATCAGCACCTCTTATGTGAATGAAGTCACCGTATCAGTAGCCATTGATGATAATAATAACGATGAAAATAATAGAATAATAATATCAAAGATATGAATGTAATAATGAAAATGATAATACTAGAACTTGTTAAAATAAAACTACTAATTATGATACAAATAATAGTGATTTATTGCAAGTATAATTTGTGTCACGATTACAGATAAATTAACCACACTATACGTCTAAGGGAACCATTGTCTTAGATAGAACACAATAAACATAAACACGTGGAAAGCACATGGCACAGTCAACACGTTATTGGATTTATTCCCGTGCCCCATACTGGCCAAATAAATGTTTTTAAACACTCGCTTCACTAATATGAAGACAAACTTGCACAGGAATTATTATAACAAATAATAACTCAAAGGCATAGAAAGCAATACGAAAAACAGCGTGCGGAAACACCTAAGAAATCACCACCAACTACCGGCGCCATTTTTGTACAACTCGGATGCCAGTGTCAGGTCCGTTATCTAGAGGGTCCTGACCACCCAGTTTCTGCACGTACTCTGAATTGGAGCAGTTCATTGCGAAAAGATGGCGCTTGACGAGACCTTGGCCATCAGGAATTACCTTTAAGGTTATGTCAATCCCTTACTATTTACCAGTTATATAAAAGTAATTCAGAATGAAGAGGACATTGGAGAGTATTCATAGAAAATTGAAGATAAACATTTCATTTATCATGAAAATATCTTAAGCATGTGGTAATTTAATCGAAATCGTTAGAGCCATTTTTGAGATAGTAAACATTTTCTAAAAATTTCCACATATTTTTAATGTAGATGGTAGTGTGGAGAGGAGCTGTTTGAAAAACATTTTTTTTCTTTTGAAGTTGCCAAGTTATAGTTTGATATTTATCAAACTCCTCATTTTTCAAAATGACTCACTCGCGCACGCAAACACACACACACACACACACACACACACACACACACACACACACACACACACACACACACACACACACACACACACAAAGGGCGGGCGGGCAGTAACTAGGTGTTATTTAACTGACTGTTAAGTTTTAAATATTGATAGAATAATATTGTAATAGCGCAGACATGCAGAACACTAAATAGGATAGTGGTTTTTCGTGCCGCGGTCGCGAGAGATGACCAGATTGCACCTTAATCCTCTCAGATTCTGGTCCACTAGCATGCGGCCGGCCAAGCAAGCAGCTAGGGCAATGGTCGCCACTTGGTTGGGCAGACACATCCCGCTCCCAGAGACAAGGGAACCCAGCCAGTACCATTACACTACAATACAAAAGCTTGCAAAGAAAGACCAGCTTTTATATCACACGGGTAAATCCATACTAAACGGATAGGTCGTGGCGATTTACCCTCCGCCCGGGTTAACTTGGGCGACCTGATTTTCCTCTTGGCTCTTAGAAATGAGGTGCGGAATTTCATCTTTCACCTTGTGACCTTTTTCTTTTGAGCTGGGCAAAAGAGGAGGTGTACCGCACGAAATCTTGCACATTGGACGATTTGGAAGTACGGATTTGGAAAGTTCTTTCCAACATTGTACAAGATTGTATTCCAGATCGTTTGAGGAGATTGGTCGACGCTACATCAAAATTTAAGGTATGTAATCGTATTACCATAGAAAAGTGTACAAACGTAAACATGCGTCAATTTCTTAATACTAGTTACTTCCCGCCCGCCCACTCTGTACACACACACACACACACACACACACACACACACACACACACACACACACACACACACACACACACACACACACACACACACACACACACACACACACACACACACACGGACACATACAGACCTTCGAATTTTTGGGTGACGTTCAATACGAGAAAGAAAGTAAAGTTATGTCATCTTTCTTTGTTTCAAACTTTTTTCCAAGTATTGTTCATACATTCTATATTTCACGTTTGCATGTGTAGCATATTAAAAAGACCGTCTGGATAGAAAAGATAAAGGTTCTAATGGTTTTCCAGTTTTTTCATGTGATGACTCTGAAAGGAAATACAAAATAAATGAAGTAAGCATAGATTGATAAAGGCGCACTTTTTTTTCGAAGCTTGTTAAAGCGTTTTTGCCATTGCCATGATTTAATTAAACTCGTTCTCAGGCTTATATTGCACTCATAGGCAAAAAGCAATCAACAAATACTAATCTAGTTATAGTGCATATGTCACATAGGGGTGTACAGCATCTAATCAAAATTAATGCTACTTTGGGTAATGCAATATCGAGTGTAATTGTCCATAAACAAGGCGCGTGCTGATAATACAGTTAACTGATATATTGAATCAGTGCAAGAAGGGGTGTACAATGTCTATTGAAACTAATTGTGGAACTCAGTAGCTCAATCTATTTGGAACCCAGAGGTTAATATCGAATGATAGAGGAATATGATGCAACGTGATGAAGAATCTGAAACATAGAGTCTGCCTGGCCTACATTGTCAGCTGAAGGATAATTGGAAAGGTGGTGAAAGAGAGGAGGGGTGAATGAAATTGGATAGAAATAAGCGAATTCAAACAATGATACATGCGGTCTGTGTACTCGCGCCATATGCGATTAAATTAACGGACTGCACCAGCGAATAAATCTCCTCTATTGTTCAGAAATCCCTAATTGAGTTTTAATTTTATTTAGAACCGAAGCTAGTGGAAGACTAGTTTAAAGAAATGTATACCTATATACCTAATACACCATAGTAATTTATAAATCTAATTTGCTCCATTCGTATAACTTTCTCTATTGACTATTTTACAAACAATGCTTATAAATGCTTATTCTTCTACCTTTCGTTATGCATTTACATTGTTCACTATAGGTATAAGAAGGTTACAATTGATAAAATCAAATTCGGATTTTTCGGAAAGCATCGCTATGTGATAGAGCTGTAATTCTATGCTCATTGGGGGGATGGGCGGGGGGGGGGGGGAACAACTTTTAACAACCTTTAACCCCTTTTGATCCTCGCGCGTCAAGTTAGCCTCATTTGCGTAGACAGATGTAAGAAATAATGTAATGCATTGTTTAGTTGAAGACCGCCTCCGTAGTGATAGCGCGCCTACCTCTGGCGCGGAGGACCTGGGTTTGATCCCCGTACCAGTGTGGGGATTTCTCTCCCGCTAGAGGCCTGGCACGGGGTGCACTCAGCCTCGTTTGATAGAGAAGTAGTGACCCCAGGTTGCGAAGTCGCATAACCGGCCAGGAGGGCTCGGGGTGGTGACCACATCCCACCCTCCAGTACTGTACACCACTCATGATGTCTGTAATGGGCAGAGGCGGTAGACGCAGTGGCCGGGCGGTAAGCCTTGGCCCATCAGGACTGTTACCCTAGGGGTTAGGGGGCTTTAGCTGAAAGAATAGGTGTCGTAAACGTCACATAGAAAATTGCATGGCTAACGAAAAAGACAGGCTACGGCGCGAATAACACTGACGTAATTCTCCTAGTCCAGTCATGGCCCAATGAAATAAAACCACTATCGCCTAATACATCCATTTTCTAAACAACAACAAAAAAAATTCTCGTTGAATTATTACAAAAGATACAGCTATACCATTACGGTATACGTGCACAACGTTAGTCATGCATGATTGCGACGTAACTCATATTCGCACCGTGGCCTGTCTATCTCGTTAGCCACGAAACTTTTTCACATTTTGCGTTGAACATAAAAGGAATTTGTAGCCGAATGTAAACAGTAGTTACATGAACAAATCTAACCAACCCCCGTTCGCTTTAGCACTTTGGAGAATGTACTTGACAGCACTTAAACAACTTTTAACTGCGGGAACACAAGGACAAGGATTCAGTATATAAGTAATAAATGAGTACTTGTGACACAATCCCAAAAATCTGATGTATTGCACTCACGTAATTTTCTCTAGTCTATTACTGTCCATTTCTACAAACTCTTATTCCTATATCTTCTTCGTGTTAGTTGGATAAACTTTTGCACAAATTATCCTATTGATGATTTTGTTGTAGGTGCAAGGGGAATATGAGAATATATGAGCGATAGTCAAATGTTTTAAAGCTTTGAAATTCCGTTCTCTTTGCACGGTTAACATATAAAAAATGAATGCCGATGTCCCATTTGACAGAAGTATAAGTTCTCCAAAAGTCACACAAATAACGAGGAATATCCCCGAAGTGGTTCACTCTACAAAAATGTATTTCGACATAAACTGTGTATTTTAGCGAGATCTACATTTTTTGTGTGGTAAAATTTGGTCTATCTCTTACGGTTTACCAGTTATGCAAAAGTCGGAGTAAATAGAACTACATGGGCTATAGCCAGAAAATTCAAGATATACATTTCATTTGCCATAAAAATATTTCAAATATCTTTAATCACAATCGTTAGGGCCATTTTCAAGAAAATCTGAATTTTCGAAACATTTTCCATGCAAAGGCTAGTTTAGGATGGAGCAATTTTCTTCAAAATTTTTTTGTCGTACCCTTGAAAAACATTAAACTTAAATAGAAACTTTGGTTTTTAATCGACTTTTCGTTTTTGAGTTATGCTGTTTACACATACAGACACACATACACACACACACACACACACACACACACACACACACACACACACACACACACACACACACAAAGACACGGAGCTTTTTCGAAAAATGAATTTTTGGATTCAGGGGACTCAAAACATGTATTTCTGGTGAAATCTTCACATAGAATTTTTGATTGGAATACAATAGTTCCTCTGCTGTAATATACGTAGTAGAGAAAGTAAAAAAGGGAAACTGTTAATCCCGAGTGACATTCAGACATGCACGTGCTTATTCTTGCTCGGGTATACATGGTCTAACTCGTTCTCTAATACAAGGTGATCATGCAAATAATATACTCTTAAAGCTAATTTGTCTTGGATAACGTGAGTGTCAAAAGGTTTTCCTCAGCAGAAATTTTATGTGATCTTCACGCTCATATGTTAGAGATATCAGAGCAAAAGGACCTGTTTAACGTAATTGTATTTCGTTCACTTCTTCTTTAGCCTAAATGTCACATAAGATTAAGTTATGCATCGCAGGTGGGTCCCTAACAGGTACAGGCAGTACTTCAACCCTATGGGGTTCCAGATCGCTCTTTCCCTCCCACCCCCCCCCCCCCTCTCTCTCAGCTTTAGTCCTCTACTTCTGTTACAGTGTTTCTCAACCAATCTCTCTTCCCTTCTCCCCTAATAACCCTCTTAAGGTGTACATGATACCTTGCGCATTGTGACCTATATAAGAACTATTGCAGCTACCACTCCGCAGGAGGGACGAAGTGGGGAACCACAGGATGCTACAGGCCGCAAGTAGACAGACCGCAGAGACACGCGGAAGTACCTGGCAGTTTCGTAGACCCGCTCCACCGCTGGAGCTGCCCAAAGAGGGCGGTTTAAACAAGCAGCCGTTTAGTGTCATTTGGGCAGGCATTCGAGCCATCTGTCGGGCACCGCCACACACCACAAAACATGACAAGGAAACGTAATGAAAAGATAATGCTAGAAAGGATATCATGATAAATGAGAAACCACTCCACAATTCGCCTATTAAGGAAAAAGATGAAAACTCCAAGATCAGAGTAGGCTGACAGAAGTCAAACTCGTGAACTTCGAATACGAGCTTCGTACGTTACCGCGGAGCCATCTCTTTCGGTATATTTTATTTATTACCGAGATAAGCTTTAATTGCGCATTCAGATGTTCCGTTTTAAGTACCTATAGGAAGGATACGCTTTGCTGAAGGATAATCGTGTTGCAGAAATAAAAGGGGTGTCCAAACCGTTTTCGAGTCTTCTAGCTGAGTCACTTCCGGTGCGTGTGTGTAGAAGTCGAGAAAGGTCCGTGTGACATCGTCCACAGTGTTTAAGGAGGCCTCAGAAGAATAGTTGAGAGTTTTATAATTGAGTTGCGGACATGAGCCGGTCAGTAAGTCATTGAGTGTGAGGCAGCTGTGTGTGTGCGTGTGTGCGTGCGTGCGTGCGCGTGTGTTTGTGTGTGTGTGTGTGTGTGTGTGTGTGTGTGTGTGTGTGTGTGTGTGTGGTGAAAAGGTTCAACAAGCGTCACGGGTGATTGTAACATTGTAATTAGTGTATGAGAGACAGAGTAAGAGAAGAAATACCTAAAAGGACTGAGCAAGGTTATGAAAAGAATAGTTGTGAGAGCCCGAAAAACTGAACTGTGCTAACGACGAGAATAACACGGTGTATTTGTAGCAAAACTTTAGAATATAATAAAGTAATAGTAAAGTAACTGACTAGATTTTGTCATTTTTAGGGTATTTTAATTAAAATCATTGCTCGTTTTTGAAAAAAAAAGAAAAGAAAAGAAAAAAACTGAAAAGTAATAAACTTGTCATGTAAAGAGTAATTTGGTTGGCCTTTTTTTTTTTTTTTTTTTTTTTTTTTTTTTTTTTTTTTGAGCATTTTCATAACATTCTCAAAGGAGGTGTATAAAATTTTAAGTTTGGGGTTTACAGTCCGTCGTTTTGGAGCAATTGGGAAAAAATACTTAATGTTGCTACAACAAAGGAAATAACCATAATGATTATTGATACTCAGGCAAGATTTTGAATTATTTATTCTATAATATTAATTTTTATTGGAAATCAAGTGTATTTATCTACTTGTGATACAGACGGACGCCTAAAAGCGTGGATTTCCGGTGAAATCTTGGTTTCAAATTTGTTGTTGGAATGTTATACTTGTATTGCATAAAATAAGTAAACAGTAGAGTTTATACTTCTGTTGAGTGTATACTTCTCATTAAGATAGGATGACAGTGTTGTTGATGAAGTCTGATATTCTCTCCAGAAGCAAAGCTAAGGAGATATATTTCTTGCGCTAGTGCTTTCTGACGCTAATATTGTAGAACGTACAATATCAGATGTTGCTCATCAGCCTCATCTTCTCTGTTTATCTTACACCAATATGCTGCACACAGAGCTGCCTCAAGTAGCTTATATGGATGTAGGCATTCAAGTGGTGCTCTTGGCACGAGCAAAATACTGGCTCATTTTTCAGGCGAAAGCAGGGATGGATCCAGTTGATAAAAGCTTTCTGGCTCTTTTAGATTTATCCTCTCGTTTATGGCTAGGTCGCAACTGCATCAAATATCCATCAATAACCACTCTGGCTGTGGATGCTAAGCCCAACTAATGCACTGTTTTTATTACTTTGCCCTACTACTTTCCTGTAATAAGTAGAGCAAGTATTTATTGCATTCTACCCAAAAATTCAAACATGTCACCGAAAATGTTAAAAGACTATAAATACAAAGAAAGCAATTTTGGAGAAGGTTTTTGTCTATGAACAGCATAGTTAAAAATCTGATGTGTTGCACTCACATGAATTTCTCTACTCTTCTACTAACCATTCTTACACTCTTATTCCTACATCTTCTTCGTGTTACAGAAGATAAACATTTGTACAAATTATCTTATTGCTTATATCCTTGTAGGTGCAAGGGGAATGTTACAATACAGTGGGCTTTGAGCGATAGTCAAATCTTTTAAAGCTTTGAGATCCCATTCTCTTTGCACTCTTAACATATAAAAAATGAACAACGATGTTGCTTTTCTCAAAAGTTTTCCGAAACTGGCACAAAGAAGGAATATCTCCGAAATGGTTTGCTCTACAGAATAATTTATTTAGACACAAATTGTGTGCTTTAGCGAGATCTACATTCGTTGTAGAGTAAGATTTTGTCTATTTCTTACGGTTTACGAGTTATTCTAAAGTCATCCAGAGTAAACAGGACTACATAAGCTATATCCAGAAAATTCAAAATATACGTTTCATTTGTCATAAAGATACCTTAGACATATGTTACAGCCATTTTCAAGAAAATTGAAATTTTCGAAAAATTTTCCACGTAAGGGTAGCTTTGGGGGGGCTATTTTCATCAAAATCTTCGTGTTGCATCCTTGAAAGACCAACTTTGGTTTTTAACCGACTTTTCGTTTTTTTAGTTATGCTCTCCACAGACAGACAGACAGACACACGCACGCGCTGACCTTTTCCGAAAAATGCGCTTTTTTTATTCAGGGGGTCTCAAAGCATATATTTCCGGTGAAATCTCGACATTGAATTTTTGGGGAGAATTACTTCCTCTGTTTACCAGTAGAGAAAGTAAAAATGAAAAGCGGGTTCAACACCAAACCTGATATTTAATTTTAGTGTTTTCCAATGATGTGACATGAGATAATTTCAAGAAACATCCCGTATAAACCATACTTTAAATGAACAAACAAAATTATTTTTTTCTCTAAAAAATAGTTGGCTATAACGATTTTGCTAAAAAATGTTTATGTTAAAGATATTTGCCTAAGAAATAAAATGTGAAACGTAAATTTTCTGCGAATATCCGGTGAAGTCCTCCTCATTTTCCGTAGACTTTTGTATAATTCCTTAACAATAACGAAGACAAAGACTTGATGCATAAAAGGTAAATCTCGTTAAACCACAACATTTATGTGAGATACAATTTTATGTGGCGTTAACCGGTTCCTAGACATTTTATTGTTGATTTAAATTGTCAAATATATTTTACTTCATGTGGAAAATCCCTGTTTTTACTTTCTCTGCTGTAAGTAGAGGAAGTATTGTATTTCACCCAAAAATTCTATGTGGATATTTCACCGGAAATATATGGTTTGACACCCCCTGAATCAAAAAAGGCATTTTTGAAAAAACGTCCACGCGCGCGCGCGCGTGCGTGCGTGTGTGTGTGTGTGTCTGTCTGTCTGTCTGTCAGTCTGTGGACAGCAGAACTCAAAAACGAAAAGTCGGTTAAAAACCAAAGTTGGTATTTAAGTCAGATGCGACACGGAGATTTTGAAGAAAATTGCTCCATCCTGAACTATCCTTTACATGGAAAAATGTTCGAAAATGTTTATTTTCTTGAAAATGCCTATAACGATTTTGATTAAAATGCCATGTGTTTGAGATATTTTATAATCTATAATTTTCTTTGTCTATTTCTCTCGTTTGAAGCCTGCTTATTCAGCCGTTTCAAAATTCATAATAATTTTCATTTTTCTAGTGTAACCTAAACATGCGTATATTAAATACTAGCTGGCTTACTCAACTTGCACAATTAGCTTTCCAACCTCAAATTATTTTCATTTATCCGCCCTGTTTCTGAAATTATTGTATTACAATCCAAGATGCTTATTTAGTTGATCCTAGCACTTACCTTTTCTAATTTTCATTTCATTTAGCCTCGGCCAATAACGGAAGAAAATTGGATGATATTCAACCAGAAGGATATGAAGCACCAGTGGAACATCTTACTTCTCACTTCTCACTTTGTTATTTAATAACATTATAAGGTTAACCGCGCTGGAGAAGACAGTCAGTGACCATCGAGGAAAAGTCTTTTCTCTTGTAGATATAAAATATCAGCTCACATATTCCTAATGTTTGCACTTTCCTCTCTTTATACAATTACATATTCATACCCTGCTAACAAACCCCATTAGAGCATGAGTAAAAAGGAAATACAGCGAAATTTCCTAAACGAGGTTACTTCATTGCATAGTTAGGTTCATAGAATAAGAGTTATTAGCTTTCAACGCTGATGCATTACACAGACACGCACATCTGCAATGTGTGTTAGATGCTGATTATAGATATAAATACAACCTAAGTTTCATTCCGTTAATAAGTAGCATCGACTGTCGCTTTCACGCACACTTTATCTAGGCTATGGAATCAAATGCTACGAACGCTCCGAGGCAAAAAGGCCTGTGCTTTACTAAAGCAACAATTCAGCATCTAAGTCCACACTTGTGCATTCCACAGTTACCTTTGTTGCTGCTCTCTTGCATCATACCACTTTACTTTTTTGTTTAATCAACTCAAACAGTAATATTAAATACCAAATGCCCGAAGCAGATCCAGCATCTAAACTGTGAACTCCTATAAATAGTAAAAGGAAGCCATTTACCTTAGCCGTTGGTGATCTGCAGAAAGCAATTGCGAAAACTAAAACTCACAGCCTTTTATGATTTCAAAATACACTGCACAAAAGACATGAAAAGTTTTGTTGCAATCTTCCACAACAACGCCATCCATCTGAGGGTTCAGGATAAAGACAAAGCGCATTGCTTGGAGTAAACAGTAACCGGCTTCTGTTTCGACAGAGACATTCTTTGTGGAGTACTATTTTCTTCTCCATGGCACTCTCAATGGGCTTTTTATAAATCCTGCTTAGTATTTTAGTAGTCTATGAATAGCAAATAGGTCTTTTACAACCCATTTCCACCAGAAAGGATAGTGCTTCTCAATTTTGTAATTATCCTACATACACGTAATACTACTATAGATAGTTCTATAATTTATAAGGAAAAAGGAGAAACAAAACAAATATTTTAGGTATAGGAAACCGTTTGAAATACAAATCATGTATAAGCGATGCTTAAGTATCTGCAGAATAATGGGTCAGTCTGGGTGGCTCAGTGGGGTAGCCGCTGGTCTGCTTCCCAAGGTCGCGGGTTCAAATCCTGCCCAGGCCGGTGGCTTTTAAGTGTGATTAAAAACGACAGCTCCATGTCAGTAGATTTACTGGCATGTAAAAGAATTCCTGCGGGACAAAATTCCGGCACACCGGCGACGCTGATATGATCCTAGCGACAACGTCGTTAAACAATTTTTTTGTGGGACGGGGTAATTTTTATCTCACCTTGTCATTTTTGGCCCTTCAATATATAAATCTTGATATAAGTCTTTATAAGGAAATAGGGCGAAAAATGTGTATATTGTGTGTTGCAGTCACATAAATTTCACTACTCGTTCTTCTGCAAAATATTGGCTTCTTGTCAGTACAGTTAAATCTTCATTGCACATTAACAGATTTTGGTGTGGGTTAAAAAGATAGCATTACCATGGCTTTGTATGAACACGAGAAAAGTAAACAAGGAGCAAATAACGATTTGCAGTTGAGAAAGACAAAAATATTCGAAAACCTAAACTAACAAACAATTTCTCGGAGATGGTTAAATCCACAAAAACGATGTTTGACTAAATTGCGTGCTTTAACGATATGTAAATTATTTCTGTAATGTGATTATGTCTATCACTTAGGTTTACCAATTATCAAAATGGAATACTTCATAAGCTATTTCCAGAAAATTCAAGATATAAACTTTGTGTCATGTACATATCTGAAGTATGTAAATATTATAATCAAATATGTTGAAACCATTTTTCTGAAAACAAAGCATAAGGAACAGCTTTCCTTGAAAATCTTCATGTGGCATCCACCGAAGACGAGGTTAAATATCAAACTTGAGACTTAACAAACTTTTCGTTTTCTTTTTTTTTTTTTTTTTGTAGCGTTGTGCATAAACACATACACATAGACACAAGAACAAACCTGCAGCCCAACCTTTTCCTAAAAATGTTTATTTTATACCAGGAGGCCCAATACGTAAGTTTCCAGTGGACATACGTAAGGCCCGTGGCTTTAGCCACAAAACGTTACAAGTTAGTGGTGACGGGATTACGCGCTAGCTGTGTGTCGTAAACACAAAGGAGGGGTTGGAGCCACTTGCAGTCGAGCACGTAGTACAAACAGTACTGAAGTAAACCTTCGATGGATGAGGAAAAGAGGGGAGGTAGATGCCCTTGCTTTTTCTAAAAACGATCCACTGATACATATTTAGAACCACTCTCACGCACACACGCAGACAGACACAGACAGACATGCAGACAGACAGACACAGGCACACACAGAGACACACACACAGAGACGACATACCTTGTCATATACGTATATAGGCTGGTGAGAAAAAAATTGTATTGTATAGATGCTAAGACCGCTAATTGAAAGCAAATGGGCAATATAATAGTGATTTATGATTTTGTGATACATTTGTGAGAATAGAGACAGCTATGATAAAATAAATTACTCGTTTGTCATAATTAACTAATAATATTTAGAAATTAGAAATAAATATATTTATGCATATGGTTAAATGAATATGACATATTATGGATATAAAATCGTGTTATAATTAGGGCTCGGAAGTTCATGCCCTAAAAACACTGAAATATGCATGCAAATATGCT
This sequence comes from Tenodera sinensis, assembly GCA_030765045.1. Classification (NCBI taxonomy): domain Eukaryota; kingdom Metazoa; phylum Arthropoda; class Insecta; order Mantodea; family Mantidae; genus Tenodera; species Tenodera sinensis. The sequence continues at coordinate 29,655,482 of CM060971.1, forward strand.
CCTAAAACTTGAAAATATGTCAAGAAATATGCACTATTTAATTAAAACAATTAATGTTTCTTTGCAGTAGACAAGACGAGTTAGTATAAGCAATAAATAAAGTTACCTTATTCCTTAGAGGTTGAAGCATAGTATTGAAGTTGAAGCTGCTGGTATTAACTGCTAAATTGCAGTTCACAACCAACACATTGCACATATTTTCAACTGTAAAACATCGTCTGTTTCGCAAAGCACTTTAGTAACGTGAACAACTTCTCTCAACGTCACAAGATGTTATAGGGGCATATTTAAATGATGTTAACTGCTTCACAGAGAGAGTCAAGTCTCTTGGCGTGACAGATGGTTTTCTTTCGAGGATGTCTCGTATATCGCCCATCTGTTTATGGCCAGAATTTTTTGAAATTACATAATTCACTTTCTCTTTCACTTTTTGACCTATTCTACCAGGAACCGAACTTAGATCACATATTGTTTTTTTTTTGTCTTTTTTTTTTTTTTTTTTTTGTTCCAAAGACAGTAAGTGATTCATGCAAAGGAGATCCTACAGCTTCCAATGCCGTTATAGCTGTTGATAAGACAAAAATGGGCAGATGAGAAACAGATCCTCTTTTAACCCAGTGCCAGACAGAATATTTTGCAGTTTCTATTGATGAAGCATCTTTCGAGTCCAATTAATTAACCTCTTCGACTATTTCTATGTGCTCAACATAATATAAAACTGCATCGACCCATATTCCCCATCGAGTTAACACTGGTGCAGGAGGAAGTCGAATATTAGATGCTGTTGATCTAAACAACTTAACTCTTTCAGGAGGTTTAACAAAAATTCTCTTTGTACTGGACAGAAATTTATCTACCAATGGGAAAGAATCATTGTCTCAGAAATGCTACCAATATGAAAAATATTATACAGATGAAAAAATAAAAAATCGTAAAAATAATTAGAATATGCAATATGGTGGCAATAATATTGAAATCTTCGTGAGTTGCATCATCATGTGCAATACTGCCAATATGAAAAATATTATCCAGATAGAAAAAAGTAATAAAAACGATAAAAATCATTAAAATACGAAATATTGAAACATTGAAATGTAATGCATTTATCAAAATCAAGAAAATATGCACTATAAAATCATGTGCAAATAACTGAAAATTCCATAATTTGTGCACATAACGTAAAAGCACACATTTTTAACCCCTATGAAAAAACATGCAAATGCATGAACTTCCTAGCCCTAGTTATAATGCTGTTGTATTCCTATGATCGACAATAGGTTTGTACAAGTAAATTAACAAATTATAGTTGGAGTTAGAGAGAAAACATGCTACTTTATCTGCTTGTATATTTATTTACTTATTTACTTGTTTATTTATTATTTTTGCTTGTATGCAGCAACAAGCATTGATATTATTGTGGGAATACAGTTCTGCTTACTTTTTGCTTATAAAGTTCTGTCTTGCTATGAATTTAATGAATACCACTCATATTTTAATTTGCACCCCTTAAAATCTACTTGTACATACAGTGGATGTAAAAAGTGATCGTACACATAGTAAATTACATGGAAATACCTGGGAGAATAGCAATAGAATGTTGGGATGAATATGTGAAAAATTGATCATGTTCAGTAATGCATACGTTATAGTTGGTCATACTTTATATCACGAAACATAAACATATTAATTAATAATTGATCCCTAATATAATAAATGCTATTTCTCAGAAAAAGCGAGCGTACACCTACAGTTTAGTAACATTTTTATTGATAAATATCATCATTCAATATTTTGTTGGTTTTTCTTTTGCTTATAACTGCCTCCGGTCTTCCTGGTATTGATTCCATTAGACTCCATTGTTGTATTTGGTTCAGTTAAGTCCCATTCTATCTAAAGTCCCTGTTTCAAGTCTTCTTTACCGAAAAAAGTTTGATTTCTAATTTTCTGGTCAAAATAGATCACAGGTGTTCTATAAGTTTCATATCTGGTTACTGAGGAGGTGTATGAAGTTGCTTTGGCGTGTTGTGGATCAGCCACAGGCGAGTATTTTCAGCTGTATGTTTGGAATTGTTGTCCAGCTGAGAAATAGAATTGTTCGCAAAACCTAGTTTCTGAACACTATCATGAAGATTTAGCTTTAAAATGGTCATATACAATTTATGGTCCAGCATTCCATCGATGAAGTGCAATTGATCCAAACCTGAAGCGCTCACGTAGCCTCAGACCATTCCTGAGCCACCTTCGTGTTGTAGTGTGAGCACTAGAGGTTTTAGATCCATGTCCGTATTCTCCTTTCGCTATACTGTACATCTTACATCGGAACCAAAATGTTAAACTTACTTTCATCTGAAAAAATCATTTTTTTTCCAGAAGTTTGATGCTTCGTTCCGGGGCTCTTTTGCGAAATGTAATCGCTTTATTTGATTTTTCTTATTTTCGCAGAACTTCTTCGAAGGTACTCGACCAGGATATTTAGCTTCTCGATAAACATTGCGTACAGTACTGGATCAAACATTAATACCACCTTTCCCAGATCAGCAGCCAACTTCACAGCACTGATTTTAGAGTCCTTTGTTATTTCCCTTAGGATACATCTTTCATCTTGCTCTATCAGCAAGTTTGGTCTTCCAGGTCTTGGTCTCTTTTGTCCGGTTTTTTAAATACAAAATCTATCAATTATTGTCTGCACAGTAGAAGGAGGTCTAGCAACAAGCTGAGATACCTGTCGCAGCGCTTTGCATCGATTATGCAGTTTAATTGTTAGTTTTCTTATTTCTTATCTGGTTTCCCTGCCATTATTCCCCATTTCGACATTTGTGTGGTTTGTTTTCTGTTTGCCTACGTTTCTTATTGCTGCTATTCACAAGCAGGTAGACAAGTGAATGTTGACTAGTTCTGCCCTTGAGAGTCGTCTTCTGTAACAACTACCTCATGTGTACGATCACTTTTTGTGCCTATTTCAAACATGTTTGGTGCATGTTGTTTAATTTTTAAAGCTTCTACTCATTAGATTACGGTTTTAGTGGTTACTTATAAAAGGCAGCATTTCGTATTCACATCTTTTACATCATTATACTTCTTGAAACCTTACACCTTAGATTTTAACTCCTTCAAAGACGTTTCCTACACTAGCTCATAAGATATGACTACCAGTAATTATATGAGATGTGTATGACAAGTTGAATGCACTCATTTTACGTCTTTCTCTTTTAACCAATGTGATCAAAAGCGTAAACATATATTTCGTTTCTGCACCATTTTGTATCACTTGTTTTGGTTATTGGTTAAGGTTATTCAACAAAGGGGTTGGCACACCCCTGCACCGTGGCCTAAAGCAACCAATGGAATGGCCAAGGCTTTGCAAGACAACAATGTGTCCTAGATGCGACATGCAATCAATTTACAATCGACACCAATTTACTTTGGTGCTGTTTGTACATGCAATATCACCAATTTTCCTTATTGTTATTTAATTTAGGTTAGTAACTTCTGCACATTCTATTGTGAAAAAATTGTAATAAATAAGTTTAAATAAATGAAAATATCCGCATACTACGTCCAGATATAAGAAATTAGGTATCTGGACATAGCTGGCAGATATTATTTTTTTTTTTTTTTTTTTTTTTACATGCAACCAAGGATGAGGGCAACGACAACTGACTAGACCTAGTGAAGTGACGACATAGCGTTATAGAATATATCTTAGATTTATTCATAAATTATACAAACAAAACATACTTTTCAGTCATGTGATTTCTAAGCATACATAAGTTAAACTCTTTGAACAATAGGTGTAGTAAATAAAACGGTATTTGATTGTGACTATATTATTCATTATGTCTTTGTATACCTATGCCTTGTTACAATAAACAACATATATTTTGAAGTTTACAAACAAAAACGATCTACTATCTCCACCGAACGTGATCTGTATTGAAAAAAGCTTCTGTGGCAATTTCTCTCAACGAATAGTGAGGGAAAGCATAGAAGAGCAGTCTGAACCGTGACACAGGCAAACCACTCAACACGATATGGAAGACCATATTAGCAGGAGGACTTCCTATTGGAGGAGAAGGAACCAATAGTGGGACGGGACAACGAGGCCAGTCAGAGTAGGCAGTGACTAATTGGATGGATTTTTTGCACTCGTTGAAGAAGTCGAACATGGTTTTGCGGCGAAACGTCAGCATAATTTTTAATTTCTTAAAAAGTCAACAACACGTGGTCCATACCGGAATCCAAAAAGCAAAAGCTTCTGTTATATCTCATTTAAACCAAATGAGATGCTACTGATTGCTTTGTGAGTTAATATGTTTTCTAGAACCTTCTCGTTCATCCTCGTAGCACAGTATCAGGTATTGTTTGCGTATTGTGCCAGGGGCAATATTTTATCAGTATATTTTTCTAGAGACTGCTTAAAATAGAGATGGTCAAGTTTCCATAAGGGGACGTATGTACCACAGATCACGGAAAATGGTATCGCGTCTCTCTGAATTGATATTACACATGGATAGCATACTTCCTCCCTCTTTCTCTCTTTAAATAATGAGTAGACTTTATGCTTCATAGTTGCGATACTCTGACCTACATTTATGTTTGTTGCACACAACTTACAACTCATGTTTCGGACATACTCATTACCATAATCTGTCAACAATGCATCTGTTTTGAATGGTTTCTGGACGTCCTCACATATACATGATTTATTTTCACTCACAGCGTATTCTCTCTGCTTATCGTAGTCAATGTAGTGTGACCTACTTCAGCAGTACCTACAATTTTTAGTACTAGTATCCACATTTTCTACTAGAAGGACTAGTGAATTCAACGCTTGAAGAATACCCTGTCTTAAAATCCCCATGCCTATGGATGGGCGAACCTGGGGAGATTCCACGATGGGAAATCAGGGTACTCTAGCACATTACACCATAGCAGGGTAGTTATTTGCTAACTCTGTCAGATAGCAATTTATGTCTTATGCACACTAACTAGGCGAATTTTGGGCTTCACTCCGGGCCTTACACAGAAGTTTCATTCCGGTCATGGACTACCGGCGCTTAAATAAAAAGGTTAAGCTGGAAGCGGTCCCATTGGGTGACCTCCACACCCCAGTACGCATATATTTACCGCGCTCGATTTGAGTAATGCCAATTTTCAAATACCTTTGGCAGAGGAGAGTAACCAATAAGTGCTTTAGTGCTAAATTTGTTTATACTTTCCTGCTCCATTGTTATGCTTCGAGTACTATATGTTTGCTAATGGATTCAATTCCCAATAAAGACATATGCAACAACAGAATCGGAGTACGGAACGATCAGCGAGAGAGTGCAGACGTGTGTCTAGAACGCTCCCGTGAGTACGAGTACATGGTCGACAAAGATACTACAGACGAAGTGATAGCAGAGCTGGGGGAAATCGGAAATATACTATCAATGGAAAATAGTGCAGAGAGAAATGAAAGCAAACTAATCGATAGAGAAGAGGAAATACAAATATAGAAACGATAAAACAAGAATTACAAAACATCAAAGAAACAATGGGAAAATGGGAGGAGAGAAGTAAGAAATATAACTTGATGCTTGTTGGAATAGAAGAAAGGACAGGCTTCGAACCAAGGCAAGAGGTAGGAGTAAAGGAAGTTTTGGAGAAGAAGAAGAAATACGTGGAGTATTTAGATTCGGAAGAAGAAACAGTCTAGCAAAATTTACAAATACATATCCGAGTTACAATATACTGAAACAGACAAAATAACTGAAAGGAACAAACTCCTTTATCAACAAAGACCTATCATATGAACAAAGGCAGCAGATGAAGAAAGTAATAGAGCAGAGAAGACGGGCAAAAAGTGAGAGGAAAGAGGCTTACATCCGTAGTTTAAAATTATGGACAGATGGACAAATTGCAGAGGAAAAGAATTAACTAGCAGACACAGTAGCGGAAATTCAAGAAGTGATGAGTTAGAAAACAGAGAATTAATAAGACGTATTGTATTAGGAAGAATCGCTCAGGTGGGAAAGGCAAGCAACAAGGTGACAGAGAAGAAGCAGAAGAAAGAAGCTATGATTCGTTTACAGCTATTCGACAAAGAAGCCGATGGCAGGAAATCGAAAATGTTACGAGCAGACGATCAAGAAACAACGGGTGGCAGCATAGGCGAAGATGTTAGGGCAAATTACTCAAATGAAAAGGGGCAATTTCAAAGTTGAGTGGAAATAAACCTAGTAAACAAGAAGAGGTGGGGTATGTTCAGGTAGAATAGGACAGAGAGACAGGCATTACAGATGTGGGTAGATTGGAACGGGAGAAGGGCGAGCAGCACGTAATTGGAAAGATATCAAGTAAAAAAAGGTAGATATCAGATAATTAATATGCGTTAATATATAGGAAGCCAAAAAAGGAGAAGAAAACGCTGATCCGCGCCGTGTGGCAAGGAAGAATAAGTGAACTGTGTTCAGGTTTGGTACGAGGGATGGAAATAAAATTTTAGGGATAAAGTCAAGTAGATATTATAAAAAAATGTGGAAGTTAAGTGAGGAAAGGAAGTGAAAGTGATCAAGAGATAAGAAGAAAGTGAAACCGTCAGGTGTAGGAAATTGTTAGCAAATGTTAAGAAAGCCTAAGAAATATGAGGGGGGAAATAAATTTTAGAACGGAATGTGTAATTTAAGATACTAATTAACTTGTGGAAATGGAAAGTATAAAGAATTTGGGGAAAATAAGTGAATTAAAAGACGAAAGTTAAAAAGACAGCTATGGATAAGATTCAGAATCAGATTTTTTTATTGAGAACGTTTTTGCCTGGTGCTGGTAGAATAGGCCCGGCTTACAGGCTACAATTATCATTAACTTATAATTATCAATATTTACAATATTTACAGTTTTTGAGCTTAACAAAAACCCATCTTTAGGTCACTGAGAACAGTTTTTGCTTGTAGTCATTCATTGTCTTTTAAGTGTTTTGTTTCACATATATGTACACACGCATTCACTCCTTTTTGGCATACCAAAACTATAACTCCCATCACACACACACACACACACACACACACACACACACACACACACACACACACACACACACACACACACACACACACACACACACACGCGCGCGCGCGCGCGCTTACACTGGGCACACCCAAAATGTGCGTCCCAGCTCACGCACTGCACTATATGCAATTCACTTTACTATTTCCACTATACACAGTTTTCCGCTGTTTTCCTGCGTGGGCAGGGTGTAGCTCCTGTATGGTTCCCGAGGCACAGACGTCTGTAGTAGTGAGTTTGTGGCCTAGGACCGGGGTTGCATGGGCGCGCGTTAGTCGGCGAGCCGTGCCGCGTCTAAAGCATTTTTATCCTTGCGTGTTTGCCATGCTTCGGTTCGCCTTTGCCAATGTTGGTGATCGCGTAATTTTTGTGATTTCTAATGCGCGCCCACGCTGCCTTGGCTCTTTTAGCTATTGTCTCTGGGATGAGTGCGATCTGGGTTTCAAGGTGAAGGGTTTGATTAGTGGTTCGGATTGGCGGGAATAGTAAATTGAGTCCCTTTTAAATATTACAAGGTAAATTGCGTCCGTCCTAAAATTTATGGTAGGTAAATTGAGTCCGTCCTAAAATTTATGGTAGGTAAATTGAGTCCTTCCTAAACTTAAAGGGTAGGTAAATTGAGCCCCTCTGCCCATGATTGTGACATAATTTGTCCTCCCATTTTGTGCAGACTTGGGAGTGCGCAACCATTTATCAGGTTAGTGTGGTTAAAAATTGTGTCATCGTTCGTACAAGCAACTTGCAATGGTTTTGTCATATAGGGAAAAATTTAAAAGAAACAGCTTTCACAAAGACAAATCTCAGTATGTCCTTAGTAAACTTTACCATCTCCTTCATGAAAATGTTCTTTTTTTCCCCCAATGTTTTATTTATTCTTCTTTTTTCCCCTTCTTCTTTTGTTTTCCTGTACTACGTAGCTGAACATACACAACTGAATGAATGCTGGTCAAAACGTCAACGAAGTTGTAAATGTTTGGGTGTGAAGTGTCAAATAAACCATTTAATTTGGCATGGAAAGGTTCACAGCTAATTAATTGTTGGATTTGTGGTAGCTGTGAAATCAGCCCATATAGCAGGGTTAAACACTAAATCTACCGCAATGTATGTCTCCAGGATGTAGTCATACAACTCTTGTATTTTTGTGTCTCCTAGTTGTGCAGCCATCAGATCTTCGACAAAGCACTCCTGTACGTCGTCTGGGTTTAAAAGAAATGTTTTAAAAATTTAGCTTTTTCTGAGTTTGATTTGTGTTTCTTTGATAGACCTAGGGTTTGTACTTTGTCCTAAATGGAAACGACACGGTTATGTCTATTGAATTTACGTTGGTGCATAATGACATATATCCCCTAATGCCACAGCGCTGCGTTGCGATCGGTAGCCACCCATAGTGGACTCAATTTGCCGCATGGATTAAAAGATAGGGGCTCAACTTACCGCTTTGAGAATCGTAGACAACTAATTATGGACTCAATTTACCTAGCCCCCGGATCGGAGCAGAGAGGATTTTTCGAAGGTAGAGGTTTTGGAGGGTTTGGATTTGTTTTAAGCCGGTTTTGGAGGCATTGGCCCAAGCCACACATGCATACAGGACCACCGAAAGAATAAATGTCATGTATAAAATTAATTTGGATCTGAGTTGCAGCTGTTTGTGTGGAAGATGGGGGTGCATAACTTTAGCCGCTGTCTGCCTTTATTGGCGCTATTTTTATATGGGTGGACCAGCACATTGTAGCATTCGCCTAGTGAGGTGACTTTGAGGCTTGAGTCCGTGAGACCACAAACACTAGCTTCGAAAGCTACCACCTGTGCCATTCCATTTCATTTTTCAGGTTCATTGAACGAAACTGTTCTTGACATCAGACATCTCATTAAAGTATTTCCTGCATTGCATAATTAAGAACAGTCGACATCACTAGTTTTATGTGGCTAGTTTCCGTTGTCCTTTATCTTTATGCAAAGCAGGAACCCCAAAGGGCAATTTCTACATTCTTACTTCCCTTCTATAGATAACGATGCTTCCTAAATTAATTGCTATAACTGGAGTTCTAAAAATATCTTGTGAAACAAAATGCATTGTGCGGTGTGACACAGAAGTGAATGATACTAAACTCAAATAACAAGTTCGCAAATGAAGTAAATATTGATTTAATATTGTTCATGGCCCTGCCTTAATGCTCACTAGAAGTATATGTATTTATACCCATAACAGCATGGATAATTTTGGTGACGTCCATTTACGAGATATTTTGTTATTGGGTTCAATATCCAAATTAATTTTACATAAAACAGAAATAATTTTTAAATAAGATGTGTTAATCAAATAGTCGCTAACTTCTTATTCTTATGGTTTAATCACAGTTATTATTTTCAAGCTAAGATTTATATTAATATTTTATAAGAGTAAGGGGTGTAGCTCGATTAAAAAGTGCATAACTATTTTTCGAATATTAAGTTCCTATTCGTTTCTTCCCGTAGTATGCCAAGAGCATAAAGTAACCACTTATAGTGAACCAATTTTTAAAAATCTGATGTGCTGCACTCACATGACTTTCTCTACCCTTGTACTAACCATGCTTAGAAACCCTTATTCCTATATCTTCTTTGTGTGAGTTGAGACAAACATGTGCAAAAATGGTATTATTGTTTCTCTTCTTGTACGTACAAGGAGATTATGGGAACACAGTAGACTTTGAGCAATGGTCAAATCTTTTAAAGCTTTCAAATTTTGTTCTCTTTCCACAGCTAACATAAAAAATTAAATAACGATGTTCCATTTGACAGAAGCGTAAGTTCTTCAAAACTCACAAAAATACCAGTAACAAGGAATATCTCCAAAATGGTTCACTCTACAAAAAAAAAAAAAAAAAAAAAAAAAAAAAAAAAAAAAAAAATTATTATTTAGACATAAATTGTGCCTATATATTCGGGATAGTAAGATTTGGTCTATCTTTTACGGTTTACCAGTTATGCAAAAGTCATCCAGAGTAAGTAGGACTGCATGGGCTAAGGCCGGAAAATTCAAGATATAGGTACATCTCATTTGCCATAAAAATATCGTAAACATATGACATTTTAATCAAAATCGATAGAGCTATTTTCAAGAAAATCAAAATGTTCAAAAAATTGTCCCTGGAGTAATTTTGTTCAAAATGTTCGTGTCGCATCCTTAAAAAACATAAAACATAAAACTGAAATACCAACTTTGCTTCTTAACTGAGTTTTAATTTGTATGTTATGCTGTCCACAGGCACACAGACACAAAGATAGACACACACACGCGCGCGCGCGCGCGGACCGTTTTCTGAAAATGAATACTTCCTGTACTTTATTATACGTAGTAGAGAAAGTAGAAATCCGACTGGCGCGTTAGTCTACTATGTATCCTTGTTTTAACCAGGGAGATGGCTCCGCGGTAGTGTGTGAGGCTCGCATTCGGGAGGTCGCGGATTCAACTCCCGTGATCGACCTTCCTGACCCCTGAATTTCCCCGAGTCGTCAGGCGAATGACGGGAAGGATAATTACATCCTCCGAATTTGCTGTGTTTCCGTTCTGCTTCATGAATCGTTTCATTTATCCCTCATCCCGTTGGCTCTTTCAGGTCGCAAGTGTCAGGGGGCGTTAGGTGCAGCTTGGCAGGGATGATGTACGTCCAGGAACTCTCTTTGACTCTCTTTGTCCGTGTGATCAGGATGGAAAAGGGCGGCTTCTGGGGGTATAGGACTCCTCTCCGAGCTCCCCCTGAATTGGCTCTGAAGACCTATACACCTGGGAAACCTTAGGGACGTCTGCCAATGTCTGTGTCTTAGTCTGTATCTAGCTGCCCGGTTTCTCCGCTCACCTCATCCTTTCTTCCAGGGGTATACCCTTAGGAGCATAGGTGCAATAAGCCTGGCTTCAATGCCGAACCCTCTTCTTATCTCTCCTGTTCCTATTTCTAATCATATCCTTGTTTTATCTACAACAGGTGTAAATTCGTAATGAAAGCTTTTCTTGACTAACAAGAAATAAACTGAATAATAAGTTTGGGTAAGAATAATTTGAGATGAATGAGTAGATAAAATCATATGAAGGTAACACATCAATTTTTTCCGCTACATTTAAATTAAAACACGTAACAGCGAAATATAATGGATTCAAACTTAAATTATTCTAGTTTTGCTTAATGAAAAACGCATGGGTTTAATCAGTTGATTAAAGACTATAATCTTGTGTAATATATGTAATGTTTGCCATCTTTACGTCAGAGTTGAAGAGTAGAGCGACTAATGAAAATGGACGTGTTATGCCCGCGATGATAGATGTGTGATGTTTTAAGATAATTAGCTCCCATGTCACCGTGAGGTGACCGATAATATACATGAGAAAGTACGGATGGACATCCCTGGAGCGCGTGTTCACCTTGCCTGTAGATTTCCCACCTGACTGCCTGTCAGGTATTCCGTGGACATCAATAACTGATATGAGAGCTGCTCTGCCATCCGTTTTATCTTGCAACAGACTTCTGTCCATCATCCTCTGTACACGTTGGGGAGTTTACCACAGGGGCAAAAGTTATCCTCTTCTACTTTCTCTAGTCTCTATATATTATGCAGTTCATTTGCTTAATTTACTGCATATTTCAGAATATCATCTCCCTTTAGAGCTAGTTAAAAGAGCGCACTAAAGTTACAGTAAACATTGAGAGTAACTGATCGGTATGGCTCAGGCGATGTCTGTGGTCCGCATTAAAGAGATCGTGGGTTCGATCCCTGTGGCCGACCTTACTGACCCATGTGTTTTATCGAAGATTTCCCCGGGTCGCCAGGCGAATGCTGGGAAAGGCTTCCATATCCTCCACATTTTCTGTCCCTCCATTCCGTAAACATAAATCATTTTATTTCACCCTTCATCCCTTTAGTTATATTTCAGGGTTGGAAGCGTCAGCGAGCGTAGCGGCAAATGGGATGTGGAAATCTCGTCCCCCGGATTGGAAGGCTGGTTTCCGGGCCCCCATGAGGTGGTACAAGCCGACGGTGTAGGGGCACTAAGCCAGCCTCCGCAGTAGTGCTTCTAACTGGGAAAATTCGGTAACCCTGCCACTTCCTCTGTCGTGGCAACGTTCCATTCGCCTCATCCATCCTCCTCAGAGGCATAAGCACGAGCTGCTAAGTTCCCCTCCGCAAGAGTCAACAATTGGGAGTAAGCATAAACATCCGAGGTGTGCACTCACATGATTTTCTATGCACCCATTCTTGTACAAAGAGCTCTAAAGAAAATCTCCATGTACCTCTCGTTTGCGTCACATTACCGTTGTACGAAGCCTTGACCATTTCAATGGTTGCTTAGCCACGGTGCAAGGTGACGCACTCCTTTTGCTAAATAATCTTAACCAATAACCAAAATAAAGGTTGCAAACGAAATACATGTTTACAATTTCGATCGTATTACCTAAAAGAGAGAGATAATGTGAGTGAAATTCAAATTATCATCCAGATATCTTTCATGATTGGTAGCCATACGTTATAGGCTAGTGCACTACACGCTTTTGAAAGAGTCAACATTTAAGGGGAAAAACTTGAGTACCCAGGATAGCGAAACTTCGCCTATTTTCCTCCTTATTGCTGTGTTGTCAAGCCACTACGCTGTGCAATAGGTAAGGTGAAGAACACGCCTCAAAAGTCCACAGAAAACGATACAAAATCCGCCGAAGGTTTGCTTTGGCCGTCTTTGTACAGACTATTTTTAAACTCCAATTTTTCTATGCTAATAGAGATTAAGGTTTATAGAAATGCTTTTTTGGTATATATTCCTTATAAGTACGACTAAAATAATGGAATGTAGTGTGCTTAACTGATACTCAAATACTCAAATCTCCATTCGATGTCTTTGAAAGTGCATTCTGTTTGCACGGCCAGAACACAAAACACAGTAATAACTTCCTATAAGAGAAGAGCATAATTACTTGAACAGTTAAACAATTAACAAATATCTTGGAAACGTTTATATCCACGAATGAATTTATTTCACATACCAAATGTCACATGAAGAGCTTGGTGCATGTGCAAATGATACAAAAATGATTGTGAATTTGTGGGTTTAAGGGCGCTCAACTTCTAGGTCATCAGAGCCCTTATAAAATTCATGGCAATAGCCAGATATAAATTTCATTAAAAAATAAAATCACTGATAACAATAAAAATATACACATACACGTAAAATACAGTGGCAATAGCCATATATAAAACAAGGTAATAGATATGTAAAAAATATTAAACAAATATCTAAAAATTTAAATCCTCAAATTGATATTACAATCCGCTAAAAACTCTATCAACCGCTGTTTTGTCGTCCGCTAACACTTCTGCAAGCCTGCCAGGCAGCTGCAGAGAATCTCGAAGGTGCTCTAGAGAGGAACACACTAGCAGCACGTGACGGACAGACAAAAGATTGTCACACGGCGGACATAGAGGGGCAGGTCCCTTTTAAATAGGTAACCATGCGAAAAATTGCAGTGCCCTATTCCTAATCGAGCCAAACTAACCTCCTCGCGGCGATATGTGCGACGACGACGACGCTATCTGGCAGGCTGAGAACAGCCCGAGGTGTGTCATGCGTGTACCTGCCCTTTTAGGGCTTAACCACTTTATGACGGGATGTAGGGTTTTGCAGGGTGGCGGGTGAGAATTGAGGTAGTGGGTAGTAAGGAGGCAGCAAGATTATGCTCCTCAGCGGCTGCTTATTCAGTGTGCAACTTCCGTTGGGCACTGCTGGTGTAAAGGTCCAAATATGGAGGTTCATTTAATTTTGAATTTAGAATCCAATCTTATCTTGGAGGACTGTCATGGTGTTCAGCTTTCGCTGTTGAAGGGATGTCTCCTTCGTTACCGGGGATGCCCGCAAGCCATGCGGGGAACCCGGTGTCCCACACGCGTGCGTTCAGTGGGGTTATAGTCCCCAAGAGACCTAACCAGGGCACTCCTATGTTGAGGAATTTGGTCGTATAATTTAGTTGCCCGGCGCCTGATTTCGTCCTCCACGTACGGAAGAGACGAGGCTTCGTGCAGTAGCCTCGAAGGGAATCCGCGGCATACAGAATAGATTATCCGAAGTCCTCTATTCTGTATACGCTGCAGACGCAGGAGATGGGAATCTGCGGCCATGCCCCAGATTTCGCAGGCGTATAGGAGGAGTGGGATTATGAGTGCCCGAAAAAGGCCCGAAAACCGTTGATGTGTTCCCGAAAAGTAAGGCCCTTATCGAGCTTCACTCCCAGGTAGGAGATGGAGTTTACCCATTCAATCCTTCTTCGCAGATAGGTGAATGTTGGGAGATTGGCGGGGAATCGGCGCTTAGTAAAGAGTATGGCGCGGCTTTTCTCCGGGTTAATGGACAATCGCCAACGCCGGCACCATTCTTGGATGAGGCGGAGGTGTCGCTATATTGGGAGGAAGGTTCTGTTAGGGTGTCTGTTTGTTGTGTAGAGCAACACTTCGTCAGCATACTGGGCTATGTTGACGTGCTGCTCTGTAGGTAGCTCGGCCATGTAGACGCTGAAGAGCGTGGGGGATAAGAACCTTCGGGGACTCCGCCTCGGATTGGCCTGCGTGTGGATTTATTCCCCGCCACTGAGACCACAAAGGATCTGTGTTTAAGGAAGGAGTGTATTAGGTGTATGAGTCGTGTAGGTAGCTCCAGTTGGATGAGTTTCCGGAGGAGACCGGCATGCCAGGTCGTAGAGAAGGCCTTCTCAACGTCCAGAGAGACCACGGCGGTGTAGGCCTTGTCCTGGTATCCCAGGGCGGCAGCCTCCACCACGCGCAGTAGCTCCTGGAGTGTTGAGTGGCCAGGCCGGAACCCAAACTGATGGGATGGGATGGCTTGAATGTCCCCTAAGATAGGGGACAAGCGGGCGAGTATTAGCCTCTCGAATACTTTCGAGAGTACGGGTAGGAGGCTAATGGATCGGTAGTTGGCAGGATGGACCGGGTCTTTCCCTGGCTTCAATATGCAAATCACCCGGGCCTCTCTCCACTCACGTGGGAAGTGGCTGAGGGCAAGGCACATATTGAAAACCATTGTCAGGTAGAGCACGGCCTTGAAGGGAAGGTGGCGGAGCATGACAGGTGTTATCCCGTCAGGCCCCGCGGCCTTTTTGTGGTCGAGACGTTGGAGTACGCCCTGAACTTCGCTGGGTTTGACGAAAGTCACCCAGTTTATCGGAAGTTGCTTCACTTCTCTAAGCTTATTACCGCGGTGAGCTGACCACTCGTCGTGCCAGGACGACAGCACCGCTCTCCACACTTCAAGGGCTCTGTAGTTGCCGTCTTTGCTGCTAAATCTGCCATTTCATTCCCCGGAAAGCCTACGTGACCAGGAATCCATGCACACACCACAAATGATACAGATGAAACTTATTAGCATTCAGTATTTGCACTGCAGTGGACTGTTTAATGTAGATCTCTTGAGCAATAATTGCTCTATAGTACTATGTGGATGGTATCCAGTGCATAGATTCTGCATTAACACTGGAAGTCGTTGGTGCGTATCTAACTAGAGGCACTCTTGCTGATTAGGTGTCTTTAACATTTCGGAAAGTTTTTGACTATTTGGATATCTCTCTTTGCTGAGCTATTTTTGCATTTCCTCTAGATAAGGAGCATGGTAACGTAGTTGTCTATCAAACACATAGTGAAAAACTTGTACAATTTTTTTGTGACAGCGTAAGCATGAGGAGTAAAGAGAGTCAAATTGAAAACTCACTTTGCGGTGTAACACCACTCAAATGGACGGGAAGTCATCATATTTAACATACAAGGGTAAGCACAATGTTACGTAAAAGTCCAGATCTTATTAATAACTAACTGCGGCATTTTAAAACTGCACCATAATGATATCGATTTCCAAGCTTTAATGAGGATAGAGAAAAGAAGTATATGTGCAATAACGACAAGTGAACTAAAGGCTGACGCGTAATATACAGTAATAATTTCACTCGGCTACTTAGCAAGAGCTTTCGTTCATTCCGGATTCAACCTCAGAGCTTGTATGCCAGTTCACCTCGTGACTTTTTGTGTGGATTATAGCCTTTTTAAAATAGCTTTAATCCTTTGTTGGACATTTCAAAATTACTGTTATATAGCACAAGCCATTATGTATGTTATTTGAGATATATAAGACCTAATTTAAATAATATTTAAATGAACTATATTTAGAAATTTGTGAGGCTTTAGTTTACAGCGCCCGTTGTGGATATAGATCTGCCTCTAGTTTCTATTTGCAACATTGGGCCACTTTCGTTATAGTTGATTTTTATAGTGGAGCTATATAGCTTCATTCTTAAGTATGCCGTGACCACGTTTGTTAAATCGGTTGGAAAAAGAGAATCCAGTCTCAGAGAACGAGTCGTATGATTTGGAGTTGCATCTTCATGCGTATGTGTTCCTTAAACCTACCAAAACACATCAAGTTATAGCTTGAGTTGGTAAATGAAGGAAATGAAGGAAATGGATCTAAATCGCAATCGCAGCTTGGATGTTGGCTTTAGCTTTCAAAAAAGCACAGGTTGACTGATTCAGCTGACATATGTTAAATTTTCTGGAAACAGCCTGTGATCAGCTTCATTTAGAATTGCTTCTGTTTAGGTATTACATTCTAAGAGAAAGACAGAATTTTGCTACATAAAAAAGTAGCTCTCTTTAATCACACAGTGTAGGTATGTCAAATAACAACTCTTGTGATGTGTACCATTTCCGAGATATTCCTTTTTATCAGTTTGAATTTTCAAATACCTATAGGTATTTATTTAATGCTGTAAAGACCCCATTTGTATGTTTTCGTGGTCCGACAAGCATAGAATTCGAGAACAGGTCGTACAGGTTCTCCTGTACGGTATGTTTATCTCCACAGCACCTAACCGCTTATTGCGACTTTATCTGTGCAATATAGGAGGGGTTCATAGTTATGCAAGCTTTTGTGTCTGTGGACATGGTTTTTTCCTGATTACCTTAGTTTGGATGCAGGAAGGGGGAGCAATAGGTGTTGGGATGGGATGTATATGGATTAGAAGATGGGAGAGGCGTTACCGTTACCCAAGGACATCCTTAGGCAGGAGTTAACTGTTCCTTCTGCGGGGTGCTCTGTGGACGTATTGACCTAGTGCCCATACCAGTTGGTTGGTGTGGGAATTCAGTTTGGTGTGCATGGTTTGGGATGGCTCCCTCACTTAGTCCACGATGTAGGGGGATCCGTTTCTTTCCACTATTCCAGCATTCGAGAACAGATCGTACAGGTTCTTCTGCACGGTATGTTTATCTGCACAGCACCTAGCCGCTTAGTGCGACTTTATCTGTGCAGTATATAAGGTTTTCTAATTTTTTCAAGCTTTTGTGTCAGTGGGCATGGTTTCTTCCGGCATACCTAAGTTTCAAGTTTTCTTTATTCCTCGTTTTGGCCTGGTACCGGTACAAGGGGCCCGGTTTACAGGTTATAAATTTACATGTATTTACAATTAGTTTTTTACAAGCTTATAGTTTTGGGTTTCACCAAAAACCCATACGGTGACCATCTATAGGTCACCGAGAGTAGTTTTTGTTTGTCTTTTGGTGTCTCTTGTATTTTTTGTTTGTTTTTTTTTTTCTTTATATACATCTATATACACACATACACGCACGCATTGACCCACACTCTCACACTCACACACTTACATACACACTTTCACTGGGCACACCAGAAATATGCGTCCCAGTTCTCGCACTGCGCAATTTACAGCATTTACATTTTCCCGCTGTTTTCCGGCTCGGGCAGGGTGCAGCTCCTGAAGGTTGTCCGAGACGAAGGCCTCTGCCGTAACGTGTGTGACCTAAGACCGAGGTTGCATGGACGCGCATTAGTCGGTGAGCCGTGCCGCGTCTAGAACACTTATTCTAGTATGTTTGCGGTACTTCGGCTTGCCTTTGCCAATGTTGGCGATCACGTAGTTTTCGTGGTTCCTAATGTACCTCCATGTTGCCGTTGCCTTCGGGTTTCGAGGTGAAGAGTTTGGTTAGTGACAATGAGTGGAGCAGAGAGGATTTTTCTAATGGAGAGGTTTTGGAGGATTTGAATTTCTTTGAGGGCGGTTTTAGAGGCATTTGTCCAGGCCACACATGCGTACAGGACCACCGAGAGTATAAATGACCTATATAAAAGTAGTGTGGATTTAAGTTGTAGCTGTTTGCTGCGGAAGATGGGGTGCATAACTTTAACCACTGTCTGCCTTTGTTGGCGGTATTTTTATGTGGATGGACCAGCACATCGTGCGGTCCATGGTGACGCCGAGGTATATGACATGCTGGCGACAGTGCAATACTTTACCACCGACCGTTAGGTCCATTGCCAAAGTGTGATGTCGCTTTGAAAAGTGTATTAGGTGTCATTTTTTAGGTTAATTTTGATTTTCCAGTCATGGAGCCACGAGAGGAAGTTGTTTGTGTATCTTTGCGTTTCTGCAAGGCCGAAACGAGGATTTTTATAGTGGTTATATATTGCTGTGTCTACTGCATACATGGCGACCTCGCATTTAGCGTCCACTGGAAAATCATTTGTAAACAAGTTCAAGTTTCAAGTTTAGTTTATTAAGACTTTTTGGGCTGGTACTGGTACAATGGGCCCGGCTTACAGGCTTAAATTTACATATACATATAAATGGCTTTGTACATTTTTACAATTGATTGGTGTTATATCCAAAACCCATACGGTGACCATCATTAGGTCACCGAGAATAGTTCATTTGTCTTTTTTGAGTTCTGTTCCTTCTTTGTTTTATATACATATGTACATATTTACACTATTTACATATTTACACTATTTACAGAACACTCACGCATTCACCCATGCACACACTCACTCACTCACACACACACACACACACACACACACACACACACACACATACCCACACATACCCACACACATTCATTTGCACTGGGCACATCAGAAATATGCGTCCCAGCTCGCGCACTGCACTATTTGCACTATTCACACTATCCCGCGGTGGCAGCTCCTGAATATATTTCCGAGGTGAGGGCCTCTGCCAGAACATGTATGTGGTCTAGGAACGAGGTTGCGTGGACGCGCATTGGTTGGTGAGCCGAGCCGCTTCTAGAATATTTTTATTCTAGTATGTCTGCGGTGCTTCGGCTCGCCTTTGCCGATGTTGGCGATCACGTCATTCTCGTGGTTTCTAATGCGCGTCCATGCCGCCATTGCCCTTTTTTTTTTTCTTTTTTTTTTTTTTTCGCTCCGAGATGAATGGGATCCGGGTTTCGAGGTGAAGAGTGTGGTTAGTGGTGAGGAGTGGAGCAGAGAGGATTTTTCTGAGGGAGAGGTTTTGGAGCGTTTGGAGTTGTTTCAGGGCAATTTTGGAGGCATTAGCCCAGGCCACACACGCGTACAGGACCACCGAAAGAATAAAAGACCTATATAGTATCAGTTTTGACTTCAGTCGCAAGTGTTTACTACGGAAGATGGGGGCACCAAACTTTAGCCGCTGTCTGCCTTTATTGGCGCTATTTTTTATGTGGGTGGATCAACGCATTGTGCGGTCCAAGGTGACACCTAAGTATTTAACCTGCTGACGGCAGTGCAACTACCGACCGTTAGGTTCATTGCCATAGTGTGACGCTGCTTAGAGAAATGAACCAGCTGGCATTTGTCGGGGTTAATTTTGATTTTCCAGTCATGTTGCCATGAGAGGAAGTTGTTCACATAACGTTGCACTTCTGCAAGGCCGAAACGTGGGTTTCTGTGGTGGTTGTATATTGCAGCGTCGTCAGCATACTTGGCAACCTTGCATCTGGCGTCCACTGGGAAGTCATTAGTGAATAATATATACAGAAAAGGGGACATTATTGGCCCTTGTGGGACACCAGCCCGCATCACTCGTTCCCATGAGGAGGAGCGGTCCACTTGGACATAAAACTGCCGTTTTTCTAGAAAATTGTGCAGCAAGTATAGATAATTTTGAAGAGCCGGGAAATTGTGGTGCAGTTTGTAAATGAGGCCATTGTGCCAGCACCGGTCAAATGTGGCTTCTACGTCCAGAAATAGCGCCAACTTTGAAGTCCCATTGTTAAATTGCTCTGTTACGTCATCAGTTAGTCTGAGGAGCTGTAGTTCAGTGGAATGTCCTTTTCTAAAGCCAAACTGTGAATTTGAGAGTTCAAGTGTTGCCGCGACTTGCTTTTGTAGTCGAGAAAGGATACATTTTTCGAGCAATTTACCAATAGTAGACAAAAGACTAATGGGGCGGTAGTTTTGCGGTTGTCTGCTGTTTTTCCCTTGCTTGATAACCTTAGCTCGTTTCCAAGTAGAGGGGAAATAGCCTTGCTGCAAACAGGCGTTAAATATTTTTGTTAGTTGCACCAGAGCTTTTCTCGGGAGATCCTGAAGTTCCTCATTAGTCACTTTGTCTGGGCCGGTAGCTTTCCCATTAGGCAATTTCCTAATGAGATTGAAAACTTCTTGCGGCGTTATGATGGTTAGTTGTTGCTCTTGCTTCTGCGCCAGCCAGTTTTGTACCCATGTCTGGACCTCCCGTTCTATTTCGCGGTTGGTCACTGGGTTTTCGGTGAATCTGTCTTGGAGACCGTCAGCGAAAACCTCGGCTTTCTCCTCTTCGGAGAAGTGCAGGCCGCCTTGAGTGTGCAGCGCCTCAGTTGCGGAGTTAACGCTCGTGGAAAGTTTGAAAGCCTTTAGTAATTTCCACACAGAAGAGTCCGAATGGGTGGTACTCAGCATTTTGTTTCCCCACTGTTCAATTTTGTTGATTTTAATTTGTTGCCGAATGACGTTGCGTAGCCATTTTGCTAGCACTTTATATTCAGACTGTCGGGTGTATCGCCACAGTTTTGCCAAGAGTCGTCTCCGAGGAATAAGTTGCTCTACCTCGGGGTACGTGCAAAAACCGGGTGGTCTTGTGGTGTATGTGGTAGCACTTCTCTTGGCTGTTTGTAGCGAGGCAGTAAAGTTTTCAATGGTGACATCTATGCCTGCCTCGCTATAGTATTACTGTCTGTCGCCATCCCGTTCATTTCGATGGTGAACTTATTCCAGTCGGTGTCTGCCCTCTTTCGAGCGCCAGAGACACCGGCTGAAATACCACCCTGTATGTCTAAATGCACAGGAAGATGGTCGGAGTCCAGGCTGTGATACACAGTAAAGTTGTTTAACAGTGTCGCATTTTTTGTGAGTACGATGTCCAGAATCTCAGGGTCAAAGTGCCCTGATCGATGCCAAAAGGTGGGTTCTGCGGGAAGATGTACCTCAGTTTCGTCATATCAGTTATAAGTTCAACCAGGAGATTTCCCGCCGCGTTTGCCCGGCGTGAAAACCACCAGGGTGCCTGGCATTGAAATCTCCTGCAATTATAACATGCTCCTCTAAAGCGAGGATTTTTTCGAGGTCACGTATGAAATCTGGGGAGTTGGGGGTCGATAAAGCGCTACCAGCGTCACCGTTTGACTATTAACACATGTTTTAAGAGCCGTGCAGTCTAAGGCTGCCAGTGCAGGTAGCGTGACAGGAGCATGAGCAATTGAGTTTATCAGCAAAATAGCAGTCCCTCCCCCCTGTCTGCCAATTCTGTCATTCCGGAAAATTTGGTAGCCCTAGAGCTTAAAAGCGTGCTCTTGTTTTAATTTTGTTTCACAGATAAATGCTACGTCAATTTTGTTACGCCGTAGGTAGTTTTCAATTTCGTGTTGCTGCCTGTGGATGCCATCTGCATTCCACAGGAGCGCGTGGGTTAAAGTTGTACCTCCCCTTACATAGGCCATTTACTCTAGGAGGGTTGAGAGGAGGCATATGATGGTTTCTATTTTCTGCATAATGCTTGTGCAGCTTCTGAACTTAATCAGGAAAGGCTGCAGTTCTGCTAAGAGAGCTGGGAGGTTGAGATCCCTGAACAGATTTAGGATTTCCCTTGGACTGCTCAAGTCTCCCGTGGATGTTTGTGGGGTTAGAGGTAGTGGAGGGGGACCATTTAGTGGTGGCATGTGCACCTATTTCCCTCCGGTGGCTCCAGCAAAGGAGACACCTGGTTGAACCGGGGCCGGGTGTTGAATGGGTCTGGGCCCTGGTTGAGCACTTGGCGTGGTCCTGGCTATGGTTGCCAGTTGACGGCGGTGGCGTTCGTTTCTGAACGTCTCACACCCCCTGTAACTGGCAGGATGCGCTTCCCCACAGTTTGCGCAGTGGGGTTGAGGGTCCTGCTTTGCCTTTTGGGGGCAGTCAGCAAGGCGGTGGAGGCCACTGCAAAGGACACACCGGGAGGTCATCTGACACATTCTGTAAGTGTGCCCCAGCTGTTGGCAGTTATAACACTGGGTGATGTTGGCATTATTTTTTTAAGACCTCAACGATGACCATCATATGGCACACCTCTCGTTCTTGAAGAATTTTTTGGTTGGTGGTGGTCCTGTCGAGACTTACTTGAAACATTGGCAACATTGGCCGCGGGAAATGAGCTGACGTACCTGGACGCCGGTGTACCTCTTCTGCTCCAGGTCCTCCTTGACGTAGTCTACCTCCATATCCACTGGGAGACGTTTGACTACACATCGCAGAGGCTGGTCGTTCCGGGGGGGGGGTGTGAAACTGGAGTTTTCTACTCCGGCATCCTTCAGGAGCTGCATGGTTTGGTTGACGTTCTTGTTGTACTGGGGGAAGAAGGCAGTCCCTCGTGGTTTGGAGTTTATAAGCTCCAGCTGGCGGGGAGTCTGGAGAAGCCGGAGGACGTTAACTGTTTGGGTTTTGTCCGGGATTATTATCCTCGGTTGTTTCTGGAGCTCGGGATTTTGGGTGGGGTTCTGCGTAGGAGTGGGAGTGGCAGTGGAGGTGGAAGGTTGTGGTGCGTTTTGTTTACATATCGGTTTAGGCGATGGCGGTGGTCTAGCTGGTCGTTGTGGTAGGTTTTGGAGTTTAGTTGTTGCGGGGTGTAGGTCCTCCGCCTCATCTACGGACTCTACGTCCTGTGTCGCTAGGGGTGCATATTGGTTTTTCACTGTGACTTGTGGTGGCGTCCTTTGGTGGTTGATCCGCTCGGCGGGCTTCCAGTGGACTCTCGCTGTCGGAGTCACTGTCCCGACTTCGGTTGAGTTGCCGCTTTTTTGAAACAGGGACGGTTTTCCAACCTTGCCCTAGCTTCACAAGGAGCCTCTTCTTTTGGGAATGCCCCTTGTAGCAGAGTCCGAGGGTCTGGTCGACTTTTGGAATGTCGCTGGACTCCCCGTCCATCTCGCTGAGTAGTTGCTGATAGAATATGATCTCATTACTGAGATCAGCAACTTCTTTCTGGAGGTTATAGAAAGCCTTGGCCTGTCGCTCCCCCTCCTCCAAGTTTTCGGCGTTCGGTTGTGGCTGGATGTTCGGCGCTGCGACCTATGATGAGCAGGTGGGCGGATCGTTGGCAGCTATGGCGGGATCAGCTGAGGTTATAAATATAGCGGCAGACTTCCCCACAGAACCACAGGTCAGTATAGCTCAGTACGCAGATGACGTATTGCTATACTGCACCAACCGACACATCCTCAGAGCCTTCAACCCCATACAGAGACACCTCCGCCAAGTCCAACAGTGGTGTCGGCGCCGGCGAATGTCCGTTAATCCGGACAAGAGCCACGCCATCCTCTTCACGAGGCGCCACACCCCCGCAGACTGCCCCACATTTCACCTTCGAGGCCGAAGGATCGAGTGGACAAATTCCATCAGCTACCTAGGAGTCAAACTGGACAGAGGTCGGACTTTCCGCGGTCACATCAGAGACCTCTCGGCAAGGTCTCAGGGGGTTATTGCCTCCCTACACCCCATGCTGAGGTCCGAGATGCCAGTCCGCCTAAAGCTACACCTCTTCCGGGCTCTTGTAGTCTCCCTCATGCTTTACGCTTGTGAAGTGTGGGGCATGGCTGCAGGTAGTTGGCTCCTATGGCTCCAGAGGGTTCAGAACAGAGGACTCCGGTCCATCTTCTCTGTCCCCTTACCCTTCCCCGTGAGACTATTTCACGAAGCCTCATCTCTTCCATACGTGGAGGATGAAATTGGGCCCCGGCAGCAAAATTGTACGCCAAATTACCCAACCATCAAAGCGCCCTAGTTAGGTCTCTAGGGGACTACGACCCCTCTACACGCCGCTTCAAGGCGTATAGGGTTCCCGCATGGCTTGCGGACACGCCCCATAACCATGGAGAACTACCACCAGCAGCTAAAACTGATCTCCAAAGATCCCTACAGAGAGTTGACCCTCTACAAAATTTCTCCCCATTCAAAATTCTAAATTCAAAATTCATAAAACACCAATTTAAAAATTTAAAAACTTTTTAATATATTATTTTCATACACGTCAGAATGCAGACATGGCTGCATCCTGCAAGACAGCTGTCAAGGGGCTTTATAGCTCCCTTCTAAACCTCACCTACGTAAACTAAAACAAGCCACCCTACAAAATCTCCTATCCTTAATTATTCTTATCTGCGGTTAAACACTAATAGGGGTAGGCACGCAGCGAAAGTCGCCGGGCTGAACTTCAGCCTGCCAGTAGCTCGTCGTCGTTGTTGATGTGGAACTGTGTAATGAAGGTTTATCTAGAATTAGATAACATAAGAAACTTTTGCAAGCATGTTTGTAGAAGAGCCAAAAAAGAAATACATGGGAATACAAACCATAAGATTCTTTCTTTTAATGCAATTTCATATTTTCTTCGTATCGTAACCGCACCTAACAATGCGATTTTATTTATTTTTACAGTATGAGCTTCGAGTGGTGGCATCTGATGGTTCTCAGGAGAATTACACAACAGTTGTAATTCACGTGCGGGATGTAAACGACAATGCCCCCGTGTTCGAGAGGCCGTTCTACAAGACACAGATTACCGAGGAAGACGACAGGAATCTACCAAAACGAATTCTACAGGTAAGCTGACTACTTAGAATTCTCGTACATTACCCATCCCTTAGCTACTCTCTTATTTATGCCACGAGCCGAAGCAAACACAGGCGTTCTGAAGAGAGCGGCTCATTATCTCAAGTTGACAGGCGTCTTCACTTCACCTGAAGAGGGTACATGTATACCACGTTCTCTACTCAAGTTAGCTACTTCAAACTTCAGTCATACTATGAGAACGTAATGTGCACAACAGCTATATTAATTTCAACGTGCATCTAAACTTTGCCATACATAGTTCATTATAGCACGTGTGTCAATAATAGCAATTGTATTTGCGGCTCTTCCTTACCTTACGTCACGTAAACAATTTTTCTAATCTCCAATGTCAGTTAATATATTACATTATTCAGAGTGTCCTCGAATTAGATCGACAAACTTTGGCTGATGGAGAACATTATTTTAAACACTTTTTGTCAAGGAATGTTTTTTGCTGCGGTGCTTTGTTATAGCGCTAGACGCTAATGGCATAGATTACTGCCTCCCACCCAGTTTAAGCATTTACGGCAAAATCAACAATTTGAATTACTATTGCATTTATTTTAGTAAGGCACACAATCTTAATCCAAGAAGCAGACACAGAACATATAAACGAAACACGAACATCTCATTGTTTACAGTTAATCATAGCTTTACTATTCAAAGTAAATGTTGGAACGCACGCCCATTGCGATTAACACAAAGATTCCATCGACGTGCCTACTCTCGCAAAGGCACCAGCCATTTCTCTGGTTTAAAAGTTTGTCGGTCTAATTTTGAATAGTAAATCTGTAATTAACTGTAAACAATGAGATATTTGTGTTTTGTTTATGTGTTCTGTGCTGTTTTCTTGGATAAAATTGTGTGCCTTACCAAGATAAATGCAATATTAATTTGCATTGTTGATTTCACTTTAAATGCTTAACCCATATGGGAGGCAGTAATCTATGACATTAACTCGTCTAGCACTTAAACGAAGCACCGCAGCAAAAGGCTTTCCTTTACAAAAAGTGTTTAAAATGATGTCATCTATTAGCTCCCAAAGTCTGTCGGTCAAATTTTGAGACACCTGTATAGGAGGCCAGTAATATGATCAAAATAAAAAAGTATGAGTAACTTTAAATGTCTTCTAAACAGTCAGAAATACATAAGTTCACTTGATATAAATAGTAGATCATAGTTTTCTGGCTGGCAACATTGCTTCTCAATCACCCCAGTTCTTATTGCTAATGTTAGAAAGTTCAATACACTATAGTCAAATGAACTGACCAAAGCCATCACTTAATGATTAAAATATAACTAAACTATTGTATAAACTAAGTTAACATTTTATTCACAAACACACACTGATTTTATATGCTTAAGTACATATAAGCTATTCAACTAAAGCACAATATATGTAATTTTCCCGGATATTCTCGATCAGCCATTGAAATGGGTCTGTTTTTGCGATCTCGGCGCCAAATTTACATTCATTTGAACCTATCACGGACAGGCTGAAACCGTTCATATCCTCTCCTACATGACAATAGTTGTATCTGTGATCCCGGTTCCTAACGAGGTGAAAGGCGGCATCTCACTCCAGACATAACAGCGTTCTTAATAAACTGTCGTTCTACATATAGGAACTGCATGCGTTGTTTGTCATCGTAACGCAATGGTGCAAGATCAAGAACATTAAAGACTCTAGGTATAGTGGTGAAACACAATTCACGCTTATAAAATGTATTTACTGAATTGCAAAAATTGAGCAGGATATTCATTTTCATAATAAACGACTGATTGCTTCCAACAATGATACATGTAATGAACATGTGTGCTGTTTTATTACCGTGTGCAAGACGTAAGTCTACAGAATTGGTGCAAAGATTGTCAGGGAAAGGCTCTGCAACCATCGGAGTTATCTGCGCAGTTATTGGCATATGTCTCGAGTGGCAGATCTGGAATGTTAACAGAAAAATTACCTGCTAAGATCTTGTGAATACTACTCGGAAACCTTGAAAGAAAGCCACCCCTTCCTCGTTACTTGCAATAGCTAATAAACACACAAACACCTAGCGAAGCAAATTTTCTAAGGCTGGTCTGGTTTAAACTTTCACTCGTCGTAGAAGTGAACGCATGCATGATAGCAGTAGCGAATTAGTAAACAAACTGTTCGCTTCTTCAATCCTGCTTTGTTGCCAAACTGTGCAGATAACGTATTCAATAATGTTTAATTATCTCATCTATCTTTCGCGATACAGCAATGTGTTATTTGACGTATTGTTCGTCATAATTCAATCTATCATCACGAGAAATCTGCGCACCGATACCTCTAACATCCTACATATATTTTTCACTTCCAGGCCACCAAGTTCATCTCTTTGGAAAATAAATCTCTTTGTTAAATAAAGCATATCGGTTCAGTGAGCTTTCAGTCGAGGAATTTTTTTCTGTTTGTACAATAAGTTACTGTGACGTGCTAACGAAGCTGATTACACCATGACCGATAAAGATTATTTCGTTGTTTAACGACACTGTCAATTGCCAGGACACATCAGCGTTGCCGGCGTGCTGGAATTTCGTCCCGCAGGAGTTCTTTTACATGCCAGTAAATCTACTGGCATGGAGCTGTCGTTTTTAAGCACACTTAAAAACCATCGGTCTGGGCTGGATTTGAACCCGTGACCTTGGGATCAGTAGACCAGTGTCTAACCAACTGAGCCACCCAGACCGACCTATAAAGAGTGAGTGAGTGAGTGTGTTGGGTTTAAGCGCCCGTCGACAACTTGGTCATTAGGGCCCCGAGTCCAAAAGTAAAATTATGGATGGTAAAAAGTTGATATATCATCCATAAAACAAAAGACAAACTCTAAAGTTAAAATAGATAAAAGCAGCTAAACTATTAAAACGCTCCATTTAAAATGCTAAAAACTGAAACTTAAAATTGCTACAAAGTAAAAAACGCTAAAACGTTAAAAAAAAACCAAAATTAAGGCAATCTAAAAGGCTAAAATCTCTGAAATAAAATAACCTTACACTTGCTTCATAAAATGAATTGTGGAACAAAACCGCAGCACTGTATTTACAGATACTGGGTCGTTGCCTAAAACTGACCACAGTGTAAGGCCCAGGTCAACGGACTGGCGCTCACGAGCGTATCGCGGACAATCAAGAAGGAACCTATAAAGATTATAAGGCAAACATGTCTTACATGATGTTATTAAGGTATTTTGGCAGTGGTATGGTAGCGTTCGTAATATATTCTCTTTTGTTTTGCTTTGTCTTAAGTGCTAAATCGTGAGTCTACACATTGCTTGGAATGAAATTATCCGTGTGTTTTTGTCTTATTTTACATGCATATTCCGTGTTGTAACAACGATTTCATACTCTATGACATTCCCAACTAAAAATCAAAGCCTTCTTCGAAGCATGTCCTTTTATATCTCCAATGTGCTTGTATTCAAGTAAAAGGGCTTTGTAAACCTTTTTTATGTTCTGTTAATTTGTGAACTAAAATTAAATAGGCGTTTAGCCTCATTTTTGTCAGAAGGGCTTGAACTTTTCAATGATGAGTAGTAGTAGCAGTGTGAGAAGGAGGAAGAGCAGGAGGTGGTGGAGGGTGACGAGGAGAGAACCAAGAGTGAGGAGAACATGATGGAGGGGAGGAGAAGAGGGCGGAGGAGAGGGAGGAGTAGGAGTAGCAGGAGGAAGAACAGCAAGAGGAATAGCAGGAGGAGCAGCAACAAGAGGAGCAACAGCAGGAATAGAGAAGAAGCAGCAGGAGGAGTAGCGGGAGCAGGAGGAGTAGGCAGCAAGAGAAACAAAAGAGCAGGTAACAGCAGGAGGGGGAGGTATTTGTCAAGTTCATGGTGCATAGACTTGTGTTACGTGCTTTTGCGGGCTGGCGTGCTTTAGTGAACAGAGATGGTCAAAGAGCAAGGATGGACAAAATTGACGTCACGGTTTATACACAGTAGTGTCGACACAACGCACTATACCGCTTGGGTATGTGTCTTCGCAGACTACCAGGACTGGAGTATACTAGTGCATGCATAGGAGTGCACAAGGACCAGTGGTGGATAAGAACATGCTTAATACATGAAAATAGATTAGATATATCACATAGCAACGATTCTCAGCTTTCTCCATAACACAACAACAAATAATTTGGATACTGTCATCTTCACTAGTAAGTTATCAAGTCAGAATATATACTTCTTATTAAAACACTAAATTACAGATTAATCTGGTTGTAATAGAAGTAATATTGTCACATTCACTTGTTGAATATTTTGTCTACACCGACTTAGCTACATCTAGTGATATGTCACTGGAACAGACAAGGTTAATGGTAGCCACCATATTCTTATCAGGTACTTTAGCCCTTAATCTTGGCTTTGTTAGCTTCATGAAAGAGAAAGACACTGTTTACATGTGTTAGTGCTGACGAACAGTGTCATAATTTAGTTGCGAATATTTGAATATACACTGCTCAAAGATTTCAAAAAAAAAAGCAGTTACATCCACGTCAATGTACGCATATTTTAATTGCGTTGTAATTCTTTGCTACGTTCATGGTTACTGTCCGTTGTCTTTCGTACACTCCTTCCTAAGCCACAGACCCATTGCTTATGTACAGCTGCGTGCTCTTGCGGTGCATCCGAGCTATCTGGCACATATACGCTCCGGCTGACATCCCTGGTTTACAGTATTCCGCGAAATAATGAATAATTCATTTATTTATTACTATTTAATGTTGTATATTTAAATATAAGCAACTTACAGTAACATTTTAACTAAGACTTATTTCACAATGATACTACAACTAATCCAGTAGCCTGCGAGAACAACTATAATTTTAGTCTTCAATCCAGGGAAATCAGGAATCAGATATATGATGAATATAAATGAATCAACTTTATTAGTAGGCTATTCATTAAACGTATAAAATTACAGCTGTTAAAGATATTTTTGTCTCTTTTGTCTCTTCAACTAAAATATCAATATCCCCTCTAAAATATTCGGCAAATCTTTTGTCTGCCAGCTAATTCTTTTATTGCGTATAGATACTTCAAGTGTTCGGAAACATGAGAAATTATTTAGGTTGATGAAACATAAGTAGGAGGTGATATAACCAAAGCGAAAATACCACGACCAAGAGGCCATAATCTGGCTTGAGTGGAATGATCAAAATACCTACACAAACCTTCTTCTTCTTCTTCACTTCATGGATTAGGCCTGTTCCGTCTTCACAGTGTCTCCTTCCATCTTTTCCTCGGCCTCCCTACGTCCCTCTTTCCTTTAGGACTATATTGGAAAACTACTTTTGGCAGTCTTGTATCATCCATTCTTCCAACATGTTCAAACCATCTTCTTCTGTACCTATCCATTCTTGAGGTGATAGCTTCCACTTGTAATTCATTTCTTATATTTTCATTTCCAATTCTATCTTCTCTTGTACATCCTTTTGTTCTTCTCAAGAATCTCATTTCGCTACTTTGTATTCTGCTGATGGTTCTTTGTGTAGGTATCCAGTTATTATTACTATCTATCTAATAATGCACACGATCACCATTACAGACGTGGTTAATTGTTATAGTGAAAGAATACATTTTATAAGATGCTGTTGCGAATGGAGCTGATGTTACATTTCGAGAACACAATAATTTTAAATTAAAATACTGTAAAAACCAACACAACAGGACAACAGCCCAACCATAAATCTGGCATATTCTTGTTAAAAATCCCTACTTGAAAAGAGGCAGCCGAATGCAAATGTACTCCCCTTCCGCGGGAAAATATTCATATATTGCATCGTAGAGTATTTTCTTTCTCAAACGGTACGAACTGTAACTATCAGGGAGATTCCAACGGCTACGCTGCAAAAAATGTTTTTGTGTGCTATTTCACTGATGTAGGACTCCCCGTGGGTACATATTGAGGATTGATGTGTAGCACAGCTCTCTTGTTTCTGGTTTGGAGAGAGAGAGGCTTTTAAACGTACATTTAATAACATTTAATCTGCGCCACAGTGTGTTTTAGAAGTATAATACCACTGCAATGTAACAGGCTTTACCGTGCATCGGAAGAAAGTAATGAAATGCTTTGTTTCTGTGTATGGGAGGGTAGGTGTGAGAATGGACCCCACCAGTTAAATTGGAATGTACGTAATGGACGCTAATAATCACCTGCTTCAAGCGAATTGCCGTCTATGGAATGTAGTATTAACTGTTTCTGATTCTTAGCATGAGGAACTGGAACTGCTGAAGTATAAACCTATCAATAAATTCATTGCTGAAAATAACTGATTTTGGTATAATTGAAACATAAATTGTCTTGAGTCGCTGAAATACTAAACGGAAGGTTCTGTAGTGGTGATCGATAGATCGTTATGGTCAGGTCAACACAGTTACGGATAAATACATAAACAGATAGATAGACAGACAGACAGACAGACAGACACACAGACAGATAGACAGACAGACAGATAGATATTTTGTTGTTTAACGACACTGGCAATTGCCAGGATCACATCAGCACCGCCGGTGTGTCGGAATTTCGTCCCGCAGGAGTACTTTTACATGCCAGTAAATCTACTGACATGGAGCTGTTCTTTTTAAGCACACCTAAAAACCATCGGTCTGGGCTGGATTTCAACCCGTGACCTTGGGATCAGTAGACCAGCGTCTAACCAACTGAGCCGCCCAGGCCGACGGAAAGTATTATAACGTAGCCTGCATGAACCGATTAGCGCTTATATTGATCATAGATTCAAAGGTATTGCTAGTTTTCATTTTGAATTGTATTCCCCCTTTCCTACCCTATAATTATCTAGGATGATACTTTTAAAATGCCTTCGTATAGGAAAGAAAGTTCTATTGATCTTCATATGCTGCTTCCTGCTAGGACAAATATTGGAACGATTCTCTTAATTAGCAGATAGTCATGGGTCTCTCGCAGGTTTTCTTGTATTCTGCTAGTTCCCCTTTCCATCAATAGACAGTGAGTGTTGCCTTTATTCCGTGGGATAGTTAACTGCAGTGAGACTGGGACGAAAGGGAGTGGGGAACAACTCTGAGGGTGTGCAACAATTTTGTACGATTATTCTATAAAGGTAAAGCTTACGTATGCATATATCGCAGTAACAGAAGCTGAACAACAGTTTTAACATTGTGGAGTGCTATAGGAAGTTCCACATGGTGCTGCATAAGCCAAAAGTGGATGGCTATCAAAGCTGAGCCAAAGGCAAAACAGGACAATATACATCGTTCGATTGGACGGACGTGTAAGGAATTGTTCATGGTTGAAGAAATCAGAAGTGGACGTCGAGGACTTTGGGTAGTGTTTTCGGCGTCGATTTCGACCCTTTGCAAGAATCCTACGATCGCACACATTCTACGAGTATTTACCCTGCTTAGATTAACTATAACAACATCAATAGCGAGATGAGAGGAAGGCCAAGCCAACGGTCAGTTTGACCGGTTTAAAGGCGCCTTCTGGTCCGGCCCTCTGCGATTCACGCCTTTCGGCACTCGCACGATTGTCTAGACACTAACTTGTCGCATTAATTAATCAACAAACAGCAATTAGTAGAGCAAAAAGCATGGAAGAGCAATGTCATCAAGCTCCGCCATTTACCACCATTGGTCAACAGAGGTGTAGCCCTGTGATTGGCCAGAAAGAATTGGAAGACTTACATCCCTCCAATGAGAAACAAGCTACACATGTCACACCGTCGAGCCCCAACTTCTATTATCTTGAAGGTGGGAATCTGGAGCAGTTTGGGCATTCGACGTGGGGTCCTTGTGTTGGAAGTACGTGTTTATGACGCTTGGTCACTGGTGGAAAAGCAGTTCCTTATCTACTTCGCCAGGGAGCAGCAGAAGTTATGCAGCGACTGTGGTGGAGCAACTAGACCATCTCAGCTAGACGATAGCACACAGATGTACTCTATAAGAGGCTTGCGAAGTAAGCTTTAGAGTACACCCAACGACGCTGAACCTGCTTTTTCGGAAGTGGTGCGAGCCATCCCTATTTCGGAGCAGGTGTAAAGCCCATCCCAGCGGCAACCAGTGTGCACTGGCCCTCTTCTAGCTTGCCGCCCAACCGCGTGCGCGTGAGCTGCATACACCATCGGTCCGAAGTGAGCAAATAGCATCGACAACAGGTACCACCCCGTTTCTTATTCCTCTCTTAATATCTTCTTTTTTCCAACACTACACATTGACGGACAGACCACGTGACTGCGGGTCCGCAAGGTCACAGCCAAGCGTCATGACTTCTAGTCCAGTACCCGGAGCCGATATGACTCCTACAGGCGTCTCCTCCAAGGAGGGGATCCGGTCCTCTGCGGACAGCCGGATGGCAACCGAACCGAAACCCGAAGAAGACGGACGAATACTAGGGATTAGTTCCCAACAAACACCTTCACCTGAAATGCTAGAACCCGCTGCCAAGAGGCACAGGGGCTCGAAGAGGAAGGTCGTGGCCCCTCAACGAGTAGTACCTGCACCAGCCACCAATCCCCACCGCTGTCTGAGACAGAATCTGTGGAGAACGACACCGCTCAAGACGACGGTTTCACTGTCGTAGAGCGGAGAATAAAAATAAAAACATCACAGAGCTCGCTGCAGCCCCCACAAGGGACTGAACAAACACCATAATCAAGAGGAGCACAAAGATTCCGCCTATAATAGCGGACTCCATTCCAAACAACTTCGTCGCCATGAAGCTCCTAGCGGCCAAGTTGGCCGAGGGCTTTGAGGCGCAGAGGAAGCCTAGAATGGTTCATGTTCGAACCTGCACGCCCGAGGACTTCGAGAGGGCGAAAGAAATATTGAAGGAGCAGAAGATTAATTTCTTCTCAAACTCCCTCCAACGTCCTAACGCAGAAAGGTGCATCATACTGGGTCTCACCTCTGAGTGTACACCAGAGGAAATAAAAGAGGTCCTACAGGAAGAACATGGCATTACAGTCTCAGCTGCGGCGCAACTGAGAAAGACCATTTGGACGGAGGAAGGGTCCAAAAAGGTACCAATGCCGCTATACCTGGTTGTGGTGGACAAAGTTCCAGGCCAGGCAGTTCAGCCCATAGACGCTATACGCACCTTGTTCTACACTGTGGTCAAGGTGGAGCGATACTATTGGCAAGACGGTCCAGCCCAAAGTCGCAGATGCATGGGTTTCCACCATTCCAGCCAGGCCTGTGAGCGAAAGCTCGCATGCCTGCGCTGTGCGACCAGAATGAGTGCGCCAACTGCCACAAGCCCCACGTAAGTATGTACAAGAGGTGCAAAGTGTGGCAGAAAATAATAGACAGCCGCCGCGGTACTGCAAATGCGGCACCAGTCCGCACAGGGGTGAACTTTGCCGCCGCCCTTAGCGAGGCTGAGAACATAGTGCAGCAGGCTGGAACTGCACAAACTGGGCCAGCACTGGCAGAACCTGTGCAACCTGCACCAGGCACTAGCGCAGAAGGGAAAGGAGCAGCACGCCCCTCTCGCGCAAAAAGGCTAGAAGCGCTGAGAGACAGCGACCGACTCCAGAGCGAGAGGCCATTTCCAGTGTAGAGCGCCAAACTGCCGAGGTGCCCACTCCTGCTCAAACCAAAACCAAAATACCCAACCGGCACGCACCACTCCGAAGGCCCCATTGGCTCCACTCGGAGGTGCTATACCCTCGGCAGACCTGGAGGAATATAGGTCCCTGTCCAACATGTTCGGGGATATGATAAGGCGGACACTTCGGGTACTGCGAAGGTTTATACAGCAGCTCACGGACGACAACGTTGATGTCCTGGTAAAGCTCCAAGTCCTGCTAGAGACATTAGAGCAGCTGTTGCCAAAATCATCTCCGTACTCATCGCATTCCCACCAATAGCCCTGATCCGAGAGCCATACCTATAGAACTCCGGCAGCTGCTAAAAGCCAAGGCAACTGTTCGGAAGCTATGGCAGCGCTTTCACCATCCCAAGATAGGAGCAGTATACCAGAGGTTCAAAAACCTGGCAAGGCGACTGCTCCGCTCGCATAGAACATCAGCCTGGGAAAACACTCTTCAGAATGTAAACCCTCAAGGAAAGAATCCATGGCGGATTATAAGAGCCTTGAGGAAGGACAAAAACCCAATACGAGCATCCCTTACATGGCACTCGTGGCCGGCTCGCCTTCGAGCCAGAGGAGCAAGCCACTGTGGTTGCGAACCAACTTGAAGTACAGTTCGAAACCCGAAAGTGGTGATCTCTGAAATCCGTATACTAATCCCCAATAAATCCCATGGACATGACGGCATCACGGCGCTCGTGATAGTGATCGTGATCTAGCACCTACCCAAAAGGGCAGTCTTCCCTAAGAGCTACCGCTCCATCAGCATTCTCCCAACCGCCTCAAAAGCTTTTGAGTGGTTGATCCTCACTCACCTGACGCCTCTTTTTGAGGAAAGGCAACTCCTACCGGATCACCAGTTTCGTTTTGGTCGGGGTCATTCCACGACCATGCAGTTACTGCGTGTGGCCGAGAAGGTTGCCCTGGGGCTCCAGGGAGACTTTTAGACCATAGCAGCTCTCCTGGACGTGGAAAAGGCCTTCGCCACAACCTGGCACCAAGGCCTACTGTACAAAATAAAGCAGGCCAATATCCCTCCCCCATATCTCGCAATGATTAGCAGCTTCCTTCAGGACCACACTTTCAGAGTAAGAGTGAAAGGAAGACTGTAAACACTAAGAAGTATAGTGGCAGGAGTCCCAGAAGACAGGGTAATAAACAGGTGGGTAAAATATTTGCCTAATTCTTCATATTAACAATACAATATTATTAATAACATATTTTATAAATTTACTAATCAAATCATATTTTCTAAAAATTCTAAATTAAGCTTAAAATTTTAATATAAAAATTAAATAAAAATTAAAAATCTCCAAAAATAAGAATTAAATTTTAACATCCTTTAATACTCTCCCCGCTACTCTTCGCGGCATACGTATCCGACTTCCCCACGGAACCTCATACTGTGACATGCCAGTATGCGGACGATGTCCACATCATGGCAGAAAACAAGAATATACGTTATTGCGTCTCTCCCCTTCAACGAAAACTCAATGCCGTGGGCCGCTGAAATGGCTATTAGTCCGGGGAAAGGCTCTGCACTCGTCCTTGGTAAGGTTCACCAATGGTGGCCGAAACGGCCACTTCGGCTCAGGAGGAGAAATATCCCATGGGTAACCTCCGCCAAATACTTAGGCGTTCTCCTCGACCGCGGACTAACACACGCTCCGCACGTCTGCGCAAAGGCCGGACACGGCCGCACTGCACTCAGACAGCTCTACTCTATCCTCCGTTCCAACATGCCCACGTACTTAAAAGTACGCATTATGGCAAATGAAATGTATGTTTGATTTTCTAGCTGTAGCCTACATAGTCCTGTTTACTCTTGAAGACTTTTGCATAACTTGTAAACCGTAAGAGATAGACCAAATCTTACTATACAGAAAATGTTGTTGTTATGTTGTTAGCTAATGCTGGATTTCTGACAATGAAGTCATTAATCCTCTTGCTCTCCAATATTTTTCACTGATGGATGGGGCACTAGAAGTGGCCGGGCATATTTGAAGGTGGTCTCGATCCATTTCCTCTTGCAGATCACATAGAGGACAATCCTCCCACCATTGATCTAGTATGGCTGCGAAGCCTGGGGATCGACGGCATCCTCCACCATACGCAAGCTGCAGAACAGTGCCTTAAGAACAATATATGATATCGGGCGTAGATTCCCGTCTTACATCCTTCACAACCACTCCGGACTGCCCTACATCATGGACTTGGTGAGGGAGCGATCCCGTACCTTGCACACCAAACTGAGTTCCCACACCAACCAAATGGTAAGAACACTAGTTCAATACGACCACAGAGCACCCCGCAAAAGGAAATGTCACCGCCTGCCTAAGGAAGCTTGGGTAACGTTAATACCTCT
Source organism: Tenodera sinensis (assembly GCA_030765045.1). Classification (NCBI taxonomy): domain Eukaryota; kingdom Metazoa; phylum Arthropoda; class Insecta; order Mantodea; family Mantidae; genus Tenodera; species Tenodera sinensis. The sequence goes on from CM060971.1 coordinate 29,692,411, forward strand.
CCCCTTTTTCTAATGCTTATTTACCCAACACCTATTCCTGCCCCCTTCCTGCATCCAAAGTTAGGTATCCAGGAAGAAACCATACCCACAGGCACAAAAGCTAGAACGATTATAAACACCTTTTACACTGTACAGATAAGGTCGCATTAAGCGTTTAGGTGCTGTGCAAATAAACACACCGTACAGGAGAACCTGTACCACCTGTTCTTAAATGCTGGAATAGTGGAGCAATTTTGGGGGAAATATCTGAAAATCCACCCCACATTCCCTCTGACAGCAGAACTGTCTACACTGCATAGCGAGCATAAGGCACGCACTGTTTACGTTGCAGAAGCAGAACACCAGCTACTGATAATGCTCCCAGAGCATTTACGGTGTCATAGAACATAAAACCTCAATTACAAAATACTTTTGAGTGCTACTGTGTATTTCATACAACATATACAACTACACGTGCAATAGATAATACCAAGACCTCCTTTCCCAGGTAGAACCTTACGACAGGAAAGTGTGAATTAAGCTGGAGATGTTTGATAAGTCATCAAGAAAGGAAAAATAAATAGACTGTGTGGCACTTTGCTTGCTGCTAAGGATAATGCAAGGATGACGAAGTTTATAGATGTAAGATAAAGTTGTTCATTTTGATGTGATAATCTAAAGACGTATATTGGTCGGGGTGGCTCAGTTGATTAGGACTGGCCATTTGATCCCAAGGACATGGGTTCAAAACCGGCCCAGAGCGATGATTTTTAAGCCTGCTAAAAGTGACAGACCCATGTCACTAGATTTACTGGCATGTAAAAAATTCCGGCACACCGGTGGAGCTGATATGATCCTGGAAACTGACAGCATCGTTAACAAACAAAATGTTTTTCATATTTTTCCGAATTATTAAGAAGCAGAAACTAATTCAATGTGTGGCAAGTAAACCCTGGAATATTCAGAGAATCCAGTTGTTAGAGAGACACGTACACTTATAACGCACACTTCAGTGGACAACCAAATGCTTGGCACTAAACCCATCTGAAACGTTTCAGTCCCTCTTGATTCTGCAGTGCCCCTTGAGATGTGGATATCACGTAACCAATAGAACTCTCAATTAGGAACAGTAGCGTAATTGTCAGCATGATGCAGAGAATACAAGGATCTCTCATGCAATCTGCTCAAGTGACAGTACGTTCGCGGTTATGACAAACACAAGATGTACCTGATGGCAGCTGATAGTTGACCACTATTGCTTTCTTTCCTCTTGTGTAAATAAATTGATCATGCTATGGTCGAAAGTGTTGGCTGTAGGCAAGTTTAGCGCTGCTGTGTGGGCACATTCCACTCTGTAGGTGCTGTTCTCAACGTAGGAATGGCACTGTAGTCGCCTGACTTACTGATCTCGATACCCATGTGGCTGGCCGCTTGCGTGGCAAACCCTGGCCTCAAGATGAATCTCCATCTCACGTTAGAGCCCCCCCCCCCCCCCCACACACACACACACACACACATTCCACATGAACTGCTCACGGGAAATATCTGCGAATATCATATAAAGGACAACCGTTATGACAACTTTAAAAATAAATTTTGTGAAAGCTCCATATATTATCTCCTACAACAATTATTTTTGTAATATAAAGTCTTCAGATAAAATGCTGAATGGCATTTCGTATAAAATGTTTTTGATCTTATGTAAATTTGCACTGATAGTAATGAATAAACTCAATTGTTTACACACTTAGCAACTTTCCTTTCCTTTCCTTCCCCCTTTGCTTGTGTAATCCTTTGCTGTGTTTTGCTGTTTCAACACTTCCCATGATCCCATAGGGCCTAACCTTCGTATGTTTCACATTCACCTATGACTCACTGAATGTCTTTTTTTTTTTTTTTTTTTTTTTTTTTTTCCCCTTGATACTTCGTACTCCAGAGTTTTAAGCTTCTATCCTTATTATTCCAAGTTTACTGAGCTCAATTTGCCTCAAGTTTAGCCGTTCATCAACTTGATGTTAAGTGTTATGCAAATTGTTGGCTTCTATTTTAATTATTTATTTGAAAAGGCTTGGAAAGTTTTCCAGCTTTGTAATAGCATTCATTAAGTGACAGCGGTATTTGTTCCCTGGGTTTCTTCAAGAAATTTAAATATATTTACATATTTGAAAGTAAAACTGGAGGATTAGAACTTATGCTTTCTCATTAAATAAAAACACACATAATAACAATAAAGGAGAAAATTGGCCTATGCTGTTGATCATGTAAGATTTTTAATGTCAAACTTGTATGTGTTTAAATAATATTGTATTTCAGGCTCAAATACATTTTTTTCTTTTCCTTAGCACTTCCCACTGGCTGATATTTAAGATTTTGAACCCCATGGTTGAATCAATAGATATGAGGTGAAGTTTCTGACCGGTTAGTCACGATGATTTCAATTCAACAAATGCTACCGCGTAGGCAAAGTAGTGAAACTCTTCGTGAACCTACGAATGTCTGATTCGAAGAGCATTGCTCAACAGTGATATACCATCTGCAGGGGTAACCGAGCTCGTTAAAGTAAATATATGGTTTGATTAAAGTTTTTCCACACTAGCCGTGTGTAGCACGTAATTGGAAATGGTAGAGTGAGACTGAAACATTGAATGCCATAACCGGACCGTAACCGGTAGATCCGTGGTTCATATCCCGGTACCACTACTCACAGACTTTATGTTGAGCTTTCAGATGACATTGTTGCAGGACTTTCTATATCTTTTACGCAGTTGTATTTTGAATTATATCACAGATAGCAGTAATTTGTACTTTCCGCAGTAGCTTTTTCTCCACGTTAGTCAACGGCTGAATGCTTTTATTAACCTTTACGGGAGTTTGCGGTACCAATGCTGGATGTGCTTCAGGCATTTAACACTTAAAATTACCGTTTGAGTCAGATATTGTGAAATGTACAAGCAGTAACACTGTAGTATAGAGGATTCTCAGTTGTTACACTGACAGAACACAGGCTTCTTGACTCGGAACGTTCGTAGCACTAGACGTCAGGCTTTAAGATAAAGTGTGCGGGTAGTTGCTACCGTAAGTAAAGGAAGTGTTGATATTTCACCAGAAAGATACGTTTTGAGATTGCCACAACTAAAAAAAAATTGTTACAGGTCTCTGTGGCTGTGTGTGTCTATGAACAGCATAACCCAAAAAACGAAAAGCTAGTTAAATACCAATCTTGGATTAAAGTTGAGCGTCTTCTGAGAATGTGACGCAAAGATTTTAATAATATGCCCCAATCCAAAATATATAAGTTTATATGGGAAAATTCTCCAACACAGTGATTTTCTCAAAGATTGCTCTATTTTGAATAAATACAATAAATTTAAGATGTCTTTATGCGAAATGAAATGTATATCTTGAATTTTCTGGGAATAACCCCGAAATCCTCTTCTTTTGCATAACTGGTAAATCTAAGATACAGACAATATCTTAATAAATTGAACGTGTACATATTCAATTTATGTCAAGTACATCCTGTGTGGTGCGGTCTCTTTCCAACATATTCCATGTTATGAGTTATAATTTTTTAGTACTAATAGGCATAGTGATTAGCTTTTAAAAATGTGACTATCACTCACGTCCTCTGTATTCCACTGCATGTATTGTGCCTGTAAGGTACCATGTAATGTACCAAAACCATCTCTATAAATCTCAATTTACATGAAGATAGAGTACGCGTTAATAAGAATAGTGTGTACAAGAGCGAGGATAAAATGTCTTAGGAGTGCGAACTGTGAGATGTGTTGTGCTTATTAAAGCTTGGAAATCAATATCCTAACAGTTTTGAAGTGTGACATTTTAAAGGAATTATAGTCTTAACAACAATTCTCTGTGTACATTTTATAATGGAATGGCTATAATAGCCTAAAAAACTGTAATTTTACTTAATAGAACAAACGGCATTTTGTTCCATTTGAACTCGAATTATACCTTCAAGTGAAGTTTTGAGTGTCGCCTCTCGGCGCTCTTCACATGGATGTTCTCTGTGTATTCAACAAACGAGTACACTGCTATACTTCTTAACTATGGAGAGACGAGAGCGGATGTACAAATAGCTCAGTATACATACCAGGAGATATATTCAAATAGAGAATTACTAACAGTAAAAACTTTCCTGAGTGTTGAAAAACAGCGTCGCTTGCAAGAGTACCTCAGGTTAGACATGCACCAACGACGCACTATGTTAATGCAGAATCTGTTTTGAATGCCTCCTGAGTAATCCGCATTCTGCTACACGGGCAATTGCTCAAGAGATTAATAGTAACCGTATTCTCCAGTGCAAACACTGAATGCTAATACATCCCATCCTATAATTTGCACGCTCAGCAGAAGAGATTTGGAAACTTTGGTGAACTTATGTGATCTGATAGTGCGGCTGATATGGAGGTTCGTATCCAAAAGCATGTTTTATGGCCAATCAAGCTTCCATAACTTTAAGACCAAATCGTCACAATATGCACTACAGGAGTGTTAATAATTAATCCTCGCCGCTAAGGGGCACAACATTGCGTGAACAGTGCGGAGTTTGTGTACAGAATCTTGGCTAACCACCTTCTTGGCCATTTTTCTTCGAATAGCATCTAACAGGCGAAAACCACGGAATTTCTCCGTAATGAGTTCCCATTACTATTAAAAATGCGCCACTCCAGGAACGAAGGGTGATTTGGTTTTCAGCAGAATAGTGCGGCTCCAAACACTCATCAACAATCGCCTAAAAACTTCACATTCTGTCTTTGGTAGGAAGACAAAGACCAGTCTCCTTGTCAGCTGGTTCCTTCATCTAATGCCTCTTGACTTCTTCCTCTGAGATTGTATATAAAGTAAGGCGAGTATTCAGAGAAGTTGCAACATCCAGAAAGCATTTTCCAACATACAACTACTAAGATGGTTTGTAGATCCATTACACCCGCCGTGGTACAACGAGCCAGGTTCCATTCAACAGATTGTCCAAGCTTCATTACCAAGAGGGTCATTTGTTCGAGCGCTTGTTTAGTTAAAATTGTCACATTCAAAGATTTCAAGTCTGTTAAACAAAACGGATCGTGCAAGGGACACAATAACACACCAACAAGAGGTGATATTAATTAGAAAATGCATTTCTATGCACTGCAACCAGGAATCCAACTTGTGCTACTATTAAACCCTCCATGCTGGACTGTCATATGTAATTTTATTTCTCATAGAGAAAATGCATCTATGTGGCTTTTAAATTGTTATCTTACAAGGATAACTTAAAAATAAATAAGAAAACTAACAATAGTGTAATACTGAATGCAAATAAAGGGAAGACTTGCAAATTAAAATGGTAATATTAAAAATAATATTAGTTTAAAGAAAATTATTTGTGAGCATTAAAACGGTAAAAATTAGTACACGGAGATGATTTGGCCACCTTTATTGCAGATGTATTATTTACGAAATACACGTTCGTTCCAGATGAGCTGTTTAGAATCGAGAGTTGTACAGTCATATTTAACATATGTACGTACAACTGATCCTAGTTCTATAAACATCAGCTGTCTATAGTTTTGCTAAGCGTGTAATCAAAGACATCCATGAGTAAATCTTACTTAGAGGCCAATGTTTTTACACTGGAGTATAAATTGCGGATTGTATAAAACTGCAACAGCAGAAGTAGGTTACTTAATTGATATATTCACCTGAAGATGTGAGTGTCTCTACGAATATGAATATGACAAGATTCGGAGGGGGAACTTAGCACTTCGACCAATGAAATGTTTCGTGTCTATGGCCCTTATAAGGACCCGGGGAGGAGGGGGTAAGGCGAGAGGATATCAAGAGTGACCGGACTGAGGGGAGATGACAGCAGAGGGCAGAGTCCCTAACGACTACAAATTGAAACTCCCGAGCGCTGACTGATGCTATCGGCTGACCTCCCCCCTGGCAGCTTGCACATTCACTAACGGATTCGGAGATCTCCCCGATCCAGAGGATCGAAGATTTACAGAACAATGCACCTGCCATGTATGCGAAACTACTGCCGACGCTTGGAAACCTAAATAGTCAACCAGGGTGAAAGGTGAAGTGAAATGAGAAGTGAGATGGCATGTAGGGGTAGGAAATTTGGGGGATGTAATTATCTTTCCCAGCATTCGCCTAGGAACACGGGGAAGGTTGGCCACCGGAATCGAATCAACGACCTCTCGAATGTAGGTCAGAGACTTTACCGGTATCACTAAGCACTAAAATAATTATATCCGAAGACAATTACTTATGTAATATGTAGAAAGGAACGCCAATTTCATCTCACTTTTCTTCATTTCTTCATTTTATTTGCCGCACGAGTTAAAAGAGTTGATGTATAAAGTGTTCATTCATTTAAATATGAAAATATTTGAAATTCATACTATGCATAGTTGAGCTAAGTCATACTAAATTGAATGTGAGCTTTCCGTTTCAGGTAATTATCTGTTTGTCGACCATGGAATTTAATATCTCGCGTTCATGTAGAAGAGGGCATATGAAAGATGGTCCAACAACCGCACTGATGTAGATTACGGCTAATTAAATGCTTCAGAGTCTCACTAGAGTAAATTGTGCAATGAATCGCGTAACGTAATTAGACTTCAGTATTTGTTTCAAATTTTACGAACTGCCATTTTGTAATTGTGTAGAATTAAAATTAAAATGGGTTGCACTCACATTTCTTTCTCCACTCTTACACAAACTATTTTTATAAACAGGTATTCCTGTATCCCTTTCTTGGTAATCGAGATAAATATTTACAGAAATTATGTTTTTACTAATTTTCTTGTAAGTCCAACAGAAATATGGACAAACCGTAGGCTTTAAACCATAGTCAAATGTTTCAAAACTGGCCACTATGTGATTGATGCCTTTGAAACTCCGTTCTCTTTGCATGGCCAAGAAATAATAATAAAATAATAATAATAATAATAATAATAATAATAATAATAATAATAATAATAATAATAATAATAATAATAATAATAATAATAATAATAATAATAATAATAATAATAATAATAATAATAATAATAATAATAATAATAATAATAATAATAATAATAATAGTAATAATAGTAATAATAGTAATAATAATAATAATAATAATAGTAATATTAGGAAGAATAGTCATGATGATGATGATCTTCCACTTGAGAAAATTATATGTTCACAATTCAGAGAAATAAAACGAGTATCTTCGAAATGGTTTACTCCTCAAAAAATGCATTAGACATAAACCGTGTGTTTTAACAAAATCTACATTTTTTGTATACTAAGAGTTTATCTCCTTCGGTCAACCAAATATGCAAAACTTGCCCAGACTGCAGAGGACTTCTGATGACATTTGCATTTGCTTAATTTTAATATAAGAAAATCCTGACGGCACATAGTTTTTTACATTCGGCACTGATCAACTCTTTTGCTTTTTCCAATTTGGATTAAAAATTCCAAGTCCATCTGAGACTTACAATTACTTAAAAAATTGTGTTCTAAATATATATTTGGAAAGCGAAGGCAAAGAGGTCATGAATAGGGACCAAAATCTGGGATGTTGTTAAAAGATAAGCGTATTATTTAACAAACGTACATGTAGATTATGCCAGACTGTTGGAGAAAACTCTTTTCCAACTGGGATTGTTTACAAAAGGGTGAATTTCGAGAAAAATCCGTGCCACTCATTCTCGCCTATATAAGCGAGTGCGGCGGCGAGAAAGGAGAGTTCTTCGGAGTCGTTGACAGTTAAACGAGGCAGTGTTAGCATTTGGTGTGAGTACAGTCACTTTGAGTGTATCGTCAGTAGCAGCTCTTTCAACAAAGAGACAGACGTGTACGTCAAGGTTACGTGAGGGGAGAACAAGTATGAGTTGCAAGGTCACGAAGAACTGTAGATTATGTTAAAGATAAAATGTCGATTGTGTTTTTCTGTTTCATTGTTAGCAGAGAAATCATGTGTTCGAAAAGGTACCTGGAAATTTTCAACTTGTCACATTGGTGTCAAAAATAGGATTTGTCACATTGTCATTTTGTCACAATATACAACAGGCCAGGTAACGCCACGTTAACGTGTGTGACTCGTATTCGAGAGGCCGCAGATTTGAGCATCATCGATCACGTCGAGTCTAACTTATGTACTTCGAGCTTTTCCCTTGTCATTTAGGCGAATTCTGGGGTGTTTACTTTCATACCACGATTACTTTTCCCTCACTTCTTTATCAATGGAGCGCGAAACCGCGTGCATTTACGTGCGACACGAGTTAGTTAGACACGGAGAATGAATGACGTAACCGGTATCGTGCAGCCGTCGTATTTGCACGCGCATCAGCAAACTCCTGCAGCTGTATACATCAGAGAACAGTAGAAGCCATGTACCTAAACTTGCGGTTTATTGCACAATCTTCCGCCCTCTACTTATGGTCTATCAAGCGTACATTCAAGCTCGTGGTATATGGCGCAGTTCCTTGACTATTGTAACGATTGTTTTCGGCGCTAGGTGGCGTTGTGTGATCGCTTGTTGACACCGAACGCATGATGGTGGCTATTCGGTAGATCCTGGCCCCGGAGTGAAAATATCCCGCACACTTAAAGGGACTTTCGCACGTCTCTGTGCCCCCCTCCCCCCCGCCTTGTCTGCGAATCTGTGGCCTCCTGCGGTTCCCTTACTTTATCCCTTCCTCATGCGGGATGTTAATGGGGATAGATCCGTGAGGAAGTCGCAGTGTGCGAGGTTTCTACCATCTACCCTTTAATACAAAACAGTGTGTTACTTAAATCTGAAAATATCAAGAAAACAGCCTGATTTGTTACTCTCACGTGCCTCCCTGTATACCACCGTTTATTACTTTCTCAACTGCGAACATAGTAAGCGGTAAAGGAAAGTACAACGAAAGGACCCCGCAACTCGGGCAGAGCATGCACGTAGTGCCTTACGATTCTTTGTGATTCTATCGTGACCCCTGGAAGGAAAGAATGAGAAGAAAAACCCAGAAGGGCAAGCAGATCAGGATGAATGACAGGCGCAACATGGAGTGAGGTCCCTAAGATTTCCAGATGAAACGCACCCGACACCACCCATTTCCACACTCGGGGAAACCTCCGCCTCTGGGAGCCCGGCAGAGCCGCACAATGGTGGCATCCACCGGTACAGATCAAGACGACTCCAGGGAAGTCATCCAACGCAGCCCGTCCCCGAGCCTACAAGTCGACGCTCGCTCGGGCCGATCTGTAACGACGCCGAAGATTAAAGTTTCACCCCTCCAAACCCACCGAACATAGTCGCCTGGTCCTGTAACTCTGAAATGCGAGAAAGGGAATGATGAAGAGGATGAGAGTGAACACTCCATCATTTGCCTAATTGACAAGGCAGAAACCACAGAAAATCCCAAGTCAGAGAGCGTAGTAACTGGGATTAAACCCACGACATCCCGAGTGCAAGTCCTACACGTTACCTCTGTACCATCCCGTACATAGTAGAAAGAAATTACTTCATTTGGGGCAACTAATAATTGATAAGATGTCGATGGTGGGAAGCAGATTGTTCAGCAGGGTTAACAAGAAAGTTTACCTTTCTTATGGAGGAATTTCAAAAATAACATTATCAGCTACCATTTATAATGGACACTCTAATTTATAAATTTGCTTCACATTAGTTCGCTTCATTAATCGACAGATATTCTCTAAAGGATGAATTCGAATTCCATGAATTAACAGAAATGGGACATAGATGAACATATGTAAATATCTTACAAAACGTAGTATTGGGAAAACACTCACAAGCAACACTACGGTAATACATTTTGGAATTGAGGAAACAATCAGAGAGCATTAGGCTGCACGAGTACTTTATGTTCAAGTAGAGTGGCACTTTGTTGGGTTTCTATTTTACAGGTAACTCAGACTCCCAAAGGCACTGACGTTATCGTGGCATAAGTGGATATATTAAGACAAAAAAGACGAGTAATGTTGTCTTAAATTATAAAACATTAAGGGAGAGCCGTGGAATCAAAATCATATACCAGAATATGAATTCCCAGCCTACCCTATAATCTCTAAAAAGGGGCAGCCTCTTTTTAATCATCTGGTAGCGATGTAGATCTTTGTTTTTATATGCGCGCTTCAAAGCCCTAGTGCCCGATTCCATTAACGTAATTCCTGGAATATGTTTTAATTAAATTTGTACCGAAGGTAATACTGAGACGCTAACTCTGATCATACCAGATATCTGTATATTTAATAGATGGCTTCATCTACCACTAGTATTACTCGCAAACTTGTTCACTGGTAAGCTCAGGTGCCATTTGTTCATCACAATCTCATTTTATCTTAGTTGTTTTAGTGGTTAATAAATTCTGACTTATTTGTTTTGGTTTTTATTGATTTGTTAATTCAGTATTTGTGGTAATTTTACATTTAAAATGTTTGTTGAAATGGTTGGTTATTTCTTGAAAAGCTTTAAAAATTATTTAAAGTAGGAAATAGTACATTTATTTCACATTTTGCTTGAGAGTTTCAAATATATAAGTTTGTGTATTTTTATAAAATATAAAGTGAGTGAATTTATTAGAATTTAAGTTTTCAAATTAATATTTGATTACTCGTATAATTTTAGAAATTGTTTTGTACTTAGTTTTGTGGCGTTTAAATTTCTAAAGAGAAAGAATGGTTACATTTGATTCGGAAATTTGGTAGCAGGTTTAAATTCTATAAACTGATATACCTATTTTATAAATTTTAAAGTTATTTAATTTTGTGCTGAAATTTTTTTGTGCTGGATTTAAATTATATAAGTTGATATAGGTTTATTTTTCTAAATTTTTTACTCATATTAAGTTAGAAAAGTAGGTAGTAATTTTAAAATTTGTTTCGGTTTTTAGAAGTTATAAATTGTGTAATAGTAATAATGTTTGTTATTTTAATAAAATACTAAAATGTATTTTGTTATATAGTTAATGTTGTTTTATGGTTTCAAAAGATTTAAACAAAGAATAGTAACCTTTTTTTAAAAAAACATTCTTAGTGTGTGATTTAAATTGAGTGAGTGCAGAATATTATGTAGGTATATGTTTGTATGTATATGAGTTTATTATCACGTTCATCATCATCATTGTTATTATTATTATTATTATTATTATTATTATTATTATTATTATTATTATTATTATTATTATTATTATTATTATTATTATTATTATTATTATTATTATTATTATTATTATTATTATTATTATTATTATTATTATTATTATTATTATTATTATTATTATTATTATTATTATTATTATTATTATTATTATTATTATTATTATTATTATTATTATTATTATTATTATTATTATTATTATTATTATTATTATTATTATTATTATTATTATTATTATTATTATTATTATTATTATTATTATTATTATTATTATTATTATTATTATTATCGTTATCGTTATCGTTATCGTTACTATCGTTACTATCGTTACTATCGTTACCATCATTATTATCATCATTATTATCATTACTATTATTATTACTATTATTATTATTATTACGATTATTATTATTGTTGTTGTTGTTACTATTATTAGTGGTGGTGGTGGTGAATGTGAACTTTGTTTTGAAATTGGTTAACTGTATTGAAGTTATTTTAAATAATATATACATATATTCGTTAATGAACATTATTAAATCTTTAATTTTGTTCTATGGTTTTTTTTAATTTAAAATTGAAACTTTAATGGTGAATGAATTTAATTTGGTTACTTTATAGTAACAATTTGAAAATAATAATAAGTTTTTGTTTTGAAATTCGTTAGTGAGTTGAAATTAGTGATTGACTAATTTTATGAAATTTGAATAACATTTTGGAAAGAAATTATAGTGATAACTTTGAAATTTTAGGGATTATTGATATGTAAATTTTATATCTGTAGTTTGTATATGCTTTAATTGATGCAGTTAGTTGTAACAATATTTTGAAATATTGAATACCAGTAGTTGTAATACCGGTTACCGGTATTTTTGTAAAATTATTTTTTGAGAATTGTTTTTGTAAATGTTATGTAGAAGTGTAAGTTTGCAAATTTTATTTTGTTTTAGTAGAGGATTAACCGGTTAGTTTCAATTCTGGCTACCAGTATTATTTGTATATTAATTTTGTATTTGAATTGGTCGTTTATTTTGTTTTTGATTTATTTAATTTTTTTTAAAATATTTTTTTATTGTTTATCTGAAAATTGTTTTGTAGATTAATTGTACTTGTTGTAATTTATAAATAAATGCATGGAATTTGGAAGCAAATTAGGTGTAAGAAATTTGGTACCGGGAAGGAGGTTTTCAGATTTTATTTGTTTATTATTTATTTATGTCCCCTTTAATGCAACACCAACACACCGGTAGCTTAACTGTTCTTTTCGAAAGGTCTTCTTAGGCAACAGCTACCTGTGTTCTACCTTTTACGGTGTATGTGTATTACAAACTACAAATTAGCACGTACTAAATTTTCAGCTGTAATATTTGGCGGATGTCCTTAAACTTTTAATCGTTTAACTACTACGAAAGGGAACTAAATTGCGCAAACAAATCACTAATTTTAACTTCTTCATGTTCTGTGGATTTTAACAACTATGGATTACACTACTTTCCAACCCAGATATAATCCCCCAGAGACCAAGGAAAACAGCAGTTGCAGCCTTCCGACTATTGACAAATCATGACTGCTTGGCAAGTCATCTCTACAGAATAGGTATCTCAGCCTCACCAATATGTGTCCTGTGTAACGATCCAGCAGAAATGAACGAAGACCACTTGAAGACCTGTGAAGCATTAAGATCAGAAGAAACTACAGTTCAAAAGTATTGGAAAGCACGAATGCTAATGGCTTCATTGCCAGATGCAAGGCACTAGAAAACAACAACAACTTCTAAAACCGAATACCTAGTTATACCCGAATATTTCTGTCTATATTTATCACCAAAATCGACAAGGGAACTGGTCACTTTGATGTCCTAAGTGTAACTTAAATACTTTTCAAGGTCAGGATTGTGAAAGTCTGACAGAAACTGCATAGGTACTATCTTTCACAAAAGTAGATACCCATCTTCGGTGAGGAGTGCGCGAAGGGTCACCTAATTCTCAGGCGTGCTTGCATAGGTGGTATGAGAATTAAATTAGTCATATGCTTCCCTTGCTGCTCGGAGGGCATTGCAGCCATGTCACCTCGTAATTCACCTCACCTCGTAGTTTTGAAAGCAATATTTCAGCAATCCTTCTACATTAACGGGCAAACATTACAGATTCAACTTCAGTGCACCTGCAGAACATATGTTCTTATGGTGTTTCTTTTAAGTTGTGGACTAGAACTAAGATGATTCAGTTTTGGTGCTAGACTTATAGAGCGTGAGTTTAATCAGTCAGACCTAACTCGACTATTCGCCATAGCTGTGCTGGCTAAGGCGTGTTCTTTTTAAATAAACAGTGTAAGCTAACATGGGTTCGAATCCTATCTAACATACTCCTTTTTATTTGCCTTTTTCTTTTTTCTTTCTTAACGGGAACATTATTATTTATATAACCCGTGCGAAAATTAAAATTATACAACCTAATGGAATCTATTTCTAATATATCTCCTCCTTTAGGTATTCTTATTCCGTGTACCGTTGTAACCTTTCCCGCCGTTTTATGAATGCTGCAGTATGATGGAAATTTTACAACTGAATGCTTCCTAACATATCAATTGCTGAAAATGAAGCAGGGAACACGCCTACCTCAATTATCAAACATTCCCCTTGAAATTAGTATTTCCTTTAAAACATTCACGTCCAAAAGCATCTGTATGAACTTCGTAGGCTATTATCATATTAAAATATATAAGCGCGTAATAGTGTAAATTACGATATCTGGATGCCAGTGAATATGACACATTAAGCACAACAGAATGCAGTTGTTGAAGCAACCCTTGCACCATTGCAGGTTCTGCAGGTGCACTGAAGTTGAATCTGCAATGTTTGCCCGTTAATGTAGAAGGATTGCTGAAATATTGCTTTTAAAACTACGAGGTGATGTGAGTTGCGAGGTGACATGGCTGCAATGTCCTCTGAGCAGCAAGGGAAGCATATGACTAATTTAATTCTCATACCACCCATGCAAGCACGCCTGAGAATTAGGTGACCCTTCGCGCACGTGTCACCGAAGATGGGTATTTACTTTTGTGAAAGATAGTACGTCTAACCATAGTTTACAATCAGGTTTGACCCGATTCGGCAATTCTCGCTGGAAACAAGCAAGCATCATATAAGTCAGTATCCATACATTCTCTCCGTACCAACTACTTTAACCCTTTGGAAAACCTGGAATTTCCACTGCAACATGACGTGACTTGGTATGCTTTAATCACTTTACTTTGCCAAAATCACAAAAATAGCAACTCCATTGCAAACGAAAAATGACTTATTGTCTTAGTTTCTATTATATTACAACCTATGAATTTAATAATACCGTTGAAACGTAAAATTTAAATTACGCACATGCATTTTAAGCATAATGTCGTTTTCCTTACGTCTTAAACCATTTACAAAACAGATTGGCTTTGCTGCCACTTTACTTGTTACGTTTTTTGATCGGTTACTGTTTTATTTAAAATACCACCTTATGCTATCACTTACTGCTGCAATTTTTTCCTTCTAGTGTTGCGGCGCCTTACACAAGCTAATTAAATACTGTTAGCTATGGGAGCTCCAGAACATGAACCGAATATTAAGAGTAAATTCATAAGTCAGTAATAGCTGACAAATAATTTATTGAATAGTAAATGGTGATAAGAAGTATATAATAATCGCTGTAGAATTTCAAAGTGAACATTAACATACTTCCAAATTAAATTTACAACTTCTTAATAAATACTGCGTTTCTTTACTTGATTTTCCTCCGTACCAAAAGCTTAAAGGAAAATACTCAAGCTCATACTAAAACATTCAAAACCTCGATGTTCTCTGAACTTGCGTTTATTAGAGATATTTTGCTTCCACCAATATTCAGTCTGATGTAACCAAGTTGCTGTATTTCACATGCCTTTAATATCTTCAGGTCAACATAAAACAGTAAAATGTCCTTTGCATAATTTGGAGGGTATGTCATAATCAAGGAAAATGGAGTAGGGCCATAAGCCTCATACCTCACCTAATTAAAGGCAAATTGCAACCAATGCAATTTGACATACCGATTGGAATGGTCCTGCAAATGGTAGGCTATCAAAGCAGATTTGAGATTCCTATTTACCCACTCACTTTGTGAAGGATTTGGATTATAGGGAATTGCAAACACTTTCATAACACCTCTGTTGAAGAAAAAGATTTTCCAAAGCATGAGTTAAAATAGAAAGAATTATTTGAATTTATTACTAGGGACTCCAAATACAGAAATCACTCCTTTGAGTATCCTTGCAGTAATATAAGCATTGGCTCCTCTCATGGGGATTAATAACAGTTTTTGAAGAGAATCTACCACGACTAATATGAATTTAATTCCATTACTACTTCGAGGAAATGTCCTTATGTAATACACAAACCATTTTTCATGGGTTTACTTGCAATATTAGAAAATAATTTCCCCAGAAACACATTCTGGGCAAGTTTATTCATCCTACACAATTGATAGGTCCTTATTAACTACCTAATATCTCAATTTATGTCCTTTCAAATCAAATCTGATGTACTTTATCCCGCATTTTAAACACACAGGGTCCTTCATGATAATATTGAGAAAGTAAATTAATAAATTCTTCCGGCATTATGATTTTTCGCCTACTTTACAGGAGCTCCCGGGATTTGAACTCTGTTAAACCTTCATAAAAATGTTTACTTATTACTTTTTTCTTTTAGTTATTGCTTTTATTTAATATACTATAATACTACTTCACTGTATTAGTCTCTGCTGCCAATGTTTCTTTCCAGCATTTTGGGTCCCTACGCTTAGGTAACAAATTATTGTTGTTTAAGGAAGCTTCAGGACATTGATCGATTATATGAGCATATACATAAGTCAGTAGTTGTTGGCAAATAATTAATTTATTGAATAATAAATGGTAATAATAAATATAACATGCAAATCTCAATGTGAGCTTCAGAATACGTCCAAGTTAAATTTACGACTCACTAAATTACAGTATGTTCAAGTGAACATCCATTTTTGGCATTATATGGGACTTCGCCCACCCTTTACTTGATTTACTTTCCTACTACAATAATTGACAAAAATAGTCAACTTTACAGTAGAGCATTTAACAGGTGAGTTAGCATTCACTAAGTCTCCTCAAATTTATTACAGGTTTTTGGCTTCTACCAATATTTACTTCGTTTTAAAAAGGTTTCTATATTTCAACCATAAAGCACATTACTATGCTCAAGCAGCTGCTACGTTGCAATTATACACAACTGTCTTAAAATTACTGCCCTGGAATTATCATACCCAAATTAATTCCGTTCTAAAGTGTTAGATGGGAACTCGGTAATTAGTCACATTTTATTACTTTCTCTATTTTTTTCTGAAGACCTAAACAAGGCTTTCGATTTCCAAAATAGAAAAATGTAATGATTTGGCAACGACTATTCTGGACTGTTCTCCAAATGCAAACACTGACATTCTGTCTGTTTATGGTGAACTGCTCGCCGTACTAGTTCTTATTTTGAGCGTCTGGTGGACTTTCTATACGAATTCTGGTTCAAATAGAATAACTTCCGGATTACGGAATGGGACACTAGGCTGGAAAGTAGGTTAAAGGTTATTCGTTTCAATGAAGTCGTGAAGGTTTTGCAAATTTTCTCAAGGGAGGGTAGTCTGTAATCCTGGAATTGGAAGTAACGCTTGCGTTAAGCCATTCTCTCTAATGTTTGGAAATACTTCTGTTGATTTCTGCTATCACTGAGTTATGATAGCAATGCAATGGTTTAGTTATGTGAACGTGAGCCACGGGCCTAAGACCTAAGCTAAGGGTGCTCGTCAACCGCAACTGCTAGGTATGGGCTCTTGAATTTGAACAGAATTCTGAATACCAAAGTCTGGTATCACTTCAATAGTTTTAGTAAGACTTCTACAGGTAGGAGATGATGTGTTATTGTGTGCTTAATGTCTTATGGATAAAGTAATATCGACTGATGTATAGACTAGACTACCAAATGGCATGCTGAGAACAGCCCGAGGTGTGTCATTCGTGTACCTGCCCTTTTAGGGCTTAACCACTGTATGACGGGATTACGATGTTGTAGGATGCCTGGTGAAGAATGGGGATTGTGGTTTGCTAGGAGGTAGCATAGGTTTATGCTCCTCGTCGGGTGATAGTTTCAGTGTGCAACAACCATTGGGCACTGCTGATGGGTGGTCCAAATATGGATTATTTGGCGAAAAATTTTGACTTCCAATCTTCTCTTGGAAGGACTGTAAGGAGCTCAGCTTGCGCTGTTGATGAGGGACTGATGTATTCTATCTGCGAAATTACTTGTGCTTGAGGCTTTAAGAATGTCTGTACCTCCAAGTAATACATACATTGCGATCGCATTAATGATATGCAGGGAAGTAAAGGGGATGGAGATAACCTAAGTTGGGCTGACAAATACTGAGTTGGATGCACACCTATTTCTCAGACAAATATGATATCAGGAGCATACTGGTCAGAAATGTGCACATGTCTTTGATTCCCCATGGAGTTTGTATTACAAAATATGAAGAGGTGAAGCGGAAGGAAGTATGAGCACTGTTTCGTTCACTATTCTATGCCACCGGTATGACGTTGGTTAGCAAAGTGTAGGCCTGAAAGAACATATAAGGTTGGTTGTGGGGATCTGTGGTCCGAGTGTAACTGTTGATAAGCTTCCAAATTTGATCTTTGCTGTTCTGAAACCTTAGTGCAACTAAATCAACATATCTGAAAGTTCATCACCAGTGATTAAGTCTGAGCGTTTGCTGCATTGGGTTTGCAATGACCTTTCAAGGACAGAGCGAACTGCTGCATTCCCTCATGCTGGAAGGCATGCGATGACTTCGACATGCCAAAAGTTTCGGATATCTCATCATAATTGTACTCAGGATCGACCATTAGTCTCCCTGTCTGTGTACTGATACGATATTTTGTCTTACTTTGTATTTTTCTGGATTGGGACATTGGGACGTCCTTTTTGCACTTCCCCCAACCAGGTGTTTTTCTTTTCTTTTTTTTCTTTTTTCTTTTTTTTTTTTTTTTTTTCTTTTTTTTCCCCCTCTTTTGTTTGCGTATTTAGAGAGAGTTAAGGCTTGGACGAATACTGTTACTGCCACACAGTGGAGCTAGTTATACGCCTGGCCACAAGGTGGCGTCTGAAAGTGCTGATGGTGTCTTGAGTTTTGTATGCGAGAATGTCACCCGCTATCTGGTGAGAGGGAAGGTCGTGTGCAGCTATGTGTGTGTTCCTCAGCATACGTATTGCCTAGTAAAACTTATTTCTTAGTGTATCTAATTCTGATAGTAATAGTAGTGCAGTTGTGTATTAACGTCTAATATTACATACGACAGTAATATATCATGGAAAACAGACCAACGACGTTAGTTGCTAGTTTTGTTGAACGCTGTACTATTCAACCAACTACGTATGAAATTCATGAGTGGATTTTCGATACGCTGAAATTGGACGAAAGTGATGTCACAGGCTTGTAGGTACATGGAATTTCTAAACAAATTGTTATTCAATGTACAACGACAGAAATAGTCACAGATATAGACACAGTGAAATGGGGAAGCTAATTTTGTGCTGTCAAATGGTTAGTGCACTAAGGTGATTATTGATGTAGCTGGATTTGGAAAGAGGTGTGGTGAAAGTGTACAATCTTCCCTTGAATTTTACCAAGTAGGAAGTTGATGGTAGCCTTGGGGCCTTACGTTGCGGTGTTGCAGGTGAGGGAACATGTTTGGAATGAGACTTTTCGTTATAAGGTTACTAATGAGGTTCCTACTGTAAATATACTGCTAAAAAGAATATTCCTTTTTTGAATATTGATGGTTATTCCACATTAGTGAGTTACTCCGACCAACCCATCACTTTCGCGATTGGCCAGGAAGCTGCTCATTTACGTAATCAGCGTCACTGCAGATTCGTTCCTGGAATGTTTAAACACTCTTTATCTCCACAGAATGCAAACATTGCTGAGTTCTGTGAGTCATCAGCTAAGGGGCAAAATAGCCTCCTTATTATATAAGCCTTAACCTAAATTCAAAAAAACAACACCCTTAACCACCCTTTACCAAAAATTCTACCTGCGGTTAAACCCTATTAAGGGTAGGTACGCAGAAAAATATCGTCGGGCTGAACCACAGCCTGCCAGTATGTCGTCGTCGTCGTCGTTCCTGGAATACCGACTACTGGTTCGCAGCCTGCCACATGGGCCAAGCTGGTTAAGAGAAAATTGACAAAACCACGAATAACTTTGAGCTCAGAGGAACGGCCAGTTGCAAATAATCTCCAATTACCGACTAATAACATCAAGAAAGATGGAGGTGAAGATACAAGTGTGGCCATAGATTATCAACACACCCAGTCAGAAGAACACAGGTGTAGTCCGGAAGTGTCTGAAGCAACCTTGGAACACTCTACGCCAGTGTCTAATGTAGTCTCTCTAGCCAATTCAAGTCATCTACGAATACCATGGAGACAATGGAGGAATGTGTGGTAGAGGAGGTGGAGACAGAACAAGTGGTGCAGGCCCAAGTGGAAGCAACGGATACCGCTTCACCAGCAACTGATATGGTCGATCTGAGAGGCTCAGTTGGTTTGGCGCTGGCTTACTGATTCCAGTGTCACGTGTCCAAATCCGGCCCAGATTTATGGTTTTTAAGTGAGCTTAAAACGACAGCTCCATGTCAGTAGATTTACTGGCATGTAAAAGAACTCCTGCGAGACAGAATTCCTGCATACCGGCGACGCTGATGTTATCCTAGCAATTGACAGCGTCGTTAAACCACAAAATGCCTTTTTAAAGCAACTGACATGCCCATGGTCTCTGACGGTTTCAGACAAAGAAACGGAATTTGAGGATTTGGTGGGTGTGTGGGTTGCAATCCAGGCGTACGGTGCATGGTGGTAGGGTGAGTCCCCGTGATTGGAAAAACGAAAGACTACAACAGTAATTAAGGAGGATTCACCTACACGAAAGGCCAAACAGACTCATAATTCTGTGGAGCAGTGATTGGATGATTGAATACTTTATTAATATATGCTTCCTGCAGCGTTTCCCCATATGGTGGCGATTCCTCAGACGTTCGCGACGGTGAAAATAAATTTTTTACGTAGTACAACTAAACAAGTCTTGGTACGGTATTTTATAGTTTATCACGTCCTTGATTTTTTGTTATTGCAGAACAATGAAGCACATTTAAACCTATTTGTCCCGAGGTATAATTTTACTTCCAATATTGGTAAGGAGCAGCGATAGTTTATCGCTCGTCCTTTGGTATACAGTTATCATTCCTTATTGACGGAGGATAATATTTTACTAGTCAGATTTTATATTCAGCTTTCTTGCTACAGTGTTGCCGTTCTGTCTACACCACCGCTACGACAAATTGATTTTCGGAGGGGATTTTAATTGTGTGCTTACCAAACTGGATAATACCTACCGTCCCCCATGTTAGGCCGATTCGTAAGTCTTTGGTGCAGCAGGATACTTGGGAACATCTATATGTTGAATATACCGTTCATCGAAATACACAGCGACGACGACGACGTGCTACTGGCAGGCTGAGGATTTTTCAGCCCGACGACTTTTGCTGCGTGCCTACCCCTGTTAGGGCTTAACCGCAGATAGGATATTTGGGTAAGGGGTTATGTAGGGTGACTTGTTTTAGGTTTAGGTTGGTGTGGGTTAGAAGGGAGCACTAAAGCCCCTTGACAGCTGTCCTGCAGGATGCAACAATGGTGGCATTCTGGCGATTTGAAAAAGGATTTTAAAAAAATGTTTTAAAATTGTTTTAAAATTGGTGTTTTGAATTTTGAATTTTGAATTTTGATTGGGGAAGAAATTTTGAAGAGGATCAACTCTCTGTGGGGATCTTTGGAGATCAGCTTTAGCTACTGGTGGATGTTCTCCATGGTTATGGGGCGTGTCCGCAAGCCATGCGGGGTACCCTATACGCCTTGAAGCGGCGTGTTGATGGATCATAGTCCCCTAGAGACCTAACTAGGGCGCTTTGATGGTTTGGCAATTTGGCGTATAATTTAGCAGCCCGGCGCCTAATTTCATCCTCCACGTATGGAAGAGATGAGGCTTCGTGAAGTAGTCCCACTGGGAAGGGTAAGGGGACAGAGAAGATGGACCGAAGTCCTCTGTTCTGAGCCCTCTGGAGCCATTAGGAGCCAACTATCTGCAGCCATGCCCCACACTTCACAAGCGTAAAGCATGAGGGGGACTACAAGAGCCCGGAAGAGGTGTAGCTTTAGGCGGACTGGCATCTCGGACCTCAGCATGGGGTACAGGGAGGCAATAGCCCCCTGAGTCCTTGCCGAGAGGTCTCTGATGTGACCGCGGAAAGTCAGACCCCTATCCAGTTTGACTCCTAGGTATGTGATGGAGTTTGTCCACTCGATCCTTCGGCCTCGAAGGTGAGTCTGCGGGGATGTGGCGCCTCGTGAAGAGGATGGCGTGGCTCTTGTCCAGATTAACGGACATTCGCCAGCGCCGACACCACTGTTGGGTTTGGCGGAGGTGTCGCTGTATTGGATTGAAGGCTCTGAGGAGGTGTCGGTTGGTGCAGTATAGCAGTACGTCATCGGCGTACTGAGCTATACTGACCTGTGGTTCTGTGGGGAAGTCTGCCATGTAAACACTAAATAGGGTGGGGGACAGAACAGAGCCTTCGGGGACTCCGCCTCTGACTGGCCTGATTGTGGAGGTTCGCCCCGCGACTGTGACTTTAAAAGTCCGATGACGGAGGAAACAGTGTAATATGTGGATGAGCTGTGTGGGTAGCCCCAGGAGGATTAGCTTGTAGAGGAGCCCTGCATGCCAGGTCGTCGAGAAGGCTTTCTCCACGTTCAGTGATACCGCAGCAGTGAAGGCACGTTCCTGGAAACCCAGGGCGGCAGCCTCCACCACCCGCAGCAGCTGCTGAGGCGTAGAGTGCCCAGGACGGAACCCGAACTGATGTTCGGGGATGGCTTGAATGTCCCCCAGCAAGGGGGACAAGCGGTTTAAAATCATCCTCTCGAAAACTTTCGAGAGGGTGGAGAGGAGGCTAATGGATCGGTAGTTGGATGGGTGTACCGGGTCTTTCCCGGGCTTCAAGATGCAGATCACCCGGGCCTCTCTCCACTCTCGTGGGAAGTGACCCAGGGCGAGGCACATGTTGAACACCCTGGTCAGAAAGAGCACGGCGTTGAAGGGAAGGTGGCGAAGCATGAGGGGTGTAAGCCCGTCAGGTCCCGCCGCCTTTTTGGGTTTGAGACGCTGGAGTGCGCCCTGGAGTTCGCTTGGGCGTATTACCGGGAGTCGGACCGCGTCCTCCGGGGGGCGTCGAAGAAATCGACGTACATCCCGGCGGACACGTTCCGAGTGGTGGTAGTCCTGGGGGTCTTCTCTAGGACACATGGTACGTTCCAGGTAGTCGGCGAAAACATTGGCTTTGGCACTGGGTTCATAGGCCAGGCCTCGGGTGCCTTGGAGAGGGGAGGTATATTGGCCTCGACGGTTGCGGAGGCTTTTTGCTATCCGCCACACGTCCCCCGACTCAGTGCCCAGGCTGGCCATCTTGTCCTCCCATGCTTGCACTCGGTGCTTGCGTAGGCGGGCGCTGACCAGTCGGCGCAAGCGCCGTAACAGGACTCTGTTGTGGGGTGTGCGGTGCCTCTGGTATAGTCTCCGTGCCGCCCAGGAGCGTCGGATGAGAAGGATGATGTCCAGTGGAAGGACATCCGGGTGAAGGGGTGCTGGAGCTTGGACTGTTAGGTTGAGGGCAGTTCGTGTCACGATGGATGTGAAGGACGAGACTGCCGCCTCAAGGGTATGGGTGTCTGTGATTCTTGGGTTGGGTGGGATGGAGGTGCGAAGGCAATTGCGCACACCCTCCCAGTCCGTTTCTCGGGTTGATCTCGAGCAATCATGACTCGCAATCCTAGTGTTGATTTCAGTCAACACCGGATTGTGATCTGACTGGAGGGCGTTTAATGATGTGAGGGTGAGGTGAAATGGTAGGTGTTTGATGATCGCGAAGTCGATGACTGAAGGCAGTCCTCGACCTAGCGGGTGATGCGTGGGTTGCCACGGACCCTCAACACGAAGTTCGGGGTCCGCGTCAATGAGTCGGATGATCGCATTGCCTCGAGCATCTGCCCGTCGGCCACAGTGCCAGCGCTGGTGCTTGGCATTGAAGTCGCCGGCCAGGATGGCGTTAGGATACAGGGCCAGGATGGAGAGGTAGTCGTTGGGCACGAACTGCCTGCGTGGAGGGTGATACACAGAGACTATCATGACTTCAGTACCGTCGAGTTCCATGGTGATAGCCGTGGCCTCTAGGGTTTGAAGAGGTGGGAGTTGGACTGGACGGTGGACCACGTTCTGCCTAACGAACACCGCCGTTCCGCCACCAGGACGGCCTTGACGATCTGTTCTATGGCAGACGTAGCCCGGAATGCGGAAACGGTCATTTGGACGGAGATGTGTTTCGCCGACTAGGATGGCGTCAAGGGCATAGGTACGGGCAAAGTGGGACAGCTCACCCGCCTGGTTACTCAGTCCACACGCGTTCCAGAACGCGAGCCGAAACGAGGCACAAGACCTAGTTTGACCCGCCATTTCGGGCGCGTGTGAGGAGAGATGTCAGGAGGGCAAGCCCCTCCATGGCGATCAGCGTCTTTCCTGCAATGTCGCTGGAGAAGAATCTGGCTAGGAGCTCGCAGATCTGTTGCCCGTGGGATTGCAGAACTTGCTGCACCCACTCGAGCAGGTCCGCGAGCTGGAAGCCAGGGGTTGAGGGTGTGGTGGTTGTGGATATGATGGTTGTGGGTGGGATTGGAGCTGGTGAAGACACCTCAGCCCTGATCTCCCCCTGAGGGCTTTGAGGAGTGGTCGGGCCACTCTCCTCGGCCGTTCGGGGTGCGGTTCTGGGCTCCCGGGTCCTCCGGGGGGTTGCCTGGATGGGTTGGTTTGCCTGGGGCTGGTGTTGTGTATGTTGGGGCTGTTGTGGTAAATCTCGGGATGTCCTCTGAGCCACCGACGTGCGCTGGGAGTATGTCCCCCTAGAGGGGGTTCCAGAATCGACAGAATTTATGTTAATGGGATACGTTTCAGCGATTGTGGACTAGCTGGAGGCGTACCATTCAAAGTAGGTCTCCAGTTTACTGCAATAGTGTTTATATACTCTCAAACCTGCCATCCGTCAAGGGTCGTCAACGATTGAGTTATTACTACGACTTGCTCAATGAATTGCATTAGCAACAATATGATGGCCGAAATGTGACGCAGCTTACTGCAACAGCCAGTAAAAGGCTTTGTTGCTTGCACGAGGAGCTTTGCCGGGGAACAGATCCGGGCGGGAGACCGCTCGATGCAGGATGAGAAGAGAACTTCACTGTATCATTTAGCGTCCGAAAACCACTCCCAGTTACGTTCATCAGCAGGCAACCTGCTGCAGACCTCATGAGAAATCTTAATGGAGGTTCAGGATGCACTTACACACAGATTTACACACAGCTGATGTCAACGCCACAGCAAAGGAATATGTCTGCAAGCTAATTGATCCACTAGTAACCCCGAAGATAAATGCGGCCTTGAATGAGGACATAACAGAAGAACTGTGTGCAGCATTAGCGTTGGTCGGTGTGGGCTTTGCACTTGGCCCCGATGGGATTGACTAATAGTTCTACCACAAGAATTGGAGTATAGTGAAAGATACCTTGCTTAGTGTCATGTTGGAGTTACAGCAAAGTTCGGGAGTCTCGTCCGGGTTTAATGAGGGCATCAAAGTGCTCTTCGCCAAACATTCAGGAGCCTTGGATGTGAACGATTATCGCCCAATCACTCCTTTAAATGCAGATTAAAAATTATATGCTAATGTTATCTTCAACATGTCAAGGAGATACATGCCTGACATTATCGGAAAGGGACAGATCTGCAGTATTCCTGATAGGTAGATTACACATATCCTAATGAAGTTAAGGAATATTATTATTATTGAATGTGAGCGCACGCCTGTCACACCAACAGCAATCTTGACGCTGGATTTTACCACAGAGTTTAGTAGAATCCATCACAGTTATCTATGGTATGTGATACGATGCTTTGGGTTCTCTCCCTCATTTTTAATGTTCTACAACGGCTGTATGAAAATGCGCATTCCAAAATTGCAGTAAAGGATTTTTCGTGCAGCCAGTTCTTATGACACAGTCGATTTGTCAGGGTTGACCACTGTCAATTATCATGAATACCTTGTGTGTGGAACCCTTGGTAAGAGGATTGGTCTCCGCGCTCTACTGGAGAAGAAATCCCATGAAATTCTATTTGCATATAAGGATAACATTACCTTAGTGCTCAAGGACGCATCAATTGAACCAATGTTACTGCAATATAAGATTGCATCAGGGCCTTTGATCAACTACAGTAAATCGCATCTTCTGGCCCTGAATAACTGCACGGTGAAGGAAGTTCGATTTACACATCAATCCGTCATTAAAGTCCTAGGTCTGCTTCTCACATCTGGGCGGGATAAACTACTCACATTAAACTGGCAACGAATTGTTACCCAATGTCTATAGACATTGAACTCACAGTTAACGAGAAATTTAAATTTTGTTCAGAGAATCTGGCGTGTGAATACTTCAGTGCTGGTGAAGCTGTGGTACGTGGCGCTAGTACTTCCGATGCTCCTTCAGTTTTCACGGCGCCTAGAAAGGGCAATAGGTTACTACTTTTGGAAGTATCAGTACTGAAGGTCACCCGTCCTCAGTTGCGCAAGAATAGTGGCGGATGGAATCTGGTGGATGCACCTACCCAAAAAGGCTGTCGTCCGCTTGACCCGGATTTTCAATGCATGCCTACATCTCCGTCACTTTCCAGCATGCTGGAAGGAGGCGAGGGTGGCGTGTATCTTGAAACCCGGCAAGGACCCAGTCTTTCCTAACAACCACCACTCCATCAGCATTCTCCCAACCGTCTCAAAAGTTGCCCTGTGTTTCCAGGAAAACTTCAAAACCATAGCAGCTCTGCTGGACGTGGAAAAGGCGTTCGCCACAACTTGGCAACACGGCCTACTGTACAGACTAAAGCAGGCAAACATTCCTCCCCCATATCTCACACTGATTAGCAGCTTCCTTCAGGACCGCACTTTCAGAGTGAAAGTGGAAGGAAGACTGTCCACACTAAGAGATATGGCTGTAGGAGTCCCAGAGCACAGTGCCCTCTCCCCGCTACTCTTCGCAGCATACTAGTCCGACTTCCCCACGGAACAGCATACTGCGACATGCCAGTATGCGGACGATGTCCTCATCATGGCACAAAAGAAAAAAAAAAAAGAATGTGAGATATTGCCTCCCTCTCCTTCAACGACAACTCGACGCCGTCGGCCGTTGGAGTGAGAAGTGGAGAATAGCTATTAGTCTGGGGAAAAGCTCCGCATTCCTCCTGGGTAAGGTTCGCCATTGGCGGCCGGAACGGTCACTTTGGCTCAGGCGGAGAAATATCCCATGGGTAACCTCCGCCAAATATTTAGGCGTTCTCCTCGACCGCGGGCTAACTTACGCTCCACACGTCCGCGCAAAGGCCGGACTCGGTCACGCTGTACTCAGACAGCTCTACCCTATCCTCAGATCCACCATGCCCACTTACCTAAAACTACGCATTTATCGTGTAATCATCCCGCCATTGATGTTGTACGGTTGTGAAGCCTGGGGATCGGTGGCACCCTCCACCATACACAAACTGCAGACAGTGCAGAATAGGGCGTTAAGAACAATATATGATACCGGGCGTAGATTCCCGTCTTACATCCTTCACAACCACTCCGACTACCCTACAGCATGAACTTGGTGAGGGGGTGATCCCGAACAATGCACACCAAACTGAATTCCCACACCAACCAACTGGTACGGGCACAAGGTAAATACGCCACAGAGCACCCCATAGAAGGAAAAGTTACCGCCTTCCTAAGGACGCCCTTGGGTAATGGTAATGCCACTCCCAACATCTAACACATACTGAACCCAACACCTATTCGTGCCCCCTTCCTGCATCCAATCTTAGGTATGCAGTAAGAAACCATTGCCCGCAGACACAAAAGCTTGAAAAATATTGGACCACCTTACATACTGCACAGATAAAGTCGCAATAAGCGACTAGGTGCTGTGCAGGTAAGCATACTGTACAGGAGAACCTGTACGACCTGTTCTCGAATGCTGGAATGCTGGTGGATGTGCAAGTTAAGTGTGACGCCCTGTTATTGTGTTCTGTCCTGACAGCCATAAATGGCCAAGGTAGTCAACAGGATATACAGTTTAGCAAAAATTTGATAGGTGCAGATATGGTAGCTCCTGCAGCCTTTCGGCAGATGATAAAGTATTGTGAGAGAGTATTGCCTTTGGTTGAAAGGGCAACAACGGTGTTAACCTGCAAAAGTTTTCACAAGGAATTATTATAGGATCATTTGACGGTGGCGACGATTTTTCTGAAATATCCAAATGCTCCATGGAAGAAAATATGGAAACCCTTCGGCTATCGCCTTATATCATTGGACTGGAAGGTACCCTATGTTGGTTTGCTAATACAATTATCTCCACCTAATCCTAGAAATATAACCACAATATAGTGGTGTAAACATTGTGCACAAATTTATACGCAACGCTATAGAATTACCTCCTGCGTGACATGTGGCCATGGACCAACAAACAGACGGGACACATGATCGGAGTAACTACATCAAATAATATAACGCCAGTTTCATTATGATGGAACTTTCAGAAGGAAGCCATAGAACGCGCCTAGATATGGTTGACTTTGGTTTTGTACCATTACTGCCTCAGTAGACTGTCGCGGTCTACTTTAACAAACTTTAAAACATGGCTGAGAGCAGAAAGATACTGGATGAGACGACACCTCACATATGGAAGTTACTGAATGAGCATTTGGACTTGAATTGATGATAGATTTTTTAAAAAGCTTTCTAAAACAAGCTAAACAAGAACTAAAAGGAAAAATAATCCTTATTCATACACATAATATTTTTTTCGTATCAGTTTTTCCTTCATGCTACCTAATCATCTTAGCCCATTTATGGCTTACTTTTCCTAAATGTGTCCTAAGCATTTAATCATTTTTGGCTTAAATTAAGTTAAAAAATAAAAAGAAGGATATTGTCTCCTTGGGGTGGGTGCTGCTGTACCGAACACAGATTAGTTAAAGGTGGCAGATGTCCCCGGAATATGTAGATGAAGGCGTTTGGGGAATTGGGCTTGTCCATCATTGGGAGTCTAAATGCCCTACTTGCTCCAGGAGGTAACAGATCGGTTTACCTTAATCGCTGAGTCGTGTACTGTTCAACGAAACCAAGAGGGATGTCTACTTACTGCACCGATGAAGCGGGTTTACTCAGCTTCTTCAGTGCTTTGCTCTCGATCTGTCCCACCGTCTGTCAACCACTATAGACACCTCATCGCATAGGGATTTAATAGTTCTGATCTTATTAAGAACTCTTTCTTTCCCAGATGAGGTCTCTCCCGATCGCTACCATATTTTGTCAATTACTATAATCACCTCACCACATGATCCAGAAATATTCCTTTCCTAGAGTTCTCATGAGGAGCACATCGGTTTTCAGACATAAAACATCTAATACTTTTAAACCGAAAAAAGGAAAATCGTGCATATACATAAACTACGGGTATCGCTCGTACGAAGTGTCGCTCTCCGTGGCCAAGGTTCCCGAGGTCGCGTTCAAACCCAGCGAAAGGCGGTGCATTTTTTCGGGCGTAATGATCTTTAGCACGGCCTCCTTCGGAAGGGAAGTAAAGTTGGTGGTACCATTCCGTAGATTTATGGCACATAAAAGATTCTCAAGTCTGATAAGGAAATCTCTGAGAAAAATTAACTGTTGTTTCATGCCCAATATTCAATGGAACGCTGAAAACCACAACAGAACTATTACCCAATTACCAGATAATAAAGTTAGTTCAGAAATTTAGAAGCTGCTTGCAATACACAGACGGTATTTATTCTCTCACATATTCTGACATAGCATAAACTGGAACTAAGCCTATTTATGGACGCTCTTTAAGTTAGGCTAAGAGTTACATTACACTTTAGGACTTCATTAGGGTAATGCATGTTGCTTTACGTCACTGAGCTCATCTGAATTTCATTTTACCATTAAAGTCCGGTTTTACAGTTTGGATAAAAAGGTGTTAAACATCCAAGGAATTCTAGACTCAAAGTTATGAGAAAAGGTCCCGAAATCTTCTGCTATAGGATGAAACAAAGAATGCACCAGCAGAGCTCAGTAATATGATGAAGATGAATGTTGTCAGAGCTGGTGAATTCTTGATAGCAGGATGAATAATTTATTGTGCAAAGATGAAGCAGCCAAGCTTGAGTTTCCTTTATTTTTCCTTGTATACATAAAGAGCTTGCTTCATTTCGACAAACGGATTTGTTTATATCTTAAAATATACGTAACTTAAGTTCAAGCCTCAAGGTGCTGAGCTTTATAAATAAATAGACACTTTTGGCATTCTTAAGTAACGCCCAAACTACTCGTATATCCCTGTGTACTGTGTATATACTTATCATCGGAAACCTTTAAAATTTAGAACTTACTTGTCAACCATATACATAGAAGACAAACTTTCTCTTTTAGCACTGAAATATCTGAATATTCTGTTAACTGTCAATATTGGGCTGCTGTAAGCTTAAGAATACTATACTTGCAATTACCTTCTGAAGTGAAAAGGCTCTTCTATTTGTATTGCATTTTTTTTTTTTTTTTTTTTTTTTTTAAAGCTCTGTGTAAATATAGAATGAAAACTTTGATGTGTTTACATTCACTTTACTTTCTTTTGTTATTCTAATACAAATTATGTTACCTAAAAGTTCATTTCTTGGTCTGTTTCTTGGTTGAAATAAACTTCCATTACACACTTAGGCGTTTCTTTACGATATAAGAAGAAAATAGTACCTAAAGTTATAATCATATTTTTAAAAAGCTGATTGCTAGTTCATGACTCTAAAATACCATGGTCACCAAAAAATGAAAACTAATAGCAATTTACTACTTTTATTGTATCGTATTGAGATCAAAATCGTCAAAGCATTTTTTTGAGAATAAAAAGAACCAACGTTTTTTCAGTTAAAATGGGTACGTGTGTATGTAAGTGCGGGCGTGTGCGTGGCTATAAACAGCCTACGAGTAAGTTGAAAAGGAAAAGTCTGCTGAGTACCCTCCTTAGTAACGAGAGGGCAAAATACCTACGAACGGACTGAGCTGTGTTTTTCCACTGGGTGTGTAGAAACATGATAACTGACTGCTGCGAAACCAAGGTCACTGCTAAAGTGGTCTTCTTCTGCAG
Organism: Tenodera sinensis; assembly: GCA_030765045.1. NCBI lineage: Eukaryota > Metazoa > Arthropoda > Insecta > Mantodea > Mantidae > Tenodera > Tenodera sinensis. Next base: position 29,722,971 of record CM060971.1, read on the forward strand.
TATTGAATTGACGGTGATGTGATGTGGTTCAGTTATTACGAGCGACTCATTATTTTGTCCTGTCGTTAGACACAAAGTATATTATGGCTCATCAGTCATCATACATTTTCTACTGCACAGCGTGTATTTATGATTCGTATATGTTAACTTAGTCAGCTCGGCAAGTGAAAGTACGATTTGCAGAATAATTTCCATTTAATATGTTTCATGGACGAGGCTTGGTTCCACATTCATGGATATGTGTGCAAACAATAGTCGTCATTGAAGCTCTGAGAAACCTAATATTGTTCATGAAGCACCCCCTCATGACGAAAAACGTTGTGTATGGTCCGGTATCAGTGAAGAACCAGCTACAGGCCTAACTTGTTTCGAGTCGACAGTTCACACTCGTACATACTTGAATACAATTGTGCCCTCTTTTTTAGAGAATTAACAGACAGGGAACGTGATTATGCCTTTTTTGAACAAGATTCTGCAACAGCTCGTTCGGCCAGTCTTTCGATGAGAACAATTGAAAGTGTGATTCGGCACAGAATTATTAGTAGAGATCAGTGGCTCACTCGGTCCCCCGACCTAGCCCCTGGCGATTTCTATCTCTGGGGTAACTTAAAGCATAAAGCGTGCAAGACAAACGCACGCACCCTAGAAGAATTAAAACAAACTACTATAGCCCTAGTTGACCACTGGGCACACCGAGCCCCAAGTTCAGAGCCTTAATCACATAAAGTAAGCTTATGCGAAAGGTGGTAGTACGGATTTGCCTCCACCTACTGTTCACCGAGCAGTGACATGAAAATAAACCTCTGTAGTGTTTGGTTACCTGAATCAGTGTAAAAGCGACAAAGCGACATCATTTGCACATAAGAGACAGGATTGGGTATCACCGGTCAATTGTTTTAGAGGTTTTCCTGACTAATAAAATGTATATCTTGAATTTTCTGTTGTGCCGAATGGCTTTCGTATAATTGGTAAACCAAAGCAGACAAAATCTTACTATATATAATGGTTTTATTTTTCGTTATGTAAACTATGCCAAAGCTAAGCATTTTCAAGCTGTTCTTTGTTATTGGTTGGATTTCAAATAAACTTCTTTCAAGTGGTATGTTGCTAATATATTTTTCTTTCTTGCATTCATACATAGAGCATAAAATGTTAAGTTGGCTTTCTGAAAATCTGACTTTCGTTTAAACCTGCTTCATCCAGCTGATTAGAAGAGTTTGTAGAAGGTCGTGCGAATGCAGTATATTACATTTTTATGCAATAAGTAATTGTCTCCTCTGAAGCTTGAAAAACACTACTTGTGTGCGTGTACGGTTCGATTCAAAATGCTTCTATAGACAGAGTATGGTAATAATCTGGCACCACAGACAAGGATTTGCATTAAGGGAACGTTGTATTTTGACCTGGAGTTGTACGTTAAGACGCACAGTTGATTCAAGGGAGAAGGAAAGCCGAAACCTAAACACTGACCGGTACGTTTGGGAAACAAATCTGTGGTAGACGTCTGCTCTTACTCAGTTATTCCGTTTCGTGGTGGTTTCCCTGTTGCTAAATAATAATTATGTCGGAGCGAAGCATCTGTATAAACAAAGTCAATGATTGGATGCCCTAGAGGCATCGTTCGCTGTATAGCGGCATCAATTTGCCAGTGCTCAAACTTGTTATTACTACCCGCGCACCAATGGGCTTCACTTGTTTTTCGTTCGCCAAAAACGGGCTTCGCTTGAGGCATGTAGAATTAAAATATCTATTTTTTGAATGAGAGAAGCGACGTTTAGAATCCTCTATTCTCCTCCCTTCTGAGACAATTTTCTTGTCCATCGATAGCTTATTGATAATCAGGTGGTGAAGAATGAGGGAATCTTAACCTTAAAATGAATAACTTAATATATTAAAACATATGAATGAGGTAATATGTGCACTCACCTGACCATCTCTACTCGCTGTGTTACAAATTGTTCTTAAAAATGCGTATTCTTCTTTCTACCTAATGTTAATCCAGATAAATGTTCGAAGGAATTGTTTTATTACATAGTTCCTTATAGGTACAATGGGAGAATAAAGTAGGCTTAAATAATTGTCAAATTATTTAAGAGCTATGTGTGGAATTTTCAATTCCATTGTCTTTGTGTGTCCAGGAATAAAAAAATAATAACTTCTCATTTGAGAAAAGTGTAACTATTAATTAAAATTCAAACAGTAACAAGGTATACTCGTATCTTCATAACAAAAATGAATTGACATAAATTATGCTTTAACGAGACCTACGTTTTCTATGCAGTAAAATGTTATCTGTCCCTTACGGTTTACCGATTATGCAGTCATTTAGAATGAAGAGGGCTTCAGACGTTATTCCCAGAAAATTCAAGATATACTTACATTTCACTTGTACTAAAATATTCTAACAGATAGAATTTAAATAAAAATTGTTAGCCATTTCTTGAGAGGATTAAAGTTTTTGAAAAATTGTTCATTTAAAGCAGGCCTTTCCAACTAAAGCGTCTCCAGGACTGGCCGGCACAGACAGTACTGTGCTGAGCTGGGCACCGGAGACGGGGAAGGTGAAGTGACAAAGCAGAATCAAGGAGGTATTCTAGCAGCAGTAGTCGAAGTCAAGGTGCCGGGGTATAATATTCAGATTTTATTTTATTTCAGATTTTATTTTATTTTATTTTATTTTATTTTATTTTATTTTATTTTATTTTATTTTATTTTATTTTTATTTTATTTTATTTTTAAGTCGAAGTACCTGCGGTGGTACAAATGTTACGCTGACAGTTGAATGGGGCAGGTCGTCAAATCAGTGCGCAGCTTACCAAAACAATTATTATTAATCACAAATTTGTGAACACACAAACACACCATTTATTCTCTACATATATTTTGGCTACCCCTGTGTACATTTACCATTTAGGTAGATATTTCACATCGTTTTGTAGGAACTAATTTATGAATATTCAGTACAATAGAGTTGGCAGTAGAAATTCGTAGTACCGTCTCCAAGGCAGCATCCTGCTTTTACTTTTATTTAAATTAATAATTGAAAATCTGTTCGGATGCATAGGTAGTACCAAACATAAACACAAATTTTGAGGCACTGTATTGATTTTGGGACATTCCTGTTGATTAACATTTTTGCAAAATGTAATTAAATCAACGATGTAGTGGTATCAACTTGTAGTGTAATCAACCTCTCAGGACTGCGTCGCACTGTTGTTTTATCAGCTCTGTTTGGAAATGTTCTTTTTTAGTTTAGTTGTATCGTTAATTTCTTTGACAAATTAAGTAGACCTTCCCTTCGGGATTAGCAAACAATTCCCCTGAGGAATTAAACATTTTAATGAAGCAGAAGCTATAATCACTGCTCCGCTATCTGCTATACCCTATTTAATGTGTTGAGAGGAGAGAGTGAGAGAGAAACAATGTTACTCTTACTGCATGCTGTACACATGCAGTCGCACTAGCCGCTACGTGTGGAGGGGACGGGGCCGCTGAGTGGCGCACTGGCGCACCGGCGCACCCCAGCGCTAAGTGCTCGAGTTGGAGAGGTCTGATTTAAAGTGCAGCTTAGGCGAAGATTTCTCTTTAAAATCTTCAATTCGCATTTTTGTAAGATGTTGAACTTAAATGCCAAGTTTGGTATTTAACAGAACCTTCATTTCACACACACACACACACACACACACACACACACACACACACACACACACACACACACACACACACACACACACACACATACGAGCGCGCGCGCGAACCTTATGATAAAAATACCTTTTCTTGGATTCAGGTGATCTCAAAACGTATGCTTCCAGTGAAATTTCACTATCGAATTTTGGTTGGAAGGTAACAACCTCTCTACCTATATGTATACGTTGTATCGCACGTGTCTTCTCGGCCTCCCTCATCCCACTTTCTTTTAGAGTGCCAACTGGTCACGTGGACGGTGTTGTCACGTCTTTTCTTTCGATCGCTCTGAAGTGTAACTCAACAAGCAGAATCTTTAACAACACTCTGGACAACTGTAACCGACTTAGCAACAGCAGATTCTTCTGCTAATGTATATTGATAGCACCCTCTATATTGTGTTTGTCATTAGTAGCGAAAGAGATTGAGGGACAAGTTTATAACATCTTGGAATGTGTTGTGAAGGGATGGATATTGCTGTACGTGTTTGAGAAAATAAAAAGATGTGGTCAACCAAGTGTATGCTGCAAGAAATGGTAGTGGGAGACAATATTAATTTTCGTGTCTTCAAGTGATAATCATTCTGGTATAGAGCAAGCTGAAATGATACAGGCGCGAATATTAGACACTACAAAAGTATAAACCATCAAGTTGCCAAACACAGATATCCAAAAGACATAAAAATCTGATGTTACACGCATTATTTTCTCTACGCATGCATTTTCAGATTATTCTTACAAAATTGTATTGTTCTTTCTACTTATTTTAATATAGACAAGCTTTTATTAGACATTTATATCTTTGTTGTAAGCATAGAATGACTCAGGCTTTTATGAAGCGATTGGCTATGTACTGACTTTGAATTCCCAGATCTTAACATGACTTTGAGAAAAAAATGACCAGCAACTTGCTACTTAAAAAAGTATACCTATTTCAAAATTCAAATCGATAATCAACAGAACCTTGCCACGAGATATCCTTTATCATTAATGGTACGAAAAGCGGATTTGATATAAACTTTGTGCTTTAACGCATCTACTTTTTTGTGTTCTGAAACTTTCTCTGATTGCTATGGTTTGTCAGTTGTAGAGAAGTCGTTCAAAATAAACAAAAAGTTACGCTGATTGCAGAATATTTAACATACCTACACATTTTGTAATGAAAATATATTTTACAGGTGGTGTTTTAATCAAAATCGTATGTCACATTTGAGAAAGTCAAAAATAAGGATAATATTTTCATGTAAAGAATAAATTGCGGTGTTCTTTTTTTTTAATCTTTGTAACGTATCCTTAGAAGATTTTGAACTTAAATGTTGAGTTAAATGTTTACCACAGATTTCGTTTTTAGTTTCTCTACTACGTGAGTAGAGGAAGTATTGTATTCCACCCCAAAAATTCGATGGCGAGATTTCACCAGAAATATGTTTTGAGGCCCACTGAATCCAAAAAGAGCATCTTTAGAAAAAAAACTCCGCGCGTGCGCGCGTCTGTGTGTCTATCTGTGTGTCTGTGTGTCTTTCAGTCTGTGGACAGTATAACTCAAAAACCGAAAAGTCGGTTAAAAACTGAAGTTGGTATTTAAGTTTAATGTCTTTCAAGGGTGTGACACGAAGATTTTTGAGGTCTTCCAACCTAAACTACCCTTTACATGGAACATTTTTCGACAATTTTGATTTTCTTGAGAGAAGCTCTAACGATTTTGATTAAAATGCCATATGTCTGAGATATTTTTATGGCAAATCAAATGTATATATTGAATTTTCTGGCTATAGCCGATGTAGGCTTGTTTACTCTGGATGACTTTTGCATAACTGCTAAACCGTAAGAGATAGACAAAGTCTTACTGTACAAAAAATGTAGATTTTGCTATATATAATTTTTTTTTTTTCGGAGATATTCCTTGTTATTTATGTGAGTTTCGGAGACTTTATACTTCTGTCAAATGGTACATTGTTATTCATGTTTTATAAGTTAATCGTGCAGAGAGAACGGAATTTGAAAGCTTTGAAAGATTGGACTATCGTTCAAAGTCTACTGTATTCCCAAATTACCCTTGGACCTACAAGAAGATAAACAATAAGCTAATTTCTGCAAATGTTTGTTTCAACTAACACGAAGACGATATATGAATAAGAGAAGAATGGTTAGTACAAGAGCAGAGAAAGTCATACAAGTCAACCTATCAAATTTTTAACTTATGCTTTCACACACGCGCGTGTGGACTTTTTTTTGAAAGGTTTATTATTAATGTTATTATTATTATTATTATTATTATTATTATTATTATTATTATTATTATTATTATTATTATTATTATTATTATTATTATTATTAGTAGTAGTAGTAGTAGTAGTAGTAGTAGTAGTAGTAGTAGTAGTAGTAGTAGTAGTAGTAGTATTATTATTATTATTATTATTATTATTATTATTATTATTATTATCATTAGTAGTAGTATTATTATTAGTATTGTTATTATTATTATTATTGTTGTTGTTGTTGTTGTTCTTGTTACTATTATTATTGACTCAGAAGCATTCTATTTTCTAGTACTTAATTAGCTTTATTTGCTGCATGCTGCATTGCATAGCGCAATACTATATGCATTGTGTATCAATTACATATTTTGTTTCCAATACTTTTAGACTACAGTAAACTTTGCTTTAATTAGAGTCAAAATCTAGGCTATTTAGAATTTCTGAAAATGTTTTAAGTATTTGGTAAATAGTGCACTTGTACTTGTTGGCCAATGCATAACTGGCCCAAGAATATTTGTTTCTAAATATTTTCTAGTACTGTTTAGCGCTTCGCAGTCACACAAAATATGGTCAGTTACTTGTGCGTTTCTAATGCAGATGCGGGTAGAGTCTTGCATTATCTTAAAGCGTTGTAGATATTCACCGAATTCGCCGTGTCTCGTATAGTGTTCATACGTCAACTCTGACCTCTTGTGCCCTGCTTTCCTTCTCTTGTGCGATCTGCGCAGTTTAGTACCACAATCATGGTTGCGACTGTTGCTCTGGCTTTACAATAGCTTGGCTGAAACATCCCCTGGTGTATCGCCATGTGGATTTAGAGGAGAGCGTTTTCGAGCTTAGTGCTCGGAGACCACGTGTTTAGGTCCTTACTGGCCGCCGCACGTCTATACCCTTTTCAACATGAAGTGCTATAGCAACTTGGGAACACCGACTGTAACATATCTACATTTTTGGCATGGATATCCCAGCAGATCCTGCTGGATCTGAGATACTGAGATATAGGTACGGCTGATAAGTATTTCACTTTCGTTTGTATTGTCAACAAGGACGACAAATGTCCAGTTACTTTTATACCACTTTTCAAATTTTTGCACAAAAATACAGTTCTCTTCTATTGACACACACTAACTCTGACAATACAATCACTTGACGCTGGTTAAAACTTCACTTCCACGCGACGTACCTTTCAGTACTAGAGTACCACAAACAGCTATTCCGCACTCACTGACGCAGTGACCGATTCATGCCCGTAACTCTCTCCTCTGCTGTTTCCTCGCCTCCTTATATAGTGAAAACGATGTAACATGAACATTTCTCGACTTACATAGACACATACCGGCCGCCGGATGTCCCTCGAAGGTTCTAGCAATTTACGCTGTGCTAATTGTTTTTAGTGACGTATAGACAATCGCGCGACGCAACCTAACCATAAGCGCCTTTTTTCCTCGCTGGCCTGGTATGTGGTGTAAAGTAGCTTAATCTCGATCGTCTTTTGTTATGCGTCGCGCTCGGGTCATGTATTAAACGCTCCTTTTGGAACAATGGTAGCTCTAATTTGCTCTCAAGAGTTCGCTGCAGATCAATATTAGGGGAGATTTCAGAAAGTAGCATCTTAGTTGTTTATGCAGAATTCTTAATTCAAATTTCCTTTTTTATTTGGTCTATATTTTATTATTGTAGGTACATTACTTGTATTTTAAACATATTACTTTCTCTACTACGTACTTGGAAGGGGAAGACAATGGGGGTATCCCGCACTGAGCCTTCTGCAAGTTATTGTACATCAAAACTCCGGGAGGAAGGAAATCAGAATGCCTAACGGTGTCGCAAACCAGACGCAGGAAGGCACAAGCCATCGTGGTGAGTCCCTTTATCCCGGCGCCAGAGTGTGCCGCGGGGCCGCCACAGCTGTCTACGTACTCCCCTGCAAAGTCAGTGACCACAACGCAGCCCCAACACCGAGGATAGTATTTACCAAGCATATTCACCACCAGGTGGCAGCATATCAGCACCATGACAGGACACTTTCGATCCTCAAAACTGGATTGAAGATGAGGTAGGAATGGAATGGAAGGACGGTAAATCACAGTAAGGAAAGCAACCAATCCAGTATGTGACTAGTAGCCAAAATAAATCTGATGTGTTACACTCACTTGACTTTCCCTGTTCGTGTACTAACCATTCATACAAACTCTTATTCCTATATCTTCGTATTAGTTGAGATAAACATTTGCAGAAATTATCTTATTGCTTATTGTCTTTTAGGTGCAAGGGGAATATGGGAACACAGTAGACTTTGAGCGATAGAGCTTTTAAAGCTTTGAGATTCCGTTCTCGTTGCATGGCTAAGATATAAAAAATGATTAACGATATTCATTTTGAGGAAAGTTTGTCTTCCAAAACTCACACAAATAAGGAGGAACATGGTTCACTCTACAAAAAATTTATTTCGGCATAAATTGTGTTTTAGCAGGATACGCAATTTTGTATAGTAAGATTTTGTCTATCTCTAACGGTTTAGTAGTTATTAAAAAGTCATCCAAAGTAAAGAGAACTACATGGGCTTTGACCAGAAAATTAAAGATATACATTTCATTTCTCATAAAAATATCTTAAACACATGGTATTTTAATCAAAACAGTTAGGGCCATTTTTGAAGCAATCAAATTTTTTGAAAAATGTTCTATGTCGTTTACATGGAGGAATTTTCTTCACAATCTTCGTGTCGCATCCTTTAACCGACTTTAACCGACTGACAGACACACACACACACACACACACACACACACACACACACACACGCACACACACACACACACACACACAAAATGCTTTTCTTGGATTCAGGGAGCCTCAAAACAAATATTCCCGGTGAAATTTCGACATCGAATTTTTGGTTGGAATACCTTCTCTACTTGCTATACGTAGTAGAAAAAGTAAAAAGAGCCGAAAAACCTTTGTTCAGATCAGTGATGAAATCCGAGATCTACGCCTGAGGCAGCGCGTTCGGTGACTTGCAGTAAGTAGAGGAATAATGTATCATGTTCCACCCAAAAATTCGATGTAAAGATTTCACCTGAAATGTGTGTTAATGTCTGGATCGGTGGATTGTGGTAGGTATATGGAGACATTACAAAGCCTAAAACGCGAAAAAGAAACATGTATGACTGGAGTAAAACAAAAACGTTTTACAAAATAGTAGAGAAGAGTACATATGTTCCAGTACCAGGGAAAATTATTCCTCGTAAAAGCCTAATAAATATATTGAACTCACTGTGGAAAGGTTTGGCAAAAGGAAACATTGTGTATAATGATTCGTGTGCTGATCAGAACAAAAATTTTGCAACAATGGGACTATGACTATATATGATTGATTGTGGATTGACGAAGCTGAACACAAATGTTCTGTCAGGTCACACTTTTCTTCCCTGTGATGCAGACTTTGGAATCAACGAAGGCTTAAAAGAAGAATCCAAGTGCTTTATACACCTGTACAATACACAATGGGCCAGATTGCATTCAAAATGGGACAAAATTATTTTTACGGAACGATTGATCTCTATTAAAATTATTAATTAAAACATTTATTTTATTAAAGTATTAAATTAATGAAATGTTATCAAAATTATTAATTAAAATTAATATTAAGAGCTATGAAACACATATCAATGCACAAATGCAATATGGTTTGTTATTTAGTGGTCTTCTCGCAAATGGATGCATTTTATGACCTATTGTACTCCTCATTCGTGTCCTCAAACATGCCTGCTCCTTCTTCTTGTCCTTGCAAATCACTTCGTTCACTCAAATAAAGCTATTTTTTGTGCTTCTTCACAGAGATGAGCCTTATATTTTCATATCGCTTTCGTAAACTCGAAATTAAAGGATCCGATGACACCAGCAAATTGTTCAGCAGATCACTCATTGTATTTCGGCGAGGAATTTTTCTTGTATGATGCTTTGCGTTTCAAAGATGCAACAAGACGCAAATGGAAATTTTAGGATACTTTGAGTGAGGTATACTTATACACTCAGCGCATAAAACGTGTGAATAGTGGTGAAGGAATAAAGTTATATCTAGGGCTCGGAAGTTCATGCCCTAAAAAACACTGAAATATGCATGCAAATATGCTCTTAAAAACTTGAAAATATGCCAAGAAATATGCACTATTTAATTAAAACAATTAATGTCCCTTTGCAGTGGACAAGATAAGTTAGTATAAATAATAAATAAAGTTACCTTATTCTTTAGAGGTTGAAGCAGAAGTAGTCCCGCTGCTAGTATTATCTGCTAAATTGTAGTTCACAACCAACACTTTGCACAAATTTTCAACTGTAAAGCATCGTCTGTTGTCTCACAAAACACTTTTGTAACGTGAAAAACTTATCTCCACGTCACAAGATGTTATCGGGGCATATTTAAATGATGCTAACTGCTTCACACACACACACACACACACACACACACACACACACACACACACACACACACACACACACACACACACACAGAGAGAGAGAGAGAGAGAGAGAGAGAGAGAGAGAGAGAGAGAGTCAAGTCTCGTGGTTTTCTTTTGAGGATGTCTCGAATACCGCACATCTGTTTATAACCAGAATTTTTTGAAATTACATAATTCACTTTCTCTTTCACTTTTTGCCCTATGCTAGCAGGAACCGAACTTAGATCACATTGTTTTTTCAAAGACAGTGATTCATGCAAAGGAGATCCTACAGCTTCCATTGCCGTTATGGCTGTTGGTAAGAAAGAAAAATGGGCAGATATGAAACCAAGATCTCTTTCAACCCAGTGCCTGACAGAATATTTTGCACAGTTTCTATTGATGAAGCATCTTTCAAGTCCAATGAATTAACAACCTCTTCGGCTATTTCTATGTGCTCAGCATAATATAAAACTGCATCGATCCATGTTCCCCATCGATTAACACTGGTGCAGGAAGAAGTCAGATATTAGGCGCTGTAGATCTAAACAACTTAACTCTTTTAGGAGATTTAACAAAAATTATCTTCGTACTGGACACAAATCCATCTACCAATGGGAAAGAACCATTGTCTCAGAAATGCTACCAATATGAAAAATATTATACAGATGAAAAAATAAAAAAGCATAAAAATCATTAAAATATACAATATAGGGGCAATAATATTGAAATCTTCGGGAGTTGCATCATCATGTGCAATACTGCCAATATGAAAAATATTATCCAGATAGAAAAAAGTAATAAAAAGCCATAAAAATCATTAAAATATGTCATATAGGGGCTATAGTATTGAAATAATATGCATTTATCAAAAATCAAGGAAATATGCAGTTATATGTACCATAAAATCATGTCCAAATAACTAAAAATTCCGTAATTCGTGCACATAATATAAAAGCATACATTTTAACCCCTACGAAAAAACATGCAAATGCATGAACTTCCTAGCCCTAGTTATATCTGTTTGAACATAAAAAATCTGTTAGGCAATATCTAATAATTTGTGTCACATTTAACTCAACATATGCATTAAGGTCAATCCACGTCAAATCGCACACCCGTAAAACAAGACTTTTTCGTAGGAGGTTCAATTTTTTACGAATAATAGGCATCAAAGAAGGAGACCCGTATTTTTTTTATTTCCGTATGTTTAAGTTACTTGCTTAGTTATGGCTATTAAAAATTATGCCATTTCTGCGTGCACCGTAATATAAAATCACTTGTTACTCTAAGGTCATATAGAGTTCAGAGTTGGGGTTTGGCGCACTGGAAAGGCCAAATACAACACTTTTAACAACTTTCGACCAATCATTATTAGAAATAAATTTTGGACTGTTTTTTATGCTATATTTTGTGAAACCAAAAATTGAATTTAAATCGATGTGTTAAAAATCCACATCTATTCCCTGACATATCTATAAAATAAGACATTAAAAACAATCTTGCAAGCATAAGTGCATTTGCTACAAAGCAAGTAAAATGTGAAGCTTGAAAGCAAGTATCAAGCAGACAGCATGCGAATTGGTGCTTCAGCTTCATATGTTACTCAGATACCTTCTTCTTACTAAGGCAGTACAGTCCTAGCAGAAAAATGTATCCACAATGTATCTTCTTTCTAATACTCCTGTGGCATCTGATACGCGCTTTTGAACGTTTTGAATTTTTTTTTAATCTTCTCATGTAAGCAGTACTTTGCTTTTAGCTTCTTTCTTCATGTACACCCATACATTTGACAAAATTTCCCTACTTGGACTGTGTAATGTTTTGGTCCCTAACTTAGAAAGAACAGGTGGCATAATTGATTTACGCTATGATCAATGTCTCACAAATTCACTATATTCACTCTTTATCGCAAAGATCTATGTCTTAAGCTGCACGCTGCACTAAAAATCACCTATGAATTAGCAAGGACTGTCTCAGATCATGCAGACATCATTACCTTCCCCATCCCTCCTCATGTTGTGAATGGTTTCATTCGCAGAATTATACAATATAAGTTGATGAAAGAGACAAAAGCTACGGGTTCATCTACAGGACTTCCAGTCAAGTTCAGGGGCCAAGAACAATGGATCCAGCTACAATTCTGATGAAACACTAACCAGTCACAAATTTAATTTCGGTGGGAGAAGGTCATGTCATTAAAGCTTGTGGAATAAATTTACAACATAAGTGGCAGTTAACATAGCATAAGATATGACAAATGCTTAAATTATCTTAATCTTCCTAAGCACTCCTTTAAGAAAACCAATCCAAGGCGCTTAAGTCGTGATTTATTAACAAAACTAAATTTAGCGGAGTCTCCGGATGTGCGAATATGTAATTCATGCCGCATAAAAGTCATTCTACGTCAAATGAACCGTTATCTGAAGCCTCTGGTTCTTGTGATGATAAACATACCTCAAGTGAGTGCCACGCAAATGAAGGAAGTGAAACTTCCGTTTCTTCTTCAGGTAGTTCTGTGACTGCAAGAGGCTGATAATATTGAGGATATTAACAAGAGTTTAGTTTCAACAGGCGAATCCCCTATCAAAAAAAGAAAACTAATACAAAAGCGATATCCCCGAGAAAAGCTTCAGAAGGTGGCAAGTTCCCTAGCAAAGAAAGTTTTTCATGTTCAGGATAATGCAGCAACGTCCACTGAAAAATTAGACAATAACGACATTATTACAAAATTAATTGAATCCTTCCGCACAACAGATGATTAAACATTAAAAGTTAAAATTTTAACAATTTTTGAAGATTGGTTGTACAATAAAATTAAATAGCATTTTGAAGCGTCAGATCATATGATAGGAGTGGCAAAGAGACTGGCTAAAGAAAACGGAATTTTATCCACTCCTGGTGTTAAAATCGGCAAATCTTTAGAACAGTCAACAGTAACAAAGTTGTTGTAATTTTATAAATCGGATGAAATTAGTAGGGTAATGCAAGGAAAAAAAATTTGTTAGTGTGAAAGAGGGAGGTCAAAAGCTCATAAACAGAAAAGATTAATTTTATGTAACCTTAAGGGGAGACAGTCGCCATGGCAACTGCCATAAGGCTACATGTTAAATTTAGCAAACTTTAGGTACATATTGCACAAAAAGTAATAAACACATAGCTCTAAAACTTTTACACAGTGTAGCTAACATATCTAACTAAAACCTGATAGCAGATCAGGTCTGTAGAGTGATTTTGTTTTGATATAAAAAATATTATTTAAAATGAGTAGATAAACTTTAAAAAAATAGAAATTTTTAGCCACTCCTCCATGCACACTAACCTTTAGATTAATCCTACTATCCTGAAAGGCTATCAGTTTTTTAATCATGCTATTATTTAAAAGCTCTGAAAATTTCAGGTCTATCTTTCATACTTTGGCAGATAATGGTACCTAAAGGTAGAAAAATGTAGTTTTGAGAAAAGTTGAGTTAAAGTTTAAAAATACTCAAGATTTTTTTATTTTATGCTTCAGACTTATAGTTAATACATTCCAGAACTGTATGCTGGATCATCTATCTCCTCCTGTTCCTCTCTCTTTCTTTTCTTGCCCCTCTTTGCTTTTCTGCCTTCTTTTGTAGCTTGTTGAACTGCGATTTCAGCTTTCCGGATCCGCTCTACATCTAGGTTCCTGAGTCCAGTAGCAGTATTTGCTCCATATTTAACACCCAGCAGATTTAAAACATCAATCTTCTTTGATACACCATCATTAAAGCAGAACACTGCATCATATACACCAAACTTTAATGTCTCCATCCTCACAAATTCAGTTTTTGGGACACGCCTCCAAATAACAGAATTGAAACACTCATTTGGATTTTGTGTATGCCCATGTAGACATTTCTTCAACAACTCTGGATCAGATAGTGCTCTGAACAGAGGTTTAATAGCTACCATTACAGTTTCTGGCAAGGAATGTTTATGCTCATAATTTTGCCCTTTATTGACAGAAATTTTGTACTTGCACCAGCTGTCTGAACAGAGATCATGTTGAGGTTTGCTGTCTGTGGAAAGCTTGTGAAAATATATGGCCCAGATGGCTCTTCTTATATCTTCTAAATTGTTTACATTTCTTTTTGTGGCTAAGCCATAATAACTTTGAAGTTGGTCAATTGTAGATTTTGTTAGGCGTCCCTTCCCACCTAATCCTTTACCTTCTTGCAGCTTGGTGCCAGAATTTTCCTTCACAAGGTTCCTCAAGTGTTGTTCACTGTAACGGGATAAGAAATTCGACAGAATGTCACGAGAAATGGTAGTGATAAAAGGAAAAGTAGAAGAAATGTGTATAAGGGGAGAGAAAAGTACTAAACTTTCCCAAACATTTGTAAAATTTTGAGCTGTAAGACATATTTTCAGTTTGGTAGTGCAGAAGTGGGCGTGGCATTTAAATCCCAGCAATATGTAACATTTTAGTTAAAATTTAATATCGGAAAAACTAAATGTTCCATTTCGATAAAACAAACGCCATTTTGTAGCGAACCCAATGGGCAATTTCTTCATTAGCGGTAAAAACAAAATTTCGAATTTTTGACCCCTCTTCGCGACTGTCTCCCCAAAAGCTGATAAACAGAAAAGATTAATTTTATGTAACCTTAAGGAAACCTACAGGTACTTCAAGGACAAATGTCCAGTAGTAAAAATAAGTTTTCCGAATTGTCAGAGCTAAGACCAAAAGAATGCATTCTGCCAGGGGCTAATGGTACGCAATTAACTGATGACTTTTTAGAGAAATTGTCAAACTTATGTCATTATTGCCACACGTTTTCATAGCTCGGCAACAAAGTCAGTTTTTGGTGGAATGGAAAATAATTTACAACCTGGATATTATATTGTTATAACAGATTATTCTGAAAATTTCTCTTGCATTATACAAGATTGGGTACAGGGTGTGCATTGGAACAACTGCCAAGCTACAATACACCATTTTCAGTGTATTATAAAAAAAACTCAGACAATCGTCATAAAAGTATTGTTGCTATCTCTGAAAATTTGAGGCATGACACAGATTCCTTTCATCTTTTTCAATCCGAAGCAGTCAGTCTCTTAAAGCTTAAATTCAAAAATATAAAGAAAATTATCTACTTTTTCGAAGGCTCTAGTGCACAATATAAAAACAAAAAAGAATTTCTAACGCATTTGCTTACATAAAGATGATTATAATATTAGTGCTGAATGGCACTTCTTTGCAACCTCACACGGTGAAATTCCTTGTGATGGCATAGGAAGAACTCTTAAAAGACTTGCTACTAGAGCCAGCCTACAACCTGGTCAAGATCCTATAACAACACCGAAAGAACTGTTTGATTGGGCTCAGAAAAATATTTCCAATATATCATTTTTATTTTGTTGTTTGAACAAGCATAAAATACTCTTTGAAAATTTGCAGTCCCGATATCAGAATCTTAAACCAGTAACTGGCACCTTAAAATTACATTCCTTCATTCCAATATCAAAAACTGAAGCTTTAGTGAAACAATTTTCTTTCGAAGAAGGAGGTAGACGAGTAGAAATTTAAAGTTTTGTGTTGTATTGAAATATTAGTTTAAAATGCATATTTTAAAACATTTTGAATATGCTAATAGTGTACATATAATAATGTCAGCTAGCAGTGTTCTTCTTGCTGTACTGTTGTAATGTTCATGGAACCTCAAGTAGTGAACAGTTGCCGTAATGGAACTTGGAAGGTGCCAATTGTGCGAGGTTACGGTAGCCGTCAAAGCTGTCACACGAGTCCGCTGCACTGATTTGCAAGTTAATTACAACTGAACTATTAGAGACTCCATTCTGATTTCATTCTGAGAATATTGAATAAACCTCAGTGAATTTTCAGTTGTTTTTTCAGGTTCTTAAGTGGTCGAGTTTATTTTAGTATCTAACTTTAAAAATTTAACCGTATAAAATATAAGATTAATAACAATTAATACAATTTTCTAATGAATACCCCACGAAATATTGCGATTTCTCTTTAATTTGAGCCAAAGATCAAGTAATTTGGTTGATTACAATCGGAGGTATGATTGATCGAAGAGTGAGGAGTGCGCGATTTTGGGATATTTCAAAAATTGATATCTGCCAAAATAAATTTCTTTTTATAAAATGAAGAAACATGGGTCAAATGTATATTGTCCTAAACAGCTAAAACTTTTCAAGAAAATCTGAGACATTTAGGTCAATTTTTACTATATTTTGCGCGATTTGGCGTGGAATGACTCATTATGAAGCTCAATAGAGTGTTAAACACTTATTAGTCACCAGCAACTCACCATCTGAAGTATTAAAAATAAAAATAAAATAATATCTGCCAGCTATGTCCAGATACCTAATTTCTTATATCTGGACGTAGTGTGCGATATTTTGATTTATTGAAACTTATTGATTACAATTTGTTCACAATAGAATGTGCAGAAGTTACTAACCTAAATTAAACTAAATAACAATAACAAAAATTAGTGATAATTTCAAGTTATATGTGAGATATCAGAGTATTCATGTAATTTATTGTTCCCTAGCCGCTGCTACTCGTCTCTGGTAGGCGGTCCAAGTCTCATCAGGGTGTAGTTTTGGCCTCGTTTTTCCTTTCTGACTACACTTGTCGTCCAGTGATCCAATGAAATCTTCTGTTCTATGCAATTGTTCTTGGTATAACAGGTTCAGGAGTTTGGGGCACTTGGTTTCGGTTATATTGATTTGACAATCTTAACGATTGACGGGGTGGTGGTACAACAGTCGCTGGAGGTCTATCAAAATTTCTGAGATTTCTTTCTTGTTCAGTTAGTCTTAAAGATCTTTCTGAAGTATTCAATCATGCAGTTGTATCACTGTTGAAACATTACCACAGTACTGTAAACAAGAAAATGGCACACTGTGGCTCTGCGTTAACTTCGGCTGAGTAATGGACTTCTTATGTAACCTATAAAAAGTCACTCCTCAGCGGTTCCAAAAAAAAAAAAAAAAAAACGGATAAGAGATTATGGGTTCCATAGCTGATATTTTCACTCTCAAATCAGACTGATATCAAGTCGTTTCCTGTATTTATTTTTCTCAAACACATACTTAGTTGTTCACATCACTGCATTGTCGCTTAGTGCTTTGTACATCATTCTTATGTGGTATTAACCAAAAGTCTACAATGTTTTCGCCATTAAAAACATTTTTCATTGTACCACTACATGTCAAGTCTACAGTTGATACTAGACTAAGAGTCTAAATCCTTTCTATTTCAGGGAAGCAGAACTTATTTCGAAGCCAACCCTGTTAGGATCTGGCTCCGGGAAGTATTCCCTATACGTGGTTGCTCAGCTGCGAAGGTGCTCAATTATACCTTCTGATTCTGATCAGAAGATTCCAAAAACTGTTCTAAAATGGGCAAATTTGTAAAAAAACTTGTATTGATCATTGTTGCCCACAATTGACACTTTTTAATCATTGCACTAACTTTATTATTAAGTTTGAATATGTCTATATGTTACCTTAAAAGCCTAGATTCGAAACATTTAAATGTTCAAACACACCAGCTAAGTAAGCAGTAACGCAAAGCCAAGAAATTTCAGTGAGACAATTTGCATACTTGGTGTCCAGAAGGAAGATTCTGACCTCATCTTTAAGCTCAAAAACCCTCGTCAAGATTGTACCTCGAGACAGCCATCTCACTTCGGTCTGTATAAGAAGCTACTCATGGCCATCCTTTGCACAACATTGAAAACAACCTGGATCGCAAAGGTCTAATTTCAATGTGGCTAATAATTTCAACTACTGAGAGTTGTTTGCAAGACTGCAGGCAATCTTTTGGCTCCTAATGCCTCAATGAGTACAACAGTGTGTCCATTTTTTGTAAGGAGCCAAAGCTTTCATACGAGCTTGAAGACCTGTTTTGTACCCAACCATGAATTTTGTTCCATCTGTACACAAACCCATGCACTTCCTCCAGGCAATGCCATGTTTACTAAAAGTGACATTCAATTCCATCATCTGTTGTTTGTGGAGTAGTTCATATGAAAAAAGAAAATCTTCAAACTAGTCTTCCCATAAATAACGCACAAAAACCAACATAAATGCTTTCTTTGATATATCTGTGCTCTCGTCCAATTGAAGAGCGAACATATCACACATGTAAAGCCTAACCAAAATGGTATTTTCAATCATCAGCCATATCGGTAATTCGTCTTTGGACATTATTATTTGAGAGTGAGAAAGTATATAATGGCTTAGTGGCTACACCACAAAAATTATTTTGCAAAGGTTTACCGCTGATGGCAATCTAAGTTCTTAGGTAATTGTATGGCTTTTACCAGATTTTGCAATAAGCTGGATACCTCTTTAAATGCAAGGAAGGGTTGCATTGTTTTTAGATTTCCACCAAAATATTTTACAATAAATTTTCGGGATGATTTGAGCTCGCCTAGTTTAATTTTAAAATAATTTAGTAACTTACTTTTGGTCCCGGATGCTTTGTTTCTAAATACAAAATGAATTTTGCAGGCTCATACATTCATTAGAAAGGCGTTCGTAGGAAATAACACATTAAGGTTTAGTTCATGTTCAGATCTAGTACAGTAAAACCAATGTCAAAATAATCACTGATGTATTTCCTAAGTTTTACAGTAAGCCTACGAACACTGCTCTTAGACATAGAACGTTTGGTTCAACACCTTATGACTTATCCACTTGCACATTCACATCAAATAACTCCTGTTCCTTTTCGTCAGTAGGTCTATCACCTTTTAACGATCCACTTTTCAACCAACAATACATTTTCAATTGTGCACCTTGCTGAGCGAAATAAATATTGATAAATAATTATGTTATAAACACACTAAATGACACGATCTTTCACAGAACTGCCACTACGATGAGTGGTCAAACGTCAAGCTGTGGCAGACATGTAAAATATGCAGCTCACACTATCTAACGGAAATTGACAACTACTACTAATACCTAATATTGGCGCTAGACAAAAAATATTGGCAACGACCATACTAGAACCCGTACGTAATTATGGAACAGATTTATACTTGAATTCATTGCTGTTGTTAAATTGTTTGCATCATTACCTCTTTCTTCATAAGGAAAGCTAATTTTATGTAGAACATATGTACCACATTTTATTTACGTGTAAGCCATTTTCATTTCGAGTTATATAAAATCCAATATTTTTTCTCAAACCTTAGTCTGGTTGGGATAGGCCTTTATTCCGCTGAGCTCCTCAATTGTAAGCAACAGTTGATAAAATTCTAAGTAATATTGAGCTTTTATCATCTACATTATCAATGAACTGGATGAAAAGTCGTAAAAAGTCACAGTAAACTATTTTCCATCCAATAGCGATTCAACTGGATGCACTGGCCTTAAGCGTTTAAATGTGACTGTCAGTGAAAAGCCTAAAGGTTTTATTACGGCCTCCTATGCTGGCAAACTCGACTCAGATGTTTCAGTTCGTAAACTAGCAGTAAAAATAAAGTGAGATAGATCTCCAACTTTACTGTGATTGCAATAAATTCACATAAATGCTTACTAATTCTTGAAGTTCAGGTCCTACTGGTTTGGCTAACGAAAAACTCAAAAGCAAATGTATGTGTTGGATACAATGGCTAATCAGCGCTCGTAATCAGACAAAAAGGTCAAATTCTCAGAACGAAATCTATGAATTCCTGAAATCAGTTTGGGTAATAAGAGTTATGTTAGGCTCAATATGACCAATTTCTTTCAAGCATTGGGTCAATGTAGGCAACATAATATAAGCTGTTCGTTAAGATAACCACTGATTTTGACGCAAATGTTCCTCTTCCCTATGTTGATTTAACGTCGTCTTTAAGATCTAAAATATCTCGTCGCCAGGATATCTCCTATCCTGTGTTTGGTGTCCCGGTATCTGACTAGCTCTAGCAAAAGGTCCTAATCTGCAAGGTATGCGTGAGTTGTGGTAGTAATGGATCCAAGCGAAGAATTAACAAACATTTGACTCTATTTGCAAATTTCCAGATTTGTAGACAACTGCCAACGATATCTAAATAGAATATAACTGTCTAACTTCAACTGTAACGTTATAATACTTGAACTTTGTCACCCTTTGGCAACCGCCGAATTATGTATACGCACCAGCTTACGTACAAATCACAAATTGCACGTGTGCTGTCTGCTCTGTTTCAGACGAATGTGTATTGCGTTGCACGTTTTGCGTGGGCGACACGAAGGAAGCAATTTCCATTGGTCAACTTTAGAGCACGTCATGGTAAGAAACGAATCAGCCCGCGGAATCGTTCGGGCTTTGCACGTACAACAATTGTAACCTTATCACTCATTTAAATCTACGTAGGCTTCCATTCTTGAGACTATAATCTATTCAGGTTTATTACGTCTTCCCCTGAACTATCGATTAGAATCTTCTTTTGTTTCTTTCTATTATCAATTGCATATGTCACATTATAATTGCGGTTTCAATTTTAAGATGACATAGCAAATCTCCTTTGTATAACAAATTCAAATCACAATCTTAAGGATCTAAGCATTTAAAAATATATTATAAACCCAAAGTTACAGCGTAATTAAAAGCGTGCACACTATAATAATTGTGGAAATGTAAAAGGAACCATAAAAAGAAGAGAGTAAGAAAATTAACGTGAATAAAGAAACGCCTAAATAATGTGGTTACAAATAAGGAGAGAAAATCAGCCCCTAGGAAAAAATTACAATGCTTTATTAAACCTGAAAATCATATTGTTTCAGGGTACGACATCTAGCTGTCCTATCATCATTAACGAACGTATATTTGAGTGGTCCTGCAATAATTTGCAATTAATTTGCAGTAATTATTTCACGAAGTCCTTATCGTGACTGCTATCATTTTAGTATTATCTACTCTGTTAACAATTTGAATACGAATTATAGTGGAAAAGCTGTTCGTTATTTATTTTCTCACACTTATATATGCATAGGTTAGGGTTATGAGTGCAGATAATTTGATAACTGATTTTTTTTATTTATTGTAAAAGTTTTGGCCTGGTGCCGGTACATTGGGCCCGGCTTACAGGCTATATTTACATTGATTTACAGTTGACTTTGTTCATATTTACAGTTTTCGCTATATACAAAAACCCATACGGTGACCATCTGTAGGTCACGAAGAATAGTTTTCTTTTGTCTTTTGTCTGTTTCGTCTTTGGGTTATATATACATATGTACATATTTACAAATTATATACAGACACATACACGCACGCATTCACCCACACACACACTCGTACACACATACACACACATCTTCACTGGGCACACCAGAAATATGCGTCCCAGCGCACTACACTATTTACAGTTTTGACACTATATACACTGTCCCGCGGTGGCAGCTCCTGAATATTTTCCGAGGCGAGGGCCTCTGCCGGAACATGTATGTGGCTTAGGGACGAGGTTGCGTGGACGCGCATTAGTCGGCGAGCCGAGCCGCTTCTAGAACATTTTTATCCTAGTATGCTTGCGGTGCTTCGGCTCGCCTTTGCCGATGTTAGCGATCACGTCATTTTCGTGGTTCCTAATGCGCGTCCATGCCGCCATTGCTCTTTTGTCTATTGCCTCCGGGATGAACGGGATATGAGTTTCGAGGTGAAGAGTTTGGGTGGTGGTGAGGAGTGGAGCAGAGAGGATTTTTCTGAGGGAGAGGTTTTGGAGGGTTTGGAGTTGTTTAAGGGCAGTTTTGGAGGCATTAGCCCAGGCCACACATGCATACAGGACCACCAAGAGAATAAATGACCTATATAGCATAAATTTTGACTTTAGTCGCAACTGTTTACTAAGGAAGATGGGGGCACACAACTTTAGCCGCTGTCTGCCTTTATTGGCGCTATTTTTTATGTGGGTGGACCAACACATTGTGCGGTCCAACGTGACACCTAAGTATTTAACTTGCTGACGGCAGTGCAATATTTGACCACCGACCGTTAGGTCCGTTGCCAAAGTGTGACGCCGCTTAGAGAAATGAATCAGCTGGCATTTGTCGGGATTAATTTTGATTTTCCAGTCATGTTGCCATGAGAGGAAGTTGTTCACATAACGTTGCATTTCTGCAAGGCCGAAACGTGGATTTCTATGGTGGTTGTATATTGCAGTGTCGTCAGCATACATGGCGACCTTGCATCTGGCGTCCACTGGGAAATCATTGGTGAATAATATATACAGAAAAGGGGACATTATTGCCCCTTGTGGGACGCCAGCCCGCATCACTCGCTCCCGTGAGGAGGAGCGGCCCACTTGGACGTAAAACTGCCGTTTTTCTAGAAAATTGTGCAGCAAGTATAGATAATTTTGAAGAGCCGGGAAATTGTGGTGCAGTTTATAAATAAGGCCATTGTGCCAGCACCGGTCAAATGCAGCTTCTACGTCCAGAAATAGCGCCAACGTTGAAGCCCCATTGTTAAATTGCTCTGTTACGTCATCAGTTGGTCTGAGGAGCTGTAGTTCAGTGGAATGTCCTTTTCTAAAGCCAAACTGTGAATTTGAGAGTTCATGTGTTGCCGAGACTTGTTTTTGAAGTCGAGAAAGGATACATTTTTCGAGCAGTTTACCAATAGTAGACAAAAGACTAATGGGACGGTAGTTTTGCGGTTGTCTGGTGCTTTTCCCTTGCTTTGGGAGCATGATAACCTTAGCTCGTTTCCAAGTAGAGGGGAAATAGCCTTGCTGCAAACAGGCGTTAAATATTTTTGTTAGTTGCACCAGAGCTTTTCTCGGGAGATGCTTAAGTTCCTCATTAGTCACTTTGTCTGGACCAGCAGCTTTCCCATTAGGCAATTTCCTAATGAGCTTGTAAATTTCCTGCGGTGTTATGGTGGGTAGTTGTTGCTCTTGCTTCTGCGCCACCCAGGTTTGTACCCATGTCTGGACCTCCCGTTCTATTTCACAGTTGGTCACTGGGTTTTCGGTGAATCTGTCTTGGAGACAATCAGCAAAGACCTCGGCTTTCTCCTCTGCGGAGAAGTGCAAGCCGCTTTGAGTGTGCAGCGCCTCAGTTGCGGAGTTGACGCTCGTGGAAACTTTGAAAGCCTTGAGTAATTTCCACAAAGAAGAGTCCGAATGTGTGGTACTCAGCATTTTGTTTTCCCATTGTTCAGTTTTATTGATTATAATTTGTTGCCGAATGATGTTGCGTAGCCATTTTGCTAGCACTTTATATTCAGGCTGACGGGTGTATCGCCACAGTTTTGTCAAGCGTCGTCTCCGCGCAATGAGTTGCTCTACCTCGGGGTACGTGCAAAAACCGGGTGGTCTTGTGGTGTATGTGGTAGCATTTCTCTTGGCTGTGTGTAGCGAGGCAGTAAAGTTTTCAATGGCGACATCTATGTCTGCCTCGCTATAGTATGACAGTCTGGGTTGCGCCATCCCGTGCATTTCAATGGTGAACTTATTCCAGTCGGTCTTAGCTCTACTTTGAGGGCCAGAGGCACTGGCTGAAATGCCACGCTGTATGTCGAAATGCACAGGAAGATGGTCGGAGTCCAGGCTGTGATAAACAGTAAAGTTATTTAACAGTGTCGCATTTTTTGTTAGTACGATGTCCAAAATCTCAGCGTCAAAGTGCCCTGATCGATGCCAAAAAGTGGGTTCTGGGGGAAGATGTACCTCAATACCTCAATTTACATTTAATTTACATATCCAGTTCAGTGAGTTCATTGGTTTTCTTTCTACGTCTAACAGTTTTCCCACAAAACTGGGTCATGTAATTTACTAGGTGATGAGAGAATTGGAACTGAAAAACTCAATGCTACAGCTGGAATTTGAACCAAAGACCCTCCGCTTACCAGCCGGATGCTCTAACCATTATGTCCTGGGATTAAATAACCTTAAGATGGTAATAATAATTACTAGGTGGTGTTCTCTGCATGGTCGTAATTACCTCAAGTGTGACTGACCTGATCGCTCGGGGTCCAGAAGGCAAGTGGTTGCTTTCCGCTCTCACGGTAATAAGTCACCTTCCAATTTTCCCTCATTTTCCCCTTAAGATTCCGCGCCAAATTCAGCGCCATGGAGCTTTTCACGCTGGCAACGGGGTTTCGCTGAAGTACACGTGATCATCCGTTGTTTCCCTGGTTCAGCACACCTGCGCTAAGCGATTTCCAGAAAAACTGGTCTTACCGGGCTTTAGCCTGATTATCTGGCGCTTGCCACTAATGACTTGTCTGTAACATGTGTCCATTCTGACAATTTTAACCGTGAACAATATTTCCATGTTCGTACCTTTTATACATGCAATGATTTTAATATTTCCCGATTATTTAATTCTGCCCATTGAAGCGGTATTATTTCCATAACTATGGGATTCACAATTTTGGCTTCAAAATTTAGTAGATAGACAAATAAGCATTTGCAGGAATAGTGTGCACGAGAGTATATAGCTCTACATACATTTGCGAACAGAGTTTCTTCTAATTTAAGCATATTGAAATTGCGTATTGCAGTAGGTTATGCGACGATCACTTAGTGGATCTTCTAAGGCTATGCACTTCGACTTCGCCAAATATTGATAGTCTTCTTAAACGTAAGCAGTGCCAGAGAAGTCACTAATGGACATACATATCTAAATTGCATAAGATTTGAAGGTGCTTTTGTGAATCAAAGGCAACGTACATGTAACCAACCCTCCACTACAACATAATGCAGGTCTGCCTGAGTGTTAAATAGTGGCAAATTCCACATATAGTGGAAGGAGGTAAATTCAACCTCTCCTCTTTCGCAAACGTTGTCCTTCGCTGGTCTAAATAAGTGATATTCAACCTGTGGTACGCATACCCCAAGGGGTAAGTGATCTTTATGGTCACCTGCAATGTCAGGCAGATGTCACAATTTTTGTTTGTGAAATATATATATAGGTGGTACGTAAAATTTAATTTTATTCTTCTTTGTGTACTATTAAATAAGCTATAAATATTATAATCTAATTTGGATATCGTTATGTATAAATTGAATTAAGTATAACTCTAAGGCTAGGCCTAGGGGTACAGGATTAAATGGAAAATTGTCTTTGGGGGTGTGCGGAGAAACCACTGGTCTAGATTGTTGCACTTCGAACCAAACGTTCGCATTATAATAGCCCTTAGATAAATGGCCGCCGTTTAATGTGTAAGCAACAAACCATTTATGCCCACTCCTCGCATTTTTGAGAACTTGTTCGGCGGTAGGAGTAAGGACATTATGCCTTTGCTACGGAGACAATGGGAAGGGGCCGTGTTAGCTTCCAGTTGAGGTCAGTAGAGACATAGTCGACAGAGAGTTCAGTCTAAGAGACAGCCGATTGCAGTTGGCAGCGAAATAGCCTAGTGTAGATTAGCTTTGAACTGAGGAATAGAGTTTGTTAAACAGCAATTGCAGACGCCATTTGCTAAAATGTTTAAATGAAATTCGTTATAGCCATTTTTCATAAAGTCCTAAATATTCAACATGTTTTTCATGTAAGTAGATTATGGCGTCCCAGTCTTGGAAGTTGCTCAACTTCAGTACCAACTTTGGTTGTTATCAGCTTTTGCTTCTCAGTTTTGCTGACTCACACGTACCTTACTCTTTATTTCAAAACACTCAATTACGGTGCAATCTCGTATAAAAGTATTGGATGGAATGCAGTACATTTTACTTGAAATGACCGGCAGGAAATGAGGAAAGTTATTTTCTATTTTCAATTGTATACGGAAATTTTATTTGGCTTATGAAGTATTATATGCGCTGAGATTAATATTATGTAACCTAACAAGCACATAAAAGACATAAACGTAGCTTATTATGTTTCCATAAATTATGAGCTTGCACAGAAAACCATTTCATTGACGCAAAAGTGAGTATAAAAACCGAAATTAAGTTAGACTCCTACGTGACTAAGGTCGAAATTGCTAGAGAATTGTATCCCTCTACATGATCCCAAAGCGAATTTAAGAAAACCTTTTAAAGCGTTAAGATGAGCTATAAATAAGAATGAGAATGTAAGGGACTTGCGGGGTTAGGGGGAGATGGATGGGAGGAACTAAGGAAGAAGCTGCAAGGAGCAGGTCTGTTGGTAATTGTGTAATGATTTCCTAAACTATGCTGTTACCCTAAAGTCTCTCCATAACATCATTTGGATACTGTTTAACTGCACATTAACACGCTTAAAAACAAATCGCTCACCGGATGCTAAAGTGAATAATCAGGGGAAAAAAGTCTTGTGACTGAGATGTCCTTTGACCGAGAGAAGAATGAATACAAAGAACTCATATTCACGTAAACCAATACCTTTAAACCTTTGCACATAGTATATAGCCTGTAAATGCTGGAACAATATTTTCAATCATGAATCATAAATATCGGTTGAGTAAAATTCGAAATTATGCTGGACATGTTTTTCTCCCCTTAGTATCCTTCTTTCTATTGGTAACGGACTAATGGACTTAATTACACAATGTACAGATAAATACGTGATGGTTATTAAAAGTGTTTAAGGTCCAGAAACTTCTCGACGTAAGCTATAGTATTATAAAGCATGCTTTTGTTTTTAGAAATGTTCTAGTATAAACTTTAAATCATAGTTCACAAGTCTTCTATATCAGAGTAACACCTCAAGCAAATAAATATTACTACATACTTTTATAGCATTTCACATAAGATCGGCTGTTAGTTTTAGTTATGTTCAGCTCTTACTTCAAGGCAATTAGAATAGCATACAAAGGCATTTGGTTGCATTCATAGTAATAAAAGAAATCTGGTGCATTACATTTATATTCTTTTCTCTACCTATCCAACGAATTACTCTTTAAAAATGTATTTTTATATGCCCTTCACGTTATTCGAGATAGATTTTAATTACAGAAATGGTTTTATTACTTATTTCTTGCACAATCGGAATGAGGGAATACGGTAGCCTGATAGTCAAATCGTCGGTCTTGGTGGCTCAGTTGGTTAGACGCTGGCCTACTGTTCCCAAGGTCGCGGGTTCAAATCCGGCCCAGGCCGATGGTTTTTAAGTGTGCTTAAAAACGACAGCTCAATGCCAGTAGATTTACTGGCATGTAAAAGAACTCCTGCGGGACAAAATTCTGGCACACCGGCGACGCTGGTGTGATCCTGGCAATTGGCAGCGTCGTAAACCAACAAAATAATGATAGTCAAATCTTTTAACAGTTGGTCGCTAACGGTTTTCGATTTAAGGAAAGTACATGTATTTTAAAATGCCACCCAATAAAAGGGCATATCCTGGGAAATCTTAGGTCAACAACAACAAAAATTATTTGGCCTAAATTGTATGTTTTAACGAGGCCTACATTCTTTGTGTAGATCTCATATTGTTAGCAGCTATGCAAATGTTAGCCAGCATCACCGGGACTTGAAAGGCTAATCCCAAAGAGATAATTGCACATGGCAGCTCACCTTGATGTCAAAATAAATCTATTATGCACATTAATTAGAACGTTAGTATCCCAGATTTGCTAGCACAAGAGCGTGTATTTTCTAGGAGGCCTAAGTCTAGTTGATATCCACCAATACATATATCAAGGTATGTAGAGACTGATAACCTCACTTCGCTAAAATTGACGTCAGCACCCGCATGTAACGGTTCGTAGCAAGGTCGGCCAAGGCAGCTTACGTTGAAAATGGCAGAAAGGAGCTGTTGAAACGCGTTCGGTGTGTAATGAGTACAACTCAATTTTAGTGAAGTTTTAGTCTCTACATACCTTGTGATATTGGTGGATTATATTGCTTCACTGTAAATAGCTTCAGTTTGCATAACGACCTAGCTGATAAGTTGAGTGAGTGAGTAAGTGAGTGAGTAGGGTTTAAGGGCCCGTCGACATCTAGGTCATTAGAGCCCCTATATGTTGAAAGTCTAGCCGTAATCGTCCTCAGTTTTTTATTTCTACATATTTCTTAGTCACTTTCTCGTAAGAGAAACACGGTATTTAAGTATTTAAGTTCAGTATCCTACAAAAATTCGACTCAAACATTTTAAAGAAAATCTACCACTCCTAAAATACCCTCTACATGGAATGTTTTTAAATATCGTTTTTTTCCAAAGAGTGTCTTTAACGATATTAATTAAAATATGTGTTAAGGGTATTTACATAAAACAATCTTGAACTATGTGGGAATACCCTCTGAAGTTCCCTTCATTTGAAACTACTGGCTTTTAGGGCGCCAAACTGCTATGTTCATTAGGGCTTTATTTGGAAGCAATCCTGTATAATCTTGTTTGAATGCTAAACCTTAAGAAATAGACAAATAATAATTGTGAAATATTTAAAAACTCCATCTTATTTCAAATAACTTTCGTGACATTAGGCATTTCTGAGATAACCGTTAGTATTTGTTTGAATTACTCAATCCATTGCCAGTTTTTACCTTCTCTACTGGTAAGTAAAGGAAGTATTGTATTCCACCCACATATTCGATGTCGAGATTTCACCGAAAATATGTTTTGAGAACCCTTGAATCCCAAAAAAAAAAGTATTTTTAGAAAAAGGTCCGTGTGTGTGTGTGTGTGTGTGTGTGTGTGTGTGTGTGTGTGTGTGTGTGTGTGTGTGTGTGTGTCTGTCGACAGCATAGCTCAAAAACGAAAATTCTATTAAAAACCAAAGTTGGTATTTAAGTCTTTCAAGGATGCGAAACGAAGATTTTGAAGTAAATAGCCCCGCCCTAAACTACCCTTTACATGGAAGATTTTTCGAAAATTTTTATTTTCTTGAAAATGGCTCTAGCTATTTTGATTAAAATGCCATATATTTGAGATATTTTGAGACAAATGAAATGCATATCTTGAATTTTCTGGCTATAGCCCCTGTAGTCGTATTTGCTCTGGACGACTTTTGCATAATTGGTAAACCGTTAGAGATAGACCAAATCATACTCTACAAAAAATGTAAATCTTGCTCAAATACACAATTTATGTCTCAATAAATTTTCTTGTAGGTTGAACCATTTCGGAGATATTCCTTTTTATGTCTGTGAGTTTCGGAAAACTTAAAGCTTTCGTGAAATGGAACATCGTTGTTCATCTTTTTATATGTTAAGTGTGCAAAGGGAACGAAATGTCAAAGCTTTAAAAGATTTGACTATCGCACAAAGCCTACTGTATTCTAATATCTCCCTTGTACCTACAAGGAAATAAGCAATACGATAATTTGTACAAATGTTTATTTTAACTAACACGAAGAAGATATAGGAATAAGAGTTTGTAAGAATGGTTAGTACAAAAGTAGAGAAAGTCATGCAAGTGGAACACATCAGATATTTTTTGAAGTACAGTCTCTGTTAGGATAGTTCTCGCTAAAGCATCTAGAGAAAACCTTTCAAGGGCACCAGATTTTCAACATCTTACTACGGTTTCGGTTTCCTCTATTCCCCTTGCAGCTACAATGCAATGTGTAATAGTACTATTTTTGCAAATGTTCATCTTGATTGATATGAGGTAGTTGGAAGAAAAACAAGCTCTTACAAGACTAGAATGACGTATGACTAGACACCAACGGCAGGTGGACTTCGTATCTCAAATCTCAGAAGATATTTTGTGCCTACAAAAGGGGCTTAAAAACGGCGTCCCTGAGAGGTGAGGTGAAACAGAGGGTGGTGAAATCAAGAGTAATGGCAACAGAAGGCAGAACTAAATTTAATGGAGGTGTTGACTATATTTTACCCCCCCATCCGCCCCCTCCACATGCAAGCTTGTATATTTCGCTAGTTTGGTGGCTGGATACCGTAGAACGGGAACGGAGGTTTACAGAGAGCATCCTTTTTCCCTGCTATGCAATGTCAAGACTTCTGCCGACACTTGCAACCCTGAAACAACCAAGCAGACGAAAAGTTAAGAGAAATGCAAAGTGAGGGGACATGGAGGGGGAGGGATAGGACATTCAGCGGATGTAATTAACCTTCCCAGCTATGGGAGATAATGAAACATGGATATCCCATACATATGATAAATCGTATAAAGGATCTATATGATAGTAATGGTTTTCGGCTCAGTAGGTCACAAACGTAGGGAGAGTACATACTAACTAACCGAGCGGGATGGCTCAGGCGGTAACGTCTATGGCCCGAATTTGGGAGGTCCGAAATCGATCCCTGGGGCCGCGCAGTCTAACATGGGCTTTTCCGTGGTTTCCCCATGCCACAGACATAATGCTGGGGTGCATTAATCTCTTCCCCACGGATTCCTTTCCCCTTATTCCTCATTTCCCTCCCTTGTCATCTTTCAGGTTTGGTTGGTAGCGCGGTTCGTACCGGCGAATGAGGACACATGGCATAGCTACTTGTGCACGGGAACCTCTTCCCTGGCCTTCCCCGTAAGTTGCTGCACGGGCCGCAAGGGTCGCCTTGTCGCCCTCTCCCTGGGTAGAGGACACAGTTTGTGCGCCAGTGTCAATATCTGTGACCATTAGGGAGTTCTGTGAATAGCTGGGCTTCGCTGGCTCTGCTCTCTAACAGGCCTACGGTCTCACTTCGCCTCATTCTCTGCCTTGAGGGGGTGATAACTCACAAAAGATCCATGTCGGCGTGGCAGTGGGTCGAGGTGTCCCCCTTCGTTACTACACACACACACACACACACACACACACACACACACACACACACACACACACCTTAACTAATCAAGTACTAGACAAGGGTGTGTACTATTACCTACACTTTTTAATATTTATATAGACATCTTAAATAGATGTAAACAATATACACAATAGGAATTGAGGTAATGAACATTAATTTCCAGGTTTTAGCCTATGCAGACGATTTAGTAATTATTCAAAGTTCTGAAAAGATCTACAGAGAGCAACTTATATGCTCCATCAGCTGCGTAAAGATATAACTTCAAAATGTCTGTTCCCGAATCCAAAGTCATGGCCTTCCAAGGTAAATATCCAGTAAGAGTTAAAATATTTATAGATAACATTTTGGAAGAGATTGGGTATTTTAATTATTTAGGATATGAAATTTCTTTTAATTATGACAGAGATAAACGAAGTAAAATAAATGTGAGTTAATGTGCTGCACATAAGAAGAGTAGGTATTAAACACAACACACTTAAAATGTTGTAAGATAAGAGCACCACAGTACTGATATATGGTAGTGAATCTTGGATAACAAGTCAAACAGATTTTAATCACATTCAAGCTGCTGAAATGAAAATTTTAAGATTATTGTTTGGACGTACAAGAAACGATAAAAGAAGAAACCAGGATATAGGAGGTAAGTTAAACATATTTAAAGTAGGTACACGATAAAATCAAAGAATGTAGAGGGAATTGGGAAGAACACCTATTAAGAATGGACTGCTCAAGAATACCAAGAAAGATTCTAAATTATAAACATATTGGCCGAAGATACACGGAAAGACCAAGGCAAAGGAGGACTGAGACCAGAACAGGCCGAATGGCCTAATTCTTTCAGGCAGAAGAAGAAAAAGAAGCATTCACCTGGTGAAACCACAAAAAAAAAAAAAAAAAAAAAAAACAGGTTAAGAAAGCCGCACACTAGAATCGAACTTGATGGCTATCGATTGAGAGTTGCACGCACTATTGCCCGGTAAAAGTACTGTCTGATCACCAGAGGAAGGTGCTATGTAAATATCGACTGTCCTCATCATTTGTATTCACACTAGTATCATATACAATATTGTCAGATAAATGCGTAATAAATATCGCAGGAGATACATGCAAGTGATATATTTGGCAGCATGGGTGATTTATATACACACATTTTGTAGTAAATAAATTGGCTACGTGAGCAGACAAACAAATACAATCCTCCTCATACATCTCAGACCCCTCTCACCTTCTTATGATGCTCAGAACAGTAGCATGTAGTCATTGTATAAAAATAAACGATAGATGCTCACCCCTCTGTGTCTGTTGTTATGGGGAAGGTGGGAGAAAATTCGGCTGCTTCTGTCCAACAAGTGCTAAACTGAAGAGGCAAGTATGAACGGACTTCTGGTGTTTCTGCAGGCAAAACATTTTTTCTACCCCTGCCCCTAACTGGCGTGATGGAAGACACACTTCAGTTTTATGGTCCTAGAGACAAGCTACACCATCGGAGGTATAGCTTATTTTGTTTCTGTAATATAAATCGAAAATGATCGTAAAATCCCCGGGACTAAAATTGAGCAATTTGTTATTTCCCAGGTTTATAATGGACCCAAATAGAAGATATAATTTGAACGAGATGTCTTGGGGGAGGTGCTAAGGATGTTACAAGAAGAAGATGAGTATCACAGTAGCGTTCACAGTGGGGAAGAATCTGACACAAACACAGACCTTCAAGATGACCAAAGATTAGAGTGGGGCGAATAGAGAGATGATGATGATGAGGAGGAGGAGGAGGAGGAGGAGGAGGAGGAGGAGGAGGAGGACGGCGACGACGACGACGACGATGATGATGATGCTAGCTATTCAGGTGAAGATTCTGATGACAAAAATAATTGTGACTATTACATGGCATAACAGAAACAGAATACCCATGTAGTAAATTCCTCGAAATGGAGAAATACTCCATTGAAAACGACTAGCAAACGTGAGGCTCAGAACATATTGCTTCATCCTCCTGGGAAAAAAGTGAAGCGAAAAATATAAATGATATATGTGATACTTGGAAGCTTTTCATAACTGACAGCATACTAAACATTATTGCTCAATATGCAAACCAATTTATATCAAACATACAAGAATAATTTTATTCCAGAGATCCAGAGACGCTAAAACAACAGACCTAATAGAAATAAAAGCCTGAAAGGTGACGATTTACATAATACAGTTATTATGCTTGTAAGGCACACTTGTGACTTCAGCATTGCAGAATGAGTGCCCCTTTAATTGTGAGTCCATGGATGGCCAAGATGGGAATGTTAAGAATCTCAAAGTCAGTGTTTGATTAAATAAATTTTAACTTTTCTTATATCTATGCTCACTTTCCCAGAAACTAGGTTAAATGATGTATGTAATACTTATGATACTGGCTACTGGCTGCTTGGGGTGGGGGGGGGGGGGGAGGGTGGGAGCTGGCGCCGAAATGAAGGAATCTCAGCATTTGTTAGGGAATTCCACCACTACGTCGGTGGTCCGCCTGGCTGCAGCCATGTGACACCATGTAGTTCCCCCACTCCGGTCCTGCCTCCTGGGTTGTGTTTGCCACAATGGATCTGCAAAGATTGCAGTGCGCGAGGTGTTCCCTTTCGTGTATACCCTTTTAGTAAAACTTCCACAATAGATCTGCAAAGGTCGAGGTGCGCGAGGTGTCCCCCTCCGTACACCCTTTATCCTTTAAGCTTTCTAATTTTTCTGACTTGTGGTTAAATTTTCAAATGCAAGATTTTAATCAGGGCACCTTCTTGCTATTGTCTGGGCTTTCAGTACCGTGTATCCCATACAATTCATGCGCCTCAAAAACAACCACATTTTTTGTAAAAAATAATTTCATTACGCCTGGGACCGTTAAGGTTTGGTAGATGGTTAGCACGGAATTTTTACAGGAATTGCATGACGTGGCTTAAGATGGGCTCAGAAAACAATGTAATAAAGTAAGAGGTAATATTACGAAAACCAAACCAATATTGCAACAACATAAGGCCAGATTGAAACTAGATTAAAGCCAAGAAAACAAAAACGAGGAGCTGAAAAGAAGATACGATGACCTGCAAAACATGAATGGGAGGAGCTAGGGAGCATGTAAACACTGCAATGAAGCCAGCAGGTTGCCAGAACTGCATAACCCCTCCAAATGCGCTCTAATGAGTTTCAAATATAGCACACGTGTGCGAATTAATTAATTGGATTACAGCAGAGTAAGTTGGCATCACTGTAAATTACATCTAAATTATGTTAAATAGAACTCGGTATTTCAACGTTAGTTGCGTGTCTAGTGAAAGAAAAAAGGCAACTAGTGGTACCCATTTCCACTGCTTGTCAGTTAATGGACGCGAAACTGAGCTTTATGTAACTGCAATCCATGGCTCATATTAGTGAGCAAAGCTAATGGAGCATTGTTGTGTGGTCGAGATTAAACTGCTCGGGGCAGCGAAAGAATTGCTCTAACTAATTGTGGTTCGGTTACTCTGCGATAGGTTGCGTTAATTTACTAGTCTCTCCCCTTTCTGCTAATTCATAACTGCCGTATATCGTTTAGCAAGCCATGGTTCTACTATGACGTAATATTGATTCTGCCTAGATCTGTCCAAGATTATACTGCGTTTTATGCTGTACGTCCCAAAATAATGGCACAGACATAAACTACGTTTTAATTGCCGAATACCTCTTTAATTAGAGACTATTATTATCATAAACGATCCTCATTTATTACCTACAGTAGGCCAACCCCTAAGAACCACTAGATGATGGTGTACACAAATCCATTTTAGTTTTCACTGATCCTCATAGCAACCAAGCCTCCCGTACAATACCTACCTGTCGTTTTTATGTATTCTCTACTTTGGAGCAACTAATATTGCTTTTTCCGTCATTCTGAATTTTTAAGATTTAACGTCTTACAACCGGTTACGTCATATGAAATGAGTGAAATGATGTTCAAATGAGCCCGGAGTTTATAGAGCTTAGAGTTACCCGACATTCATATATTAGGATAAGAAACAATTTCGGAAAACCTCTGTTTCACTCTAACAGAAGTTCCAGTTCGGGACCTGTTGAATGTGTATAACATTCACAAGTGTTTATTTACTCACTCAAGAAACTATTCTAAAAAATTTATTCTTCTATTTTTTTACCTGAAATAAATTTTCTCAACATATTTTCACATTTCACTGTATAAGAAGAATACAGCGGGTTGAAGTAACAGTCAGACATTTAAAAACCGAATAGCTATAGGAGAAACAGCTTATCGGTAGTTCCCAAGAATTCAGTATGATCGACATTGCACTAAACTGCTGTGTTTATTAATCCAAAAAGCAATACTGCCAAACTACGTAATAAAAGCATTACTTCTAATCTCAAATACCACAGGGTTAAAGTAACATGCTTTCAACTATACTAATGCTTGAAATTCCTTACCACACAACATATGATGAACCTACAAACCTTCGGCAAATCCTGTTCCGCAATAATTCTTTTGGATAAAATCACTTCCAAACGCTAAACATTGTAAAATATTTAATGCACTACTGTGTTGCGAACACAAAAGTAAAAACAAGAGTAACTATAACTGCGTATGATGCTCTAAAACAAATTCAAGGCACAGCCACACACATACGTGTAATACAATGGTGTCCACAGATTAATACTCATACGGTGCCTAAACAGAATCTTGTTTTAAAATCTATCGGCTGCCTTCCCTGCAACGGGTTCAAAAATAAGGGTTTCTATGGCAACATAACGAATGCAATGACATCAGTTATGGCCGTAGCTTTACCATAGTTATATTTTACGAAAAGTTGGCGATACTAATGTAACCTAACAGTTGGAATACTAGCAAATATAACCAGACCAGACCATAATGGGTGGCTGCAAATGTTATAGTTGGTTTTTGGGATATTCCAATAAGCTGTTTCCTCCATATGTGGTGGTTTTAAAATGCCATGGTTTTTGTATGGCCGCGAGAAAACACCAACTTACCGCTTGAGAAACCACAGAGCCTTCCTTTGGACGCGAAACCATATCAAGGGGAATTGTTTGCCCTGCACTCTGCTACCTCCTACTTGTTCTGTTCCACCTCCAACTTTTTTACTCTCACTGTGCCGGCCAATTAACTGATACGAAATCATTATATAGAGATTGATAGCTCCTGAGATCACGAATTTCAGTGTTATAGTTAGTGTTGCTATAATCCAAAAGGTCCATGCACCTTAGCAAACAGATTCTACATGTATTATTCCAATGTGGCTGCAAACTTTTTAGAGAACGGTAATATCCTTTATATTTTGTCCCACAAAATATTTTTCTAAGTCCAATACCGAACAGGCTTACAGGAGCGCTGACGGAACCTATCGAAGTTACCCAGGAATAGCTGTGCATATAACCCCGGTAAATGCAGAACCATTCATTGCCAACCTCTGTATTACCCAGATGTGTGTCTTGAAGAAGATATTACGTTTTAGAATTAAACTACCTATATTATTTATTGTAAAAATGAATAAGCTGTTCGGTCCCGGCCATAAATAAAATAAATAAACTTGTAAGTGTAAGTTGTGTTTCACTGTTGTGGTTAGACACGTTAATATTGTGGATCTCATACCATTATGTCATGGTGTCCAACAGTGCATGCAGTTTCTATGCGACGAAAGTTTCTTAAGAACGCACATGTTATTTTGGGAGTAAGAAGCTGCCTTCACCTATTGCATATCATCAATCTACAACAAATAGGCGGCCGCGTGTCCACACAGTTCACATCGACGAATCCGAAGTAAGGAGGAAGAAATTCCATTGCTGTCTCATCATGGAAGGAAACTAGATCCTCCAACGATCGATGTGGCACCAGTGAAGTATGGATGACGGTTAATTTTGCTTCTTTAACGTTAACCACAAAGACTAGGGTAATTGTGCGACCAATGTTGGCAGCAAGGAAACTTTTCTACGACCACGTCACCAATATAGCACATTTTATTCCTTATTTCAAATTAATTTATGTATTTTTGGGCGGTTCAGGGATTATTTAAAGTATTTTGGTATGTTTGGACCATATGTGTGAATTCCTATAGCATGCAATTGATGTCGGAAATGTAAAGAGAAGTTTGCGGAACGTAAATTAAAGAAGAGTTGACAATCGAAATAGCGATTCACAGACAGATTCCCAACTGTTCGTACACCCCACAGAGAATCGAGTCGCAGTCCTGTGAATACAGGATGTACCAGAAACACTTTTACAAAGTTCGGGTATGGATCCCATACATCACAAAAAGGAAAAAAAGTTCATATGAACATATGTTCCAAAATCCTTTGTTTCCTCGTTAGGAACTGTTCAACACAGTGGTACACTCATAACACAAAACACATAATAAATGCTCGAAATGTCCTCCACTTGCTTCTAGGCATACTAGGCACTCGTCGAATCATAGGCCGTCGCACCCTTTCAAAAACTCATAAGGTGCCCTAGATAAAAATCCAAAGGATTGAGGCGCTTCTCTACCTATCCATCGGTCATGGTAGATATCAGTCAGTGCATCTCGAACAATGCGACTGAAATGTGCCGAAGCCCCATCATGCATAAATCACATTGTTTGTCTTATTTGTGGGGCACATATTCGTGAAGTTTGGAAGAGTGTTCTGGATAAAGTCCCTATAGACAGTACCCATAAGACGTACTGGTAGAACGTTTGGGCCTACCAGACAGTAACCTACAATTCCAACCCACATACTAATCCTAAACTGTTGCTGATGTCTAGCTTGAAGTACAGCATGAGGATTACGATCTGCTCATACATGTATGTTGTGTCCCAAATGTTGCCTCTCCTGTAAACAAAAAACACGAGACAAACAATGGATAGGCTGTATGCTACAAACCATCAGTGAAAGTTCTCCCTTGGTGGATAATCGGCAGGTGAAAGGCCCTGCACACGTTGAATAAGATATGGATACAGGAATTGCTCGTGAAGTACCCTCTATGCTGAATATACTGTGACATTTACCAGATGCCACAGCTAATTGTCCTGTAATGCTACCTAGATCGCCTACGACAAACTGTAAAATTTGCCTTTCGCGTTGCGGCGTACGAACAACTCTTGGTCTTCCTCGATCAATAGTTCGTGGTGCAACAGTTCCTGTCTCAGACAGGTGACGATAAACAGCGACAAAGGTTGGATGACTCGGTTGTCTTCGGTCTGGAAGCTCCATCTGATACAGCCGTGCAGCCTCGCGTCCATTACCATTCGCGTGACCATACATAAAAGTCATGTCTTCCTGTACACGAAATTAGTAACCAGCCATGTTTGAACGAAACTTTTGCAGTTAGTTATTGACCACAACTACACATTTGAAACGAAGACAGACTAATGACATGTGTCCGTAACAACACTTCCCCATCTACCGTATGTAGTACAATGGGTCAACGCCTTCTATGAGTGCATAGAGAAATGAAGTTGTGAAGCTGGACCCCGAGGGCCACTGAACACACATTTCATTAAGACATGAATAACGGGAAAACAAAGGATTTATGGACACGTGTTCATATGAATTTTTTCCTTCTTGTGGTGTAAGGAATCCATACCTGAAGCTTGTAAAAGTATTTCTGAAGCATCCTATATATTTAGGAAACCAGGATCCATTCTTGATAAGAAACTGAAATAAAGTAGGTAGCCATGTTCTTAAAGAAGAAACACTCGATGCTGTCGGAGAAAAGTTAGAAGAAATTGGGTGCCGTGTAATGTCGCGCATTAACCAGCGTTTCTTCTTGTTTTTTGTTCTTGATCATCATCATCATCATCATCATCATCATCATCATCATCATCATCATCATCATTATTGTTATTGTTATTATTATTGTTGGTTTATTTATTTAGTTATTTGTTTACTTATTTGTTTGTTTATTTACTTATTTACTTACTCATTCACTCACTTACCTACTTACTCACTTGCTCACTTACTCACTTACTTACCTCCTTACTTACCTACTTACTTACCTACTTACCTACTTATTTGTTTATTTATTTTTACGGACTAAGAAACCTTAATCTTGTTCAGCAAAATAATCAATATTAACTAAAAATACTTAAGAACCAAGAAATAATGCAAGATATAATAGATATTGAGAAATGAAGAGGTGAATGAACTTGGCCATTAATAATTAGGAGTATTAATTTGTTTTTACAA
Organism: Tenodera sinensis; assembly: GCA_030765045.1. Classification (NCBI taxonomy): domain Eukaryota; kingdom Metazoa; phylum Arthropoda; class Insecta; order Mantodea; family Mantidae; genus Tenodera; species Tenodera sinensis. The sequence goes on from CM060971.1 coordinate 29,762,138, forward strand.
GATGTATGCTTGAAGAGTCGTTTAGCCACAAAATGATAAATAATTGGATTTCAGCATGTGTATTGGAACTAATTCGTGAACATACACTTGGTAATCCCGCAACATTGGCGTGTGTGTAGGGTCGAAGTTAAGAAAAGTTGACAGTAAAAAGTACCGGCTCAACTCTTGTGACTAGTGCTAGGAAAGCTTGAAATAAACCTCTCCTTCCCTTGTTACTTGCGCTAGCTGATAACAAGCATACAGACACGTGGCGAAACCCGTTTTCTTGGGCTGGCCAATTTTCACTTTCACCCGTCGTACGTGTGAACGCCTACAGGGCAGCGGAAGTCATATCAGTAAATAAAACATTCACCTCTTCAGTCCTACTCTGTTGCTTGACTATGCAGACATCTATTCGATGATATTTAATTACCTCCTTTACCTTTCACGATAGAAAAAAAATTGTTATTGGACCTTTTATTTGACAAACATTCTGCTCTTTAATAGATGTATATTTTTATGTGATAAGGCTTTGTACACATTGTACGGAGTATCGGTTGCATTAAATTCATTCACAGTGAAGAGAATTTCACAGACTATTCTCAGACAATCGCAAGGTATAAATTTTGTATTTCATACAAATACCTTAAATACGTGATATTTATATCAATATTATTTAGCAACTTTTATGAAAATAAAAAATAACGAAATGTTTCTACGTAAACAGTAGTTTGGGGTGGGAATATTTTCTTGAACATATTCGTGTAGCACCCTTCAAAGTCTCTAAGGTGGAAATACCAAGTTTAACATAGGGTAGTTAAATTATATTCGAACCCATTCTCGCGGCCTCTCTCTAATGCGCAAGACAGCCGGCAGTCGCCGGGGAATTTACGCCGGCAGAGGCGGACTAAAATACTCACCTTACAATAGATGCTGGAAATGTTGACCTTCTGCTCTCAAACAGGCAGCATATCTCGTGTAAATATTGTCACCGCGCCCGCCGCATCTGATTGCCGCACTGGGGAGGGGGGACCCAGCCAGTCGCCTACCTGGCCTAACGACCAGCCTTGAGGAGGGAGCAGTGTCGCCCATCGCATTATTGTCGGCACTACCGCAAAAGAGAGAAAGGGATAGAGACTTCTGGAATTCTCTGCTTTGTATTTCACCGCAATAATAACTGAACTTTCCTGAAGTTTCCAGAACAGTGCCTGGGAGATATAAATAGCGGTAAAGTGTGAGAAGGGACAGTTCTTGTGTTACGAATTCGGAGCCGTGCTGTTGGTGAATCGGTAAAGATTTTCTTGCTGTTGCAACGAGTGTAAAAAGTTACTGTTTACGGAAATAAAAGTGTTTCTTTATCCCGACTACATCTGTCTTCTTTACTTTACACCCACCATCGCCACAATATTATTTTCTCTAAAGTTCCTGGTGTACGAGGATTAGAACGACACGCCGTCTTCTAAAGAACCCCATAAAAATCACAGCTCGTTAGGTCAGGAGAACGAGGGGGCCACAAATCAACACTAATTATTCTGTCATCAAATATCTCTCTTACTGCATTTAATGATACGGTGGCCGAATGTGCTGTTGCAGAATCTTGCGGGAGCCGATATTTCTTCTATCAAGCGATTGAAAAATGGCCTCAGAATTTACCTTTGATATCGCTCTGCATTTATTGCTTCTTTTATTCTTCTAGCATTTATCGCACACCACACTCCAATTTTCTCATAATGAGGCGTTTCATCCAGTATCACAGGTTTTTCTGAAGGCCAGTAGCGACTGTTGTGAGTATTCACACATCCAGTTAGATGAAACCAAGATACATCAGAGAAAAAACAAAAGCTGTGGGTCAATGAAACCCCCCTCTACGGATTGGATAAATCAGTTACAATAATACAGTGGGATCATTTGACTTTAACGCTTGCACTCGTGTGTAGCGATAGCACTTCACTTTCAACAGACGTGTAGCATTTCTCGCAGAAGATCGAGATACACATGTTTGCCAGGCTAGTGTTTTCAGCTATTTTCGAGGCGAACGCTCCAAAGCGGCACCAATATCATCCAGTTTATTTTCAGAAGATCGAGATACACGTGTTTGCTACGCTAGTGTTTTCAGCGGTTTTCGAGGCGAACGTTCCAAATGTCATCCAGTTTATTTTCAGTTAACACTGACCTGATCCTCGAATGTTTCTTGTCCAACACCGAACTCGAAGCTTCAAATTTACTTACAAGTACAGAGCTCGGAAATTTTTGAACGAAGTCCCTGTGTACACGGCGAGCAGATGAATGCTTAAGTAAACTTTGCAAATAAACACGCGTTCTTCCACAGATAAGTGACGCACCATGGCACGACAAAGGCACCCGACTCACACTGAATGACGCAGCAATGCCAGTGAGAGTTGGTGGCGGTGCACTTTCGGCGCGAATTGCCAGTCCGAAGTCCCGGCAGCCGGCGCGAAAGTAGCAAAGGAGAGAGAGGCTGCGAATGGTTTCGAACATAATTTACACTATCCTGTACCCAGACAGACGGACATTTGATAAATATACTTTTGTTCGATTCAGAAGTATCAAATACTTCCGTTTAAATCTCTATATTGGAATACAGTACTTCTTACCTAGTAGAGGCTGTTAGGGCTATGATTAGGGGCGGTTATTCAGGTGAAGTAAGTGAAGAAGTTTTCGCGAATATAGTAATCTTCCATTATGATTTGGCATTATCTATCATTTAAACCTCGAATCATTGTCAGCTGTGAGCAGCCTGGTGAGGGTCAATGATAAACTCAACTTTTGACACCACCAGGCAGAGAAAGAATGGAGCGGGAGTTTGTGAAAAGACATGACCTGGAAGAGGTGCAGCAGTATGAATTTTGGGAGAAACTGCTGCTCTAAACAGCTTGGTTTCCATGACAACATGACGCCACGAAACGATACAGTGTAGTTGGTTAGCACATGTTTCTAGCAAACAAAATATTTTAACTTGTAGGGGAATAGCAAAGTCGTAGCTGAGAACAAGCTTCAGGGAGAGGGGCTGTTTCCTCTTTACGACTTTACACCTGCTAAAGAAGTCAGCTAGTGTTTCACCTCGAGAATGTATTCATGTTAAAGTAACATAGTAGGAGTGGTCTTTTACAGAACTGTTAACGGGTTAGCTTAGTTTTGCTGCAGACTCCAGTTCTTACAATAGAACTATAATATGCGACCTGAGAGCGTGTTTTCGCTAAATCGCGGGACTTTAAAGATTATCGTTTGCTTATCAATATTCTAAGTTCACTAAAAACAATAAATCAGATCATTTGAGCATTTAGGAATATTTAAAATCAATAAGTGCAACCAAGTCGACAGTAAACCTTCCATTTGCTAATGTTATTCTTGAAGAATTTTTATAAGGCAAATTACTCTCGCGATGGAGCGTAACTTTCACCTTTGGTGAACATTTCTGTCGAGAAATCTGATGTAATGCCGTCGCTTTTTTATCAGCAGACTCTTAAGTATAGGAGGATTGACTTAGTTTACAAGCCATGCATTTATTGTTTCAAGGTAGGCACTGTCTTCCAGCATTATTCACTTACTTTACAAGGCACGAGTCTCTACTGGTTATAAGTGCAGACATTTTCATTATTGGTGCCTAAAAATATCCACTTCGGTGTGTCAGTGTTTTATTTATATATATATATATATATATCCCCTTCGTCTAAGATTTTCTCACAAACCATTAAAAAAGTTTAGTACCTGAAGTTTATGCATACCCATAACTACGTCACGAGTATAAACATCTGTCGTATTGACTATCCGTTTTGTTTCACACTAACTACCTATTAATCAATGTAAAAACATACTACTTTTAAAGCGTCGGACGATACCAGCGCTACTGATACACAGACCGGCCCATCTAGGGAGATCTCTGCAGCAACTTCCGCCACATGCAATAGCAGTGCTGTGGAAGCGGCGGTGGCAGCGCCGCTCCCAGACATCGCCACGGATCCACCACCGTCCCCGCCCAGGATACTGGAAACCTCCGGAAATGCGCCTGTTTGCAGAAACAACGCCTCTACCAACATTCCACCGCAGCCAGCGCCACTGATGTCCCAACCGGGCCGCAGCGTTGTTATATACGGAGTTCCCAGAGACCTCCCAGCACGCTACATACTCTTCGCCGTACTGCACGAGTGGCCCTCAGCAATGAGGTCATGACAGCACCCACTGCGCCGCCCCTCCACGGTGCCACTACTTCACGAGCGCTTGCACAGCGCATGACCTACGCCGTCGACGCCGGTACTGCGCCTCATGTGGTGGCTTCGGCCACTATACGGGACAGGCACAGTGCCCTTTGTATCCCCGGCGCGGGCATACACGCACTCCAGCACGTTCCATCGCAGATCCACGGCCCTACTCACGAGCGGCCCCTTATGCTTCAGAAGCATCACCACCAGTCGTCGCAGACGCATCGCCTCAACACATGCAGAGCATAACAGCCCCAGCACCAGCCGTCGCCGATAGCTTCTTGCGAGACGCCGTTCAGGACCTCCACTCAGAGGTCCTGAATTTTGGATCCCGCTTGAAAGCTATTACCGAAAGCAACGTCACGGGGACAGGCTTCAACCTCACCGAGCTGCTACAACGTCACGACCACACCATTACCAGCACCCTGTCATCGATCCAGAAGCATCTTGCAGAATTCATCCAGATTTTCACTTCCACTTGCGAAGACTTCATCACCAGACTCCGAGAACACGCTGAAACCATTCAACGCAACACCCAGGCCACCAACGACGCAGTCTCGGAACTACAACAACAGCTTTGCAGCATTGACACAACTGTGCAGGACATTCTCCCTCAGCTTCAACTCTCCAGCAACGACGCTCAGCAACGATTGCGCTCTCTCCACTCATCTATTACTTCGCTCCACAAACAACAGGAAGCGATACACGCCAGTCTTACTACATTGCTGGCCAACCCTCCTAGCCTACAGACGGTACCCTCAATGTCTCAGATCTCCAGGGAACTGAGGGAAGCAGCAGAACTAGCACAACTACGACTTGCCATAGCTCGCAACAGACGGCAGAACCAACATTAAACAGATGATTAAAATTACTCTCAAGTCCCTCACCTATCTTCACCCTTAACCCCACGGTCATGGTCAGTGCTTCGTGTAATGGCCATGCCCTGGACCTTACCTTTTCCCGCTCCCGCTATGTGCGGCAGCTTGCATCTTAATCTTTACTAACGGAGGTGCTGACGCAGTATTCCAACATCCCCTCCTCTGAATCCTTCCAACTTACCACCCATGAACACCTTAATTAAAAAAAAAATAAAATAAAAAAAAAGAAATAAAAAAAGAAAGAAAAAAATGAGTAAATAACAGGTCCGCAAATGAAGCAAATTACCTGCTGATGTAATATTGCCCATTATACTGTCCTCAATTACCAGTGCAAATATCTGCAAGTATATACCTTTAACACCGTGTGTAAGTAGCTGGCAGGGAAAATATAGTGGAGTCCCACTAATTGGGACCAAACCCTGTTCAGATTAGCGAAATTCAGTTTAGTGGATTTTCATCAAATACGATAACATATTGACCTTAAGCGTTTATGTGTTAAGTATTAAAATGATTGAAGTAAGAAATTAGTACAATATGTTGTAATTTATTTTACAACTACATTCTGTTGCTGTAATGTTCTTATCAGGGCATCTACTTAGCGCGAGTAGCCAAGTGAAAGTCGGAAAGGAAGTTGGCGAAACATTGCCTCTTCAAGTCGTTTCAGTGCGTTGACTTCACTTCTGAAGTACTGATTTGCTTTTCCATTTAGTTTTCTCGTTAACACAAAATCTTGCATTCAGACTTTGTTATGCACGTAATTAGTAGGTCTCTGTCTTGTAGTTTTTGTGCATATAAGATTGCCGACAAATTTACTATACTTACTTCAAATTTTCTGTACCAATAAATTTACGTTTTACTTGGAAAAAAACTGCTTCTGTTTAACCTCCCAGTATGAAGGATTTACACGCCCTAGTGATGCCTAGGGACAGATGCATGTCGGGGAGCAACCGAACCTGGGGACCAGACAGAGTGAAGACCTGGAAGCGGGTGGTCAGCCCAGCACCAGGTATGAGAGTGAGGAAGAGGATGATGCGAAGTGCAGGCAAAATGGATGACTAGAAAGGTGACGAAGTAGTTGGTGGAATGAATGACGGGAGAAACCGAAGAACCCGGAGAAAACCCGCCCAGACGCCTCTTAACTCTTTTTTTCCTGTTTTAAAATTCAAAACGAATATGAATATTTTTCCTAGCCCTGTCCGGATTAGGTGGATTTTATCATTAGCGGGGTTCGGGTTGGCAGGACTCGACTGCAAAAGTTTTGCACGTTGCGTGTGCATTTTTTAATTCATTGATTGGGCATCTTAAAATGGACCTTTTAGTGATTGTTTTCTATTAGGACCCCGATATGCTTCCAGGCTCTTGGTGTACATAAACTGCAGGTGGCGATAACGCTTGGGCGAATATAACTAATAAGCATCTCTTAAAGTACATTACAAAGGCGAATATTAGGTGTAGAAACACAATGTGCACAGTACCAGCTTTGGGGTACAAAAACCTACAAAATTAGATTCAGAAACAACACATATATAGGAGCAAAGGAGAGAAAAACGGAACTGTGGCAGTTGTTGCGGTCAGAGGTTAGTGCTAGTTGACCACAGAAAATTTACCCTCGGAAATCCGAGAAGTGAAAACACTATATACCGGAAAGGACGGCATGCCCAAATGAAAGCGCACAATAAAGGCGGCTTTGTAAGATTAGCACAGGAAGACAATTAACTGTGTAACATGAATGTGAATGTAAAGCACTCAAAATTACTACCCAGGGCATTTCCGAAACCATTGCCGCTTTTTGCGCACAGCTTCAGCAAGACTGAAGGTAAATATGGAGCTGCAATTTGTACAAAGTGAAGAAAATTATGATTCGTTCAAACTGCGGCAATCGAAATAAAGTTTATTGATGAAGCAAAATTTAGAATATGCACGAAAATATAATTGTGCTCTCCTACGATATAGTCTAGTTGAAAAGCATAGAATTGGAAAATAATATTATGAAGTAAGATGACAGCTATAACTATCGATAAATTACAGTTTGATCTCCAAAGTGGTCACATGTAGCAATAACGCATTCCTTATTGGTCTGACGTCACCGTCTAGGTTGGTGCTACAGAGCTGCCTGCCAACTCTTCCTAAACCTTGGGCACGGTAGAGATCGATGTTTTTTTTACTTTTTCTACTGGTAAGTAGGGGAAGTATTGTATTCCACCCAAAAAATTCGATGTCGAGATTTCACGGGAAATATATGTTTTGAGGCCCCCTGAATCCAAAAAACGCATTTTTAGAAAAATGTCCGTGTGTGTGTCTGTGTCAGTCTGTCAGTCTGTCAGTCTGTGGACAGCATAACTCAAAAACGAAAAGTCGGTTAAAAACAAAAGTTGGTATTTAAGTTAAATGTCTTTCAAGGAAGAAAATAGCGTCATCCTAAACTACCCTTTACATGGAAGATTTCTCGAAAATTTTGATTTTCTTGAAAATGGCTCTAACGATTTTGATTAAAATGCCACATATTTGAGATATTTTTATGACAAATGAAATGCATATCTTGAATTTTCTGGCTATAGCCCCGGTAGTCGTATTTACTCTGGACGACTTTTGCATAACTCGTAAACCCTTAGAGATAGACCAAATCCTACTGTATACAAAATGTAGATCTTGCTAAAATACACAATTTATGTCTCAATAAATTTTATTGTAGGGTGATCCATTTCGGAGATATACCTTGTTATGTGTGAGAGTTTCGGAGTTTCGGAAAACTTGGAACTTTCGTGAAATAGGTCATCGCTGTTTTTTTTTTTTTTTTTTTTTTTTTTTTTTTTTTTTTTTTTTTTTTTTTTTAAATATGTTAAGTGTGCAAAGACAGAATCTCAAAAGCTTTAAAACATTTGACTATCGCACAAAGCCTACTGTATTCCCTCTTGCACCTACAAGGAAATTAGCAATAAGATAATTTGTACAAATGTTTATCTTAACTAATACGAAGAAGATATAGGAATAAGAATTTGTAAGAATGGTTAGTACAAGAGTAGAGAAAGTCATGTGAGTGCAACACATCAGATTTTTTTCTGTATAAATTATTCGGCTTGTATCGTTTTAGATATGTTTTATTTCTCCTTATTGCAATCTAATGCTCAAAATACAACACTTAATCACAATTCGTAAGTAAAACTCTGTCTATTCTTCGTGGTTGGTTTAAGAGTCGAAGCCTTTGAAAACACAATATGCACTCTGCGTTATTTATTGCACTGCTTCTTTTGTAATTTCATGTTTTATATTTGGACTATATTTTAATCTTATCTTTCATTACCACGATATATAGTATTATCATAGCGGATAGAAGAGATAGTGTGAGCTCTTCGGGAGTTACTATGGTTCGCTCGCAAGATGGCACTGGTGTCGCGGTCGCCTTACTTTAGTTCACGAATGCATGGTGAAAATGGGTTTCATATTATCAGTTAGCATTTTAAATACCTAAAATCGTGAGCAGGAATATTGGATATACTGCTTTGAAACATCGTCTTTCCTTGACACACAACATAGGATGGTATTTTACAATAATGGGTATTATAATTAACGAAGAACAGTGGGAAATATCTGCTTACATGGTTTCACGCTGAAAAATTAAACCATAATGCAAATTATGTATTTTTTAAGCATTGTATCCAATACCAGCTTTTGTTTTTTACTTAAATAATTTAAATTGCGTTTATGTTCACAACAATTAGTAGCGAATTTCTTTTCTACTATTTTTAATTTAGCCCTCTCTTTAGATAGCAGGATTTTAGTTCTAACTAAATTTCTATTGAGGTTTCTAATTCTTTTCTTCGGTGTAGCAATTTCATTATTGACACTTGTGTTTGTGACCTTGGAGGAATTAGAACTCTTTTCTGTGAATTCCTCATTGTTGAAGGACGGCGCGTTTGAAATAAGAACTGGTTGACTGGATCCTGCATCTGGTAATTTCCTGATTGTTGAATATTGCTTTTTCAGTAATTTTTTGTCTCTGTTTTGTGGAGATTTTCGGGATTTATGCACTGTAGTTAAGTACCTGGGTAAATTAGGAAATATACAGGGAATTGCCCCTGGCTTTAACCGCCATTTAATTCTAGGGATTTCAACTAGTTTTCCATGCACAACGAATGAATCAACTTTCACTAAAAAGTCCTCTGGAAAATGTTCGTCACGAATACTAGATTTAACAGATAATTTAGTGTCTTTCCTAGGAATAGACTTTTCCCATTTGTAAAACAGATTTTTATCTTTAGGAGGAGTAAAAAAATCTCTAGCTTCTGAGCAGTTTGTGTATCCTGAACGACACCCGGGTACAAAACAAGTTGGCATTTTTAATCAATTATTGATGTTGCTGGAAACTTACGTTTTGAAGAACACAGACATTTATGCACAAAATTAGAAGCAATTTCACAAGTTATGTACCTAATTACTCACAATACACAACGCATACGTATAAAATTGTCTGTACTTCCGAATCACACACTAGGCAGTTCGGCCGCATTTTAAGGCGACTGCGATCGCCACGCCGCAGTTTCGGTCAGTTGCCACGGGACCACGGATCATGCAGTGAACTAGCGGGAGAGCTCACACTTTCTCTTCTATCCGCTATGGTATTATCAACCGTTGCACTCTTGATAAAGTCAATTTTACATTTTGGTTTTACACTGAAATTTAAAGTTACACATTTTATTTGTCATACAAATATCTGAAATGTGTGATATTTTAGGTAAAATCGCCAGAACTGTGCTTAAGAAAATAAAAAATAAGAAAACATTGTCCATGTAAAGTTTGGTTTGGTGTAATTGCCTTGAAAGTCTCTGAGTCGCATCCTTCAAAGACACTAGATATAAATACCGAGTTTTGTATTTAAAGGACTTCTGTTCCAAGTTATGTTGTTCACCGACATACAGATGCACAAACATACATATCTGCATAAACCACTCACACTTGTATGGAATGTTCTCTAAAGGAGTTTGGTTTATACAAGGACTGTGAGAAATCGAAATTGAAATGTCTGGATATAATGTAGTAATCTTACTACGTGCTGTAGATAAGTAGTATAAGGTTATCTCATCGTTTCGTTCGTTTTGCTCGCAAGTTCCATTTATAGCGCTTGAAAACCCTGAATCCTCTCTACACTAAGTTAACCTAGTTTCCTAACCATTGTTACGACTTAGACGTCAAAAACCAGTCTCGCTATTGGATACGTCACTGTGTGACTGTGACTGACGTTGGATGGAACAGCGTGAACTTGTGATTAAAAATCATGGAAAGCAAAAAGAAACATTTCCGATATTTTATGCTGTTTTACTATCGTAAGGGCAAAACCGAATCACAATGGCGGCAGAAAATTTGTGCTATCTACGAGGAACATACAGTAACGAATCGAGCATCTCAGAAGTGGTTTCATCGATTTCGAGGTGGCAATTTCTCCCTAAAACAGAAACTTTGCCAACTACTCTGCCGTAGCTGTGCTGCGGGTGAAGTGTGTCCCAGGCATTCTTAGTCATTGAAATATAACGAGAAACAAACAAACTTATTAGACAATCTTATAGTGCAAGCAAAATCATTTGAAAATACTAATCATTAAGAAGAAATATCTCAGAAATGCTTAATGCTAACAAAAAAATTGGACTTCAACTGCGTGCTTTAACGTGAGCTACATTCTTTTCTCGGAATGAGTGGATTTTAGACTATTGTCAAATAATTTAGAATACACATCTCATTTTACAATTAAAAATATACCTAGTTTTCTAAACAAAATCCTTGTGGCCATTATTAAAACTAATGAAAATGTTTCACCTAATGGATAGCAATGGGATGGGAGAATGTTCTTGAACAATTTTGATTTGTATGTATGAAACATATTGAGCTTAAATAAGAAGTTTAGTATTTCGTTCCTGAGAGGCTGCTACAGACAGTAAAGATCGGAGAGCACACAGCGTTTCAAAACGTGAAATTACTGTCCATTATGGTAAGAATTTAGGGTTTGAGTGCAATACATTCTCTATTTAGTATAGGTAACCAGTAGGAAAAGAAAAATCTGATGTGTTGCACTCACATGACTTTCTCTACTCTTGTACTAATCATTCTTACAAACTCTTATTCCTATATCTTCTTCGTGTTGGTTAAGATACACATTTATACAAATTATCTTACTGCTTATTTCCTTGTAGCTGCAAGGGGAATGTTAGAATACAGTAGGCTTTGTGCGATAGTTGAATGTTTTAAAGATCCATTTCACGAAACTTGTTTTCCGAAACTCACACACATAATAAGGAATATCTCCGAAATGGTTCACCCTACCAGAAAATTTATTTGGATATAAATTGTATACTTTAGCAAGATCTAAATTTTTTGTAGTATGATTTGGCGTACCTCTAACGGTTTACCAGTTATGCAAAAGTCGTCCAGAGCAAATACGACTACAGGGGCTATAGCCTAAAAATTCAAGACATACATTTCATTTTTCATAAAAATATCTCAAACATATGACATTTTAATCAAAATTGTTAGAGCCATTTTCAAGAAAATCAAAGTTTTTGAAAAATGTTCCATGTAAATGGTAGTTTAGGATGGGGCTATTTTCATCAAAATCTTCGTGTCGCATCCTTGAAAGACATTAAACTTAAATACCAACTTTGGTTTTTAACCGACTTTTCTTTTTTGAGTTATGCTGTCAGCAGACACACAGACAGACACACACACAGACACACACACAAACACGGACCTTTTTCTAAAAATGCTTTTTTTTTATTCATGGGGCCTCAAAACATATATTTCCGGTGAAATCTTGACATAGAATTTTTGGGTGGAATACAATACTTCCCCAACTTACCGGTAGCGAAAGTAATAAAATATACTTTATAACTCCAAGCACCATGTGACATAGTTAAATAATTTTATAAACTATTTTAGGAGTGTTAAAGGTCATAAAGAGCTAAAATCTGAGCTCCACTTATCGCACTCGTATCACAAGACATTTTATGGTCCACTCCATTACCATTAAGATCCTCTCTCAGATAGGTCGGATGCGCTAAATCTAATGCTTTGACTTGAATGCAACCCGCCGTCGCCGTATAGACCACCACAGCCACATCAATGCAGATAAGGTCAGTCTTTCGTAATTAGATGTGTACAATATTCCTTTGAGTGCATGTAATCTCTTCCACCACTAGTTCACCATTAGCAATAGGTCTTTTGCTTCTACCCCGAAAATGCATCTAAATTACAAAATTTACGAACTATGACCAAAGGCTTTCAGAAATACATAGAGTGCTGTAGAGGTACCGATATATCAGCAGGTGAATTTGTTTTCCTTTTAAGCTAAGACTGCTACCACCTAGCTGAAAGTCACGGGTTAATTAACGTACATTAAGTGAACACTACCCCATATTTCACGTTTCCTATAATACATATTTATAATACTAATTAAAAATATTAGAGGTAATACAATTATATGAAATTATATTGCTTTAAAGAGATCTACAGCTTTTGTGGTCTTATTTTTTCTGTTTTCTATGGTTTAGTGGTTGTAGAAAATACATAGCATTCCTTTTGAATAAAGAGAATCACAGAGAATTTTCCTTGAAAATTGAAGATATACGGCTTATTTATAATTTAAATATCTACTTACCAGATGACCCAGCTCATCCGGAATCCGGGAAAGTAGATAAACCTTCTAGCGTTAAAAGAGTTGCAGAACGCACCGGGGTAAGAGATGTTAGTAGCGTGAGCGACCTTCCTTCTGCCTCTTAGTGAAGACAGAGATGAGAGATATTTCCCAGGTTGAACTACTGTGTGTAGTCCGTGATAATATGCAAGAACTGTATAAACAACCGAAAATCTTCTTATAATGTTTCGCACTTTACTTACAGGGACTTTACTTTTCAGGGAATAAACTCACTCCTGTATATTATCGCACATTACGAATTACAGGTTGTAAAGATCTGTAACAAAATACATGCAAACATGAGGGCACGTAAGGTTTCATTGGCATAATAAAATAATCAAAGTAATAACAATATAGTAATAACAATAGCAATAATAGCAATAAAATAATAAAATACAACAATAGCATTAATAGGAAACAATGGAATTCCACACACACACACACACACACACACACACACACACACACACACACACACACACACACACACAAAAAAAAAAAAAAAAAAAACACGTGCCCTCATGTTTCCATGGCTTTTGTTACGGCAATTTACAATCTGTAATCCGTAATGTCTGACAGTAGCGATATATACAGGAATGAGTTTATTCCCCGGAAAATAAAATTCTGTAAGTGAAAGATATTCTGAGACTGTTCTTCTCTATTATCACGCGCTGAGAAATTCCTATCCCGCCCGCTTCTCTTACAAGCAGAATAGAGTTCACGCACGCCACTGATTGAATTTACCCCGGTGAGTTCTGCAACTCGTTTAACACACGAAGGGTTAACTACGTACCCCAATACGGGATGGAGTGGACCACCTGCTATATGTGCATATTTTTGTGTGTATGTGTGTGTGTGTGTGTGTGTGTGTGTGTGTGTGTGTGTGTGTGTGTGTGTAAACAAACATTTTACATTTTAACAGCCAATTGGGGATAGAGGTGTTTTTTCTTTTAATGTTTATGTCACATTTTTGGAAAGAGGTGAACTGAAATACCAGTTTGGGTATTTAAGTGACGGTTTGCTTTGGAGTTTTTCTGTACACACACAGTGTGTGTAAACAAAAATTTTACATTTTAACAGCCAATTGGGGATAGAGATGTTTTTTCTTTTAATGTTTATGTCACATTTTTGGAAGGAGGTGAACTGAAATACCAGTTTGGGTATTTAAGTGACGGTTTGCTTTGGAGGTTTTTCTGTACACACACACACACACACACACACACACACACACACACACACACACACGCACACACACGCACACACGCACACATAAGGTCCTCTTTCAAAATACGTTTTTTGGGGAGGATTCAGGGGGGCTTCACAGCATTTATTTCTAATGAAATATAGTTGTCGCGCTTTTAGGTAGATAGATTACTTGTTCCACCTACTAGATGCGTGGTAAAGAAAGTAAATAAAAAAAAATTTTAAAAAATGGTAGGTATACATACACTGTATATTTAAACCTATTAAATTAGCTAGAAGTTTACCAGTACCGTTGAAAACGCAAGTCTATGGATGCACATACTTGCTTTAATATCACAGAACACACAGAGTCTCGTTTTCCACTCCACGTCAAGTACTGTTTGCACAATTCATAAGCCTCATAAGACGCAGAGGGATTTGCTCTCGATTGCTTCTGTGTAATACCACAAATTTCACTTCGGCTACAAGAAGTACGGGATTTACTGAAGTGAAAATACGAGATGCGCAATGAGATATTCAAGCATATGTATTTTCATGCCTGTGAATGCTCCTTGTTGCAAAGTTTCGTGAGAAGCGTCTGTAAAAGCAGTCAAACTTCATTGTGAACAACAACAAAAACTTCTCTCCTGTCCCAAGCCAGGTAACTCCGCGGTAACTCTGAGCTTCGCATTGAGGGGACCGGCTTCCATTCCCGGTGACCGCTCACTCTGACCATGAGGTTTTGGTGGTTTGCCTGGGTCAGTGGTTGAATGCTGGGGGGTTCCTTCCCGCAATGACCTTTCCATCCTTTTTTTTTAATTGTTTCATTTATATCCCGCCTTTAACTGCAGAAGTCATATCGGTGGCCTCGCCTGTTGACAAATGGTGTTACACGTTTAACGGTGGGTTTTTCGATCTTTGGGGTTTTTATACTTTGAATTCACACACAGACACACACACACACACATATACACACACACATTTACACTTTCATTCATACATCCAGACTCAGGGAAGGATGAAAAATAATCTTGGCTCGAGAAAAATTCCTGCCCCCTGCCGGAAATTGAACAGGGACTCCTAGCACAGCGAGCAGGTTTTTCATTGCTTGTTTGCTATATCGATGAATTTCTTCAGGACTGAAGGACCAGACGATAATGTGGTTGGGCGTTATAGATCCGTTTCCGTTATGTGAAGGTTTCTCACTGGCTGCTCTCGGACAGCTTTCCGTGCTCACTGAGCAGCCTACTCATCAGGGGATTCCGGTGGTTCAATATACACGTCTCCATTACCGTTCAACTTCAGTAACATTCTCAGTTGTCCAGCAAACTTAACTAAACCCTTGGCGCAACAGCCCATGAAAGGCCAAAGCTTGCCGCCCATCCTCTGCATCCCCCACCTCTCCGCACTACATGGGCCACTGATAGGGTGCACTGGTGGAGGGTGGGACGTTGTCAGCGCCTCGGCCAGTTAATCGACCTTCTCGACGTGGTGGCACTACTCCCCGGGACCTAACGAGGCTGAATGTACCCCCTGCCAGACCTCCCAGAGGAGATAAAATCCCCGCGGGACCGAACCCGGGTCCTCCGCGTCAGAGGCAAGCGCGCTACCAACTGCGCTACGGAGGCGGTCCGGTTTTCCAGTACCACTTCAAAATTTGGCACCTTCTGTGTATTATCACTACCTGAATGTCTTTCCCTGAAGCCCGACTGTTCTTCTGAAATTACTGCGTCAGTAATAGTGTCCAATCTCTGATTAAGAAATTCGCCATAAATGCTATATGCTTAATATAAGCTTATTCCTCTATAGATTTCGATGCACTCCTTTTCAGCATCGAGAGGAGCCGACCACGATAACCTTCCAACAATCCTTCTCATCGCTTTACATTGTGTTGTAGCACAACCACGCATAACGGTCTCTCCTAGCGTACTGCCTCTATTCTGGGCGTGCTTCCGGGATTTTAAACATTTGACCGTTGATCACGTGAAACTAGCATGTGAACCTCGCGGTCAATACGTGATTCTTGTCCGCGTACACTGAATTTCTGTTTCAAATGCCCCACATTGTTTTACATTATTATTTATGATAATGTAATGTTATTGCCCGAAAAACAAACTATTAGCACTTTAATTATTTTTTCATTTTAAAATAGTGATGTCAATCTCGATCGGCAACTCTCATTTTCAAATACATATTCTTTGTTTCGTAATTATTAAACATTAATCTTAATCAAACACACTTAACAAAAATATAAATCCTAATCACGTTACTATTTCACACTCACAGTCGCGCTTGGCAATCTCGAGCAATATTGTTCCTAATAGAACACATGACGATACATTTTTATTTCATTATAATATATATTTATATATTTTTTTTTTCTTTAAACTGAATAAAAGCTTCTTAATTTCTAGATTAACATCAGCTTCTGTATTAATTGTCCCATAATATTTTAAAGAACTGACTATTTGACATTCTATGCCCTATTGCATGTATACATTTCTTTTAATTACTTTATTTACTCAATTTTCCATAGCAGTTAAACATAGATTATTTATTCTTAGTCTTCCACGTCAATCACTTTGTCATTATTTTATATGTGTAACGAGATCGTCTTCGGCCATTCACATGTCATTCCAGACACGTAAACATTGAATCTGTTGACTTGCCATTGGCCTTGAGCTCTGATTACCGTCCCAATCACCTGATTAATTCATGCGTTCCAGGAAAGTTATATCTTTGTCATTCTTCTTTGTTTCTCGCTTATACTTTTACCTATTTTAATTTATCCATACTTTTATCAACTTCAATAACATTTCTACTCATATTTTCTTTGATATAATTGCTTTCTTTTATTATCACTTCAGCACATTCTCAAAGCTTTTTATATGGTATTATTAGGAGTTGCTTATGCCACCTACCTACAGATTTTGAATTCCTTATGTCCCTTAGTTCAAATGTGTGGTCCCCAAATTTGGCAATAATTCCCATAGGGCCTTTGTATATTAACTCCATTCTTTTATTCCTACCTTTTAATGCGCTGGACAACGTATGATCCTTCGCTAGGACATAATCCCCTAATTTGGGTCCCACCTATGCTTACGAAGCTTCTTCAATTTTTTTCTTTTCTGCTTTCACTTTTATATTCTCAAATGCAATCTTAGCCTTTTGCTCCTCACTCAGTTCGTCTTTACTTTCTATGATCCCTGTTATTCCCTCGAAAATTGGTTCAGGTTTAACTCCTAGCATTAATGTTACGGGCGGAAATCCTGTTGTGTTGAGGGTATTATTCATTATCTTTTCAATAAGGGGACAATATTTTACCCAATCTCGGTAATTTTGGTGGGTCAGTATTCGGAAAAATATGCCGATGTCTCGAAGAATACGCTCTGTTGTATTCCCAAAGGATAAATATGATTAGCAATTTTATAATTTTATTTGAAATGAGATATACTAAAATTTTGTCTATTTTACTAACAATGCACAGGGGATTTACAAATTCGGAATGTGAAATTTCGATTACTTCATTTTTTAGCATGGATTTTATGGTCTCATCTACTTCTTCTCTATTAGCACGTGGAATGGGCCTTGCTTTATGACTAAAAGGTCTTATCGGTGTCATTGCAAAAGAATGGGTATATTGGTTACACTTACTAGGTTCCTCTGAAAATACTTCTTTATTTTTGACAAGGATTTTGTATAGTTGATCTTTCCGTTTCTAGTTCAATAGGGTTACTTGATTTACTTTCTCTCTAAAAGAATCTTCTAACATGTCAAGATTTTCGCTATCTCTGTACCTATTTGTGTTTGTGCAATTTGTAATTCTTAAGGGATTTTCTTGGGGAACATCTATTTCTTTCTATTTATTTCTATATCGTCGCAGTATTCCCTACCTATTTCATCTATATTATATTGTATATTATTTATTTTGGCTGGTTCCATAGCTTCTATCTTAATGTGTTTGACGAAGAATGCTTCATTTTTAACTTCTGCCTCAGCATCATCCATTATTACTATCTCAGAATTACTATCTTTCAACAATGGTACTGTCATCACTTCATCCTTAATTGTTAGCTCTATAAATCGATATTCAAAGTTTATAAGATCATCCCATTTATACAAGTAATCACACCCTATGATTGTCAATCGCTAATCTCATGACAACGAGAAACAAGATTTGGGTCGTTTTCCCTTTAATTTCTATATCTAGCATTGCTTGTTACCTTACCCGTTCTTTTCTTTTACCAATGGCTAATGAACAATATACTCCACTCACTGGTAGTGTCATTATTTTCACCCCATTCCCTTTTAATTCATCATAAACACTCTGAGAATAAACCGTGCTTTTAGCCCCTGTGTCAACAATTGTATGATATCTTTGGTTATTTATGACTGCCTAAATTTTAGGTGCATCTGCCATTTTCTCATCTTGGAGTTCTGTGTTTCTATTCTCCCTGTTCTGTTCTATTAACATTTGCCCTCTGGGAACGTAATTTCGTACATACTGTCCACTTAGTTCTCTAATCTCTTACCGAGGACGTGTCTGACTGGGGGATTCGTTTCCCTGAGATTTCCTTATCGCTCCTGTACTATGTCTACTGTCTTGAGGACTGTTATGATCTTCTGGCATTTGACCTTGGTCGTTACCGTAACCTACATCTAGACTGTTAAATTTCATTGACTCAGCTGATTTGGTAAATACTGCGGGATTTCTGTCGTTCGGATTATTTATGTCATACTCTGAGAATTGGAATGACCTCCGCTTAGGCGAGCCGGGTGACCTTGGCACATATTCATAGCGATTATCATTGGCCCAATATTCATTGTTGTCGCTTCTTTTACACGTGAAGTCCCTTGTCTGTCTCTTTCTATTTTGATTCTATCTGACGGTAAGCAATTTACTTGGACATCCCTAGCTCTGCGATGTTCGTGCCAACTCCTGTCATTTCTCTGAAAATGGTTCCTCCCTCGACTTTCCCAGTTATTTGCTTCGATTCTGGCAGAGGTCCACGATATCTTTCCTTAACTTCTTGGTTGCCATTCTGATAACCTGTTGCCCCATGCACGAATGGATTTTTAGCTTTCCTTTCGAACCTTTCGTGATTCCGATTATTATATTCTATATGTTGTCTTTGATTATTAGCTTCTAAAGCTAATAATAAATCAATCATACTTGCCACACTTTCTGGTCGAGTGTTGCATTTCTTGGAGAAAATGTGTGATGACTAGAAAAATCACACCTTTGTCGCTCAAAGGTGGTTCTAACATTTTTTACCTACATGCCAAATTCATCAAATAGTTTACCATGGAATGGTCTCTCCTAGGGTCATATCTCCCGTTACTTAGTTCGAGTCTTATGTGAGCCTGTCTGCTGGCTCCCCAATACCTGCTAAGGAATGTATTTACGAAGGTCCTAAAATCATTGATATTTCCCAGTGATAAATTGAACCAATTAGCTCCATTGCCATTAAAACATTTCTTTGCTATAACCATTTTATATTCCTCAGGCACAATTTTAACATTAAAATATTCCGCCAACCCTCCAATAAATGCTTTGGGCTCATCTGATTCCTTGTCTTCAAAAACAGGTGGTACTATTTCGTTCCACATATGACTAGGTAAATGTAAACCATTGTTACCATTTCTTGGAATGTTTGTTCTAATATTTAGGTTTTACTGGGTACTACTAGGCATAGAAATGTCGGCACATGCATTGGATATTGCTTCGTTTCTATTAAGTACCTCACTCACATTACTGGACATAGAATTGGCTATTGTTTCATTGATTCTTAAACTTTCTAGCGCTTCTCTTACATTAACAATTTCAATTGATACATTTTACTTGATTATAATTATTTATCTTATCTACCCTACTAGCTTGCTTTCGACATTCTACTTCTGACCTCTCCAACCTAGCTTTATTTTCCTCTTTTTCTTTTTCCAATTTCTGTTTTAATGCCTCCCTTTCCTTTCCTAACCTTTGAGATAATTCCTCCCTTTCCTTTCCTAACCTTTGTGATAATTCCTCCCTATCTATTTCTAACTTATCTGCTAATTCCTCTGTCAATTTATCATTTTCTTTTTCTGAGCTTTCTGCCATTCTTAGACACATTTTCTCTTCAGTATCACCTATCTCTTTCCTCACATTTTGTATCTTCCCTTTGACCTGATCCCTATTTTCTTTTATTTCACTCCTACCCTGATTTATTTCTTCCATTATTTCTAACCAAAACTTTTCCAGCATTTTCCTTATCTCTTTCTGTTCTCGACTATTTTCTCTCAGTTTTTTTGATTAAATTGTCTCCTACCTGCTCTATCTCTCCTATTCTTTGGTTAGTTTCACTCATCTGTTTATCTAAGTTTCCTATCTTTTGGTTACTTTTACCCATCTATTTATCTAAGTTCCCTAACTCTGCTCTTACCTTCTCTCCTATTCTTTCCTCTGATTCTCTAAACATTTCACACAATTTTTCCAGAGTTTGTTGCATAATCAGGCTGTTTTCATGCGTTTCTGACCTAACATGCCTTTCCCTAGTCCTATGAGTTTCAAATTCTTGCAGTTCTAAATTGCTTAATACATTCCTACTGCATTCTTCTAATTCTACTATATTTTCACTACTGTCCTGTATACTATCACAATGTTCACTATTTTGCATTTCCATTTTCTCTTGAAAGTCTTGGCCTAACATTTTTCCATTCCTTAAGTACATGGCATTTTAATAAAATGTTTTTTTTTTCCTTCCTTTTTTCCACACTATCTTATTTCCTGAAGTTCTGGAAGATCGTTGTTTTCCTACCTCGTTTTTGGTGGCCGTTGGTTCCTCTGAAGTCTGGTCGATTCCTTTCTTCGTCGTCGAGCCCCGCGTTTGGGATACCAGTTTGACGCTGAAATGTTGCCTCACGTTGGGAAGCCAATTTGATGCTGTGTTGTCTAACCGCTGATGGGATGAGGGTTGTTGATCTTTCAATTATCCCGCGTTGGATGTATCCATTGGATGCTGTAAGAAGTTACTGGATACCAGCACCACATTAATAAAGACGCTACTTATAAAGAAAATGCGGTCATTCCTTCGTCATTACCTTGACTTAGCTCGGTAAAAGCATGGACTTGAAGTTCTCAGGGTACTTTGTGGGTATTAAAGAAATAGCCCTAACTTAGTTTTTAGAGGTTTATTCGATGCACTCCTTCTTTTCAGCATCGAGAGGAGCCGACCACTATAACTTTCCAACAATCCTTCTCACCGCTTTACATTGTCTTGTAGCACAATACACGGTCTATCCTAGCGTACTGTCTCTATCCTGGGCGTGCCTCCGGGATTTTAAACATTTGACCGTTGATCACGTGAAACTAGCTTGTGAACCTCGCGGTCAGTACGTCATTCTTGTCCGCGTACACTGAGTTTCTGTTTCACTGTTGTGTGAACAACCTTAATGGAACAAACTGTGAAATTTCCAACATTTTAAATATTGTCTTCATTAATCTGGTTTTCGCCTCCGTATGGTACTGTAACGAGACTATGAGATCCAATTATCAAGTAAATGTAATGATAAACAAAACTTAATGTGCGAAATTTTATATTTATAAGTATGTTTTTCGTTTACTCTCTCTTTCTCTCTCTGAAATGGTATTTTTAAAACTGCTTAAGGGTACAAATACGTTTTTTGCTTAAAGTATCAATTCCTTTCTATTGGAACTTGCGTAATATTACATCTGTCAGTGAGCTACCTTTCGAATTTGAAAAATCGCGTATTATAAGTACTTCCAAAGCGAAAAAAGAAAGTTCACATTTGAAAATATCTGACAAATATCTTTAACCAATCAGAAGGAACATAACTAAGTTTAATAATGCATAATGTAGAGTATGTGCAAAATTTGCAATGTATGTAATATGTGCGACGGGTTTTGAGAAAAGTATTGACCAGCTATTGAATGTGTCGAACTTCAGGTCCTAGAAAATACATCTTTAATGTTTCTGGCCTTTATCTTGCACCTGAACGAAAATCACCAACTACCATGTCCTGTGTGTATGAATACCACAGTAGAGCAGTAAAAAGCCATTCGACATTACCTAAACTATACGAAAAGAAAACTGTACCTAATGTTGAACTGTAAATTAGAATTTTAACTGCAATAAAATTAAGATAATGACAAATCAAAAACGAAGGACATAACTATGTTTTTCCTTTAACCTTTGATGATAAACTCCAGTAGTTTTAAGATGTGTTAGCATCAGATGTGCGTAGATGCACACATTTTTTTTCTCAAAAAAAAAGTGAAACTTCACTCTGTCACTGTTTAGTCTTGGCATCTAGTGATAGTAAAATGGAGCACGTCACGCCAACAATGACTCAAGAGTTAATAACATCAAACTACAGCCTATAAAAATAAAAACAGGAGAAGGAAGAAAACACAAATGGGGACTTTATCCGACACACTCTTCTTGAGGATCTGCAAGTAAGTACAGTCATTTAAACATTGGAGCGAAAAGAGGCATTCTGATTGCGTGAGCACAACGACTCTTCCTAACTTTCCATTTATTTGTACCTTCTCTACTGCTCATTATAGTTACTACATAGAGGAGTAACTATATGTAGTTACATATGTAGTACACAAAAATTCGAATGCGAGATTTCACCGAAAATATACTTTTTGAGACACTCTGAATACTTCTACACAAGGAGGTAGAGAGAGGATTTCCCGAGGGGATTCCACACTGGGCCGATCGTGTATCAGACACCGGGAGGAAGCGGTGAAGTGAGAGCGCTCTACGTGCGATTTGGAGCCCGGGCGAGTGGCGCGAGCAAGCTTGAGGGTCCGTAACGACTTCATTTCGACACAAGGGTTCAGTAAGGAGACCTCGGTTAGGCGACTACAACGCCTACCAT
Organism: Tenodera sinensis; assembly: GCA_030765045.1. Taxonomy (NCBI): domain Eukaryota; kingdom Metazoa; phylum Arthropoda; class Insecta; order Mantodea; family Mantidae; genus Tenodera; species Tenodera sinensis. The sequence goes on from CM060971.1 coordinate 29,784,961, forward strand.
CCACCATGAACAGCAGTTATGGTTCGCCAGTTCCCACACAGCAGCAACAAACTCGTCCGCCGCCAACACTTCCGATCCCGCAACACCAGATAGAAATGAAGGCGAAATGAAATGGAGGGATGGACAATTTTTGGGATGTGATCATCCTTCCCAGCTTTTGCCTAGTGATCCGGAACGCCCCCCCCCCCCAAAAAAAAAAAAGAAACATGGATACAAAAGTCAGCCACGGGAATCCAACCACAACCTCCCGATTGCGAGCGTTACACGTTACCACGTAGTCATCTCTTAGGGTCTCCATACAAAAAGTATTTTTAGAAAAGGTTCTGCATACATGTGTGTGTTTATGCAAAGCGGACATAATTTCAAAGTCATCACATAACAACCGGCTTTCAAAAGTTTAATCTTTAGTTTAATGTATTCTTCTTATATCTACAACGTAATGTAGAACAGTGTTTGCACGAAACATTATTTTGACATAAAATGAAAAGGTCGACTTTGACCAAATATCCGTGATTTTTACCAGTTCTTCTGGTTTTATAATTCGCACATAAGAAAGTAGTGGTCTGTGTAGACACACTCCCTCTCCCCCTTTTCTCAATCTTTCTCTCTCTCTCTCTCTCTCTCTCTGTCTCTCTCTCTCTCTCTGAAAACTACCACTTATGAAAAACAGATTAGGTAGTCCACTCTTTCTAACACAAACCTTAAGAGGAAAAAAGAATTAGTGAGCTTGCTACTGAGAGCTGAAAAAGCTTAAGGAGAAAGAGCGGTGGAAAGCAGAAGTCTAAGATAACGTTTTCAAAAGAAAACGAGTATTCATACTTGAAGTAAAACGACGGTGATAAATCAGTTTTGCATTATAACGCTGTGTTACTCGATTCAAATAACTTCAACAATATTTGATAAAAAGGCGCTCTCCCTCTTTTTAAAGGCGGTGATTTCCAGATCCTCACAGTAAATCCCCCCATTCACAAACAGGGTGTGATTTACTCGGAGAAGGGATGACAGACGGACGTCATCATTCAAAGGCTGCGAAAAGAGGCTTTTACCCAAGAAGGAGCAAGGGCACATCTTTCCCGGATAATGAAATTGGTAGCAGTGCCACTCCAGTCGAGCTGCTGCTGAATTTGGAATTCAGTGAGAGGAAAGGTCTTTACATTGAGGCGCTTTTCATACAGCTCTTAATGGGCGGGGATATTTCCCTTTCACAGCACCTGCCCCCGTGTAACAATACAACTGTTTATGATCATGCCACTATTCATATGAAAATATGACTCACTCTTCTCGGTGAACAATGTTATAACAATGACAGTTTTATAAAATACTAAAACGCATGCCTCATAATGGCTATTGAGAAATTCAATTTTATTTCAAATACTCTCATCGATAGGATAACCTGCCTACGTCTTGCTGCTCGCAGATGGTTGATACGACTTTTAGATGTTTACAGAACAAGTCGACCTGTAATAGCTGAAGAGCCAAAATAACATTACCAGTAACAAATTGCTAAATAGCGCAACCAAAATACTCAGGCATCAATTATCCAATACTCTCATACCAGGAATGATGTATGTCATTATGTATGCTTTCTGCTTTTTGCTTTGTCTACTACCTATACTGAAGTAGAGGAAGTATTCCGCCCAAAAATTCGATGTCTGAGATTTCACCGGAAATATATGTTTTGAGGCCCCCTGAATCCTAAAAAGGCATCTATGTGTGTATGTTTGTGTGTGTCTGTGCCAGTCTGTGGACAGCGTACCTCAAAAACAAAAAGTCGGTTAAAAACCAAAGTTGGTATTTAAGCTTAATGTCTTTCAAGGATGCGACACGCAGATTTTGAATAAAATTCCTCCACCTTAGACTACACTTCACATGGAAAATTTTTCGGTAATTTTGATTTTCTTAAAAATGGCTCTAACGATTTTGATTAGAATGCCATATGTTTCAGATATTTTTTATGGCAAAGGAAAGGTATATCTTGAATTTTCCGGCTATAGTCCAAGTAGTCCTGTTTACTCTAGATGACTTTTGCATAACTGGTAAACCGTAAGACATAGACAAAATCTTACTATAAATAATATGTAGATCTTGCTAAAATACACAATTTATGTCTTCTTTTTTTTGGGTGTAGATTTAACCATTTCGGAGATATGCTTTGTTATTTGTGTGTGAGCTTTGAAGAACTTGCACTTCTGTCAAATAGAACATCGTTATTCATTTTTTTATGTTAACCGTGTAAAGAGAACGGAATTTAAAAGCTAAAAAAATAATTCCCATATTCTCCTTGCACCTACAGGGAAATAAACAATAAGATAATGTCCACAAATGTTTATCTCAACTAACACGAAGATATAGGAATGAGGGTTTGTAAGAAGGGTTAGTACAAGAGTAGAGAAAGTCATGTGAGTGCACCTCATCAGAGATTTATTTATTTATTTCAGCATATTCCATTATTTGTTTGCAATACTACATGCTACAGACGACTTCTTTACATGATACCTGTATGAAAATTAATTATGTTTCCAGATAATGTATGTAGGCGTGACCTGGAAAGATCGAATCATATCAAAATGCCACAGCCGGAATTTGAACCGCGGATCTTCCCCTTTCCGTACAGTTGATCTAACCAACTATCATGGCAATATATCGGCACTAAATTAAATATTCCAACTCACTCATATTTTTTCAGTAAAGCACAACTCGTTCTCAAATTTATTTTGAGACGACCTACCCCAATGGCGACTTCATAGATAACTACTATTAAGTTAAGCAATGTTTATTAATTGTTCAGCCACACAAGCCATTCATATACCACCCATCTCATCTAGAGTCATATTGGCGGCTTTGTCTTTGGCGCAATTGAGAGTCATATGGAGATAATATGTCGTGGCAACCTTGCAATACGAGTTGCAAGTCGTAAGTTCGGTCCACTTCGTTCTATCCCATCAAAGTTTCTCTATTATAGCTCACCAAGTCTTAATTTCTTATTCACATCTGAAACATGATTTTGCCTCTGTGAATTGCTAAATTCTAAGAATGCTTTCCTTAATAATTTTCGGAATTGGCGTACTAGCATTTCATGGACCTCTGGCTTCTGAACGACTTGGGTTCCAGGTATCGGAACATAAGTTAAGGATTTCTGATGCCTTTCTTTCGCCGGAATGTCTAATTGCCTTAGATAAACTGACTTCCCTAATTGCTTTCTTCGTAAGCTAATAACTCCTGACAAATTTGTCACTTCAGCTTCTTACATTATGCATTGATTTTAACATACGGAAACTATTCGTGCCAAGTTTTTATCTATCCATCCTATCATTGTTTTATACCAGCAATAATTCGGTTTCAGCATTATATAAATTAATGTTTCGGAAATATTACGGTTTTATTATAAACCAGAGAACGCGTGCGAAGAATTACACAAACAGATAAAGTGTAAATAGACCATATATGTTAATCTCCGCACTTCAATATACTTATATATAAAAGGTTGTATATGTATATCATGTGTATTTGCTAACGTAGCTACCCATGTGGGAATTTTACCGCTGCGTGGTATGATGTTCTGCAAATCTATGAAATCCTCAATGTTTTATGTCCCTTTGAAATATAGCATTGCAATATATATTATCTTTAAATTACATCTTAAGTGGTATATGGACACATACCTGTGGGCATTTCCTAGTTCACCACAAATGTAAAATAGAAAGCGTATTAATTATGACTAATTATGGCCGTTAACAATTACTTAAGATGAAATATTAAAGATTAATCAGAAAGAAAATATTAATACATTACATTAATACATAATGCATATTCAACAATTAGTGGTAATAATGTGTATATGCGGCGATATCAGCGTTAAATGATACAATCTGATAATAATGAGAAAAAAGAGCATCTGATGTGTGTTATCTGTGAGTTTAAAAACAATTATATTTATAATATTCGTAGTGAGCTTAGTTTATCTGTAGTGTTCTAAAATGTTTAGTAAATACGAATGAAGGTGCTTCATTAACTTGTAGATTGCAAGAGGTGAGGATGCTCGACAAGGTCATGCAGTATTACTGGAAGCTTGATATAGGAAGGATTTTTCATATACTAAATAACAAGTTAAAGATCAGGAAAATCTGCCTGGGCTCCCACAGTCTTGAAGAGAAAACATGTGGCAGAGAATGGAAACATGAGATTGCACTTAGGACACTACGGACGTGAAGGAAAGCAGTTCCTATAGTTAATTTATTTCGCTGTTGGAACTGGGAAATTCTAGGGCATCCTTCAAACTCCCTATGTGAATTTGATCCTTTCCCGAAAATGAAATTACCACTTAGAGGAGTTCGCTTTAGAGTCAGACACAAGCAGTTATAGTAGCAGTTGAAGTCTGTTCGAAGATTAGTGCTAAATGCTTTGTTAATCTTCCTGAAGTGTTGAAGTGGGTTATTCATGGTGCACGAGATTACTTCTGAGAACAGCAATAATGCGGCTATTCCAAAAATGTTTTCTTATTAATTCAAATTTTACCACTAATTATTACTCAGATATATTTAAATAATCGTGTTTATATTTAACCTCTAGTCCCATTAAAAATTAAACAAAATAGCGCAGGTACCTCCCTCTCTCTGTAGAGAGTGGTAATTCGTTAAGTCACACATATTTGACCACACTGTGCATATTTATTGTGCGTAACTAGTAAACGTCCAAGCGTTTGGCTTCTGAAGCACTAGGCTATGAACATATTACGTAAATTAATAAGTTAAACGTCAATACTTTGCACCATTTTTTGGATAACCTACAACATAAATGATATTAAAATAAGCCAAAATCTTGTTTCATGCTTCAGTAGAGCGTTTTAACTAAGGGTGTCAAGAATCCCCAGGAAGAATTCAGCATTTAAACATAAGATTACTGTGATAAAATGTTTTTCTTCTGCAGAGTGTAATTTGATTTCGCTTATTTTAATTAATGAGCATTATTTTTAGTCTAGAAAAGGACCACCCCGAGACTGTGATGTATCTAAAGGAAGGCTGCCCTGTTTACTATGCTTATTTAAGGCATTCGGTCATTTGAAGTGTAATACAGAAACAGATTTTACGGAGCTATAAATTCTTGGGTAACTTCAAATTCAAAGAGTTTGTTCTTAAAATATTAATGTAGAATCTAAGTCTGTTACACCCTTTCTACTTTCTCTACTACTTTTCCATTGTAAATAGATAAAGTGTCGTATTCAAATAAAAAATTGGCTACCGAGACCTCGGTAGAAATATACCTATACGAGCACGTTTGAATAAAAACATTTTATAAATATGTGTATGATTGTGTGTGTGTGTGTGTGTGTGTGTGTGTGTGTCTGTGTGTTCGTCCGTAAACAGAGTAACTAAAAACGAGAGTATCGACTAAATACTGAACTTGCTATCCTGGTACAGCATTAACTTTGATTAAAATATCATATATTTAAAACATTTGTATGACAAAATGTGTGGTTCGAATTTTATGGGAATATCCTATCATGTCCTCTTTATGGTGAATTGTTAAACCGCAAACGTTACACAAATGTTCCTATACATGAAACTGTTTGCGGTGCCAACCATTTCCCAAATATTATTGGTTATTTGTTTTAATTTTCAAATAGCTTTCTCAAGGGTAAGACGCTATTCACCTTTTTTCATGAAGATGCTAGGGACATGGTACTTCAAAGCTATAACCTATTTGAAGACCTTGACTATCGCTTTAGTCTACTTCTTATATCTAAACTAAATGTGGAAATGTGTAATGAAAGCATATGTCGCTTATCAAACATTTTATGGAACAATAAATATTTTGTGGGAATAGTTTATAGAGGAGTGATAGAAAGTCGTGTGAATGTGACACATGTTTTTGTCTTATTTTTGTCAGAAGAGCTTACTTAAAACTTGTTCGAACACTTTTTACTCAGCCTTTGATATTCCCAGAGGTATAGTACAGCATAATTCTGGTGTATGTAGCAATATTTATTTGACAAACTTGTCATGAGGTACACCCAGCCTTGTGTTTAAATGAACTCAGACCTTTCTAAAATGTATTACGTATGCTCCAAATACTGAAATAATAGTCTACAGCTTTAGCTTATATGACCGTAATATAATAAGGTAATATATTCTACAATGTATATCACAATGACAGAATACCACCTGCACCATAAAGACCACGAAAACAATGCCAATTTGCTATAAAGTACATAATACTAAGTTGGGGAAAATACGTTGCTTATGCGGAAGTCTATATTGTCACGGTCATACGCTAATTGAAATGATTCTCTCGACCTTCCACATTTATGGACATGGCAACTGAAGGAACGTAGCCCACCGCGACATCACTAAACATGCATGACTAAATATATACCAGGAAAGATAAGGAATATACACAAAATGAAAACATTTTTTAAAATTTTATTATATTTTAATACCAAAAGATCTTAACTTTAATAACAAAAAGGTTCAAATAATGAACAGCAAAGGTACAAGTTCGCCACGAACCAGATCCTCGGCAGAGGACATGAAACTAGAGGAATCTGTCCGCACTAGGAGAACCCCAGTGGAAAAGAGGCGCGAAAAAGCCTCAAACAAAAATGCCAGCCCAAGACAATATGGCTATTCTACAATGGAATATACGTGATATTAGAACACATGGACCTAAACTTGAGCTTTTGCTCAATAGGAACAAAACTTTGGTCGCATGTTTGCAAGAGGCTAAGCTTCCACCACAAGACGCTTTCCATCTAAGACGATAGACACCAATACGGTGTGATGTTACACCAGAAGAGGGTGTTCCGGCACATGGCGGCGCTATAATACTTGTCAGAGATGATGTATATATGGAATGGACGGACTCTTGCGCTCTGATATACAATTAGATGCCGTAACTCTACTGCCGTAATTCTACTGCCATACATCCAGTTCACCACTTGCAGCTTATATTTGTCCCCGTCCCATGACTTCTCGCACCTTGGTTTAGAGAACCTTGTTTCCCAGTTACCAACACCGTTTCTGTTGGTGGGAGACTCCAATGCGCACCACCCGCTTTGGGGTTCAAGTCGCGCTTATGCGAGAGGTACGCTCATTGTCGATTTCTTGGACACTTACAAACAAGCCCTCCTCAACACTGGAGGGCCTACATTTCTTTCTGACTCTTTCGATAGCTTTTCTCACCTTGATCTTGCAGTTTGTTCATCTCAGTTGGCAGTCTCCTTACAATGGTATGTCATCTCTGATTTACATTCTAGTGACCACTTTCCATGTCTTATTAGTCTCTTTAACACAAGATGCATGTACCACACGTGTGCCCAGACGGTGTTTGGACCATGCCAACTGTAACCTATACACCTAGTTGGCTGTGTTTAGGTACAACGAGCACGGCTCAGTGAATGACTTGGCGCAACATCTCACGGAGACGATTGTCTCTGCTGCGGGACAATCTATTCCGCTTTCGACTTCACACACCCGTCGATTTCCTGACCCCTGGTGGACGGAAGAATTTCGGAATACCGTTCGTGCTCGAAGGCATCCTCTTAGGTTTTCCAACGTTACCCTACGTTGGATAACCTAATGTAATACAAGAAAAGGCGCGCCAAGTTCAGACAAGTCATTAAGGTTAACAAAAAGATATGGAGCAAATTTTTAGCTTCATTTAACCGACATACACCTTCCTCGGTTGTGTGGGATAGGTTAAGCCGTGTTGCGAGTCGATCGACCCATATACCAATTGCGGGACTCAAGACAGCCATAGGAGCCGTTTTTGATCAATTTGAAGTGGCAAACACGTTTGTCAGTGCTTTCGCTCAAGTGTCTAGCAAGGAGCCCTACTCCCCTGAGTTCCCTGCATTCAAAACTCAGGTGGAATCTCAAGGCTTAGCGTTTCGTTCTAGAAATGCAGACGATTACAGTCGCCGTTTCACCATGGCGGAGTTAGAACATTCTCTTAAATCTTCGCGATTATCAGCACCAGGACCAGATGGTATTAAATGTACAAATGTTAAAACAGCTCTCTTCTGAAGGTAGGGCATTTCTGATCGAGGTTTATAATCGTGTTTGAGTTGACAGTATACTCACTGAAAATTGGCGGGAGGCCACCATTATTCCCATCTTGAGGGCTGGAAAGGACTGTCATCTTCCTTCCAGCTATCGTCCTATTTCCCTCACCAGTTGTGTTTGCAAGGTAATGGAACGCATGATCAATGGACAATTGGTACGCTGGTTAGAAAGTCGTAACCTACTGGCTAACATCTAGTGTGGTTTTCGACTACGCCGTTCCACCGTAAACCACCGTGTGTCAATATCGACACAGATAATGGACGGATTTATGAAGAACTGTCAAACCGCTGGCATATTTTTCGATCTCGAGAAGGCTTATGATACGTGCTGGCGAGCAGGGATTCTACATTCCCTGTATACCTGGAACATACGTGGACGCCTACTGCTGTTCACTCAGAAGTTTATGAAAGACCGCTTTTTCCGGGAAAGGGTCAGCTTGGTTTTTTCTAATTATTTCCTTCACGAGGAGATACTCTCTCAGGGTTTGGTAATATGTGTCAAGCTCTTTGCTATAACAATTAACTCCATCTGAAAATGTGTTCCACCTGGAGTTTCGCCATGCCAATTTGTAGACGCCTTCACTGTCTATTGCACTTCTCAGCGCATGGCGTTGTTACAACGGTGCCTGCAGCAATGTTTGGACAGCCTTAGAAAATGGAGCTCAAAAACGGCTTCCGTTTCTCAACTGAGAAAGTTAGTCCATTGATTCGACGAATGGAACAGCCTGTGTTCACACCTAGCTCCAATTGGACCACTGGTAGAAAGACACAGCAGGAACCCCTGCAAGAGAGCAGTAGGAGCGCCGCGACTGGGGAGTGACCAGGCCTTCGCAGCTAGGCAAAACAGGTGTACTCTATAAAAGACTCGATAAGCAAGTTTTAGGGTACATCTAGCGCTGAAGAAGATACCAGCACCAAGGCAGCTTTCCCAGAGCTGCACAAACACGGAGATGGCAGTGGATATTGGCCCTCTACCTTCCTGTCTCGTGGAAGAAGCTCGCAGAGCTCTTCCAAACCAGCCCCTTCAGGCAGAAGTGTCTGCCACGCAGGATGGAGCCAGAGGAGACGACTCGGTACCGACTGACGGACTAACGTGAACTTAGGCCCACAATGTTACAGCCAAGGGTCCGAAATCAGGTCTGGACTCGGGGTTCGCCCCACTAGGCGCGTCGCAAGGTATCCGGCCCTATATCGGAAGCCGAATGGCACCTGAAAGGACAAAACCAGACAAACCGAGTACCAGATGTAGCAGACAGGTAAGACCTGACGTGACACCACCTGCCCCTCGAACCCCTTACCTAGTCCACGGGTGAGTATTGTGAAGGCAAGAGCCAAGACCCACACTAGGGCCAAGAACAGGCGGATTGTTAAAAAGGCCATGGACCTCGTAAATCCAGGGACAGCCGTGCCTCTTACACCGCCAGCACCTGTTTACCCCTCTGTGAGGATGGTTCTGTTGTAGTGCAAAGCCGACAGAGAAGGTCCTCCGGTTCGAAGCCGGATGGGCCCGCTCCTCCATCTGGACCTGCAGCGTCTGCCCCGAACCAAACCGCACAAATGGGGAAAGAATCCCGCCTATTGTTTCCGATTCGTTCCCGAAACACATAAACGTAATGAAGGAACCGAGATAACGGTTGAAGGCCGACTTCCAGGCAACCCGGGATCCAGGGCAGGTTGTAATCCGGATCACTACACCTGACGATCACACGGCCGCGAGGGAAGTCCTGTTAGCGGGTGGAATTAAGTTCCACACTTACTCGCTTCAGCGACCCCACGTGGTTCACAGAGTAATCAGGGCTATTGACTCGGAGACTGACCCCCAGGATATCCAAGATGGCCTTGTGGATGAACTTGGAATGGAAACGAGGTCCGTGGTGTAACTCACCACAACTAAGGAAAAAGAGGGAAAACCCACCAAGGTCCCCCTCCCACTATTCCTAGTAATAGTGGATAAGCAAGGGGAGGGAACCCCGAAGATCGACCAGGTGACACATCTGTATCACACGAGGGTCACGATTGAGCCTCATCACGGCAGGGAGGGGCCAGCCTCCAGAAAAAAGCTCCAGAAAAATACGCCAACGTTGAAGCGCCATTGTTAAATTGCTCATTTACATCATCAGTAAGCCTGAGTAGATGCAATTCTGTGGAATGCTCTTTTCTAAACCCAAATTGAGAATTTGAAAGTTCGTGTGTTTCCGAAACTTCTTTTTGAAGTCGAGAAAGTGTAAGTTTTCGAGTAATTTGCCAATTGTGAACAAGAGACTAATGTGGCTGTCTGGTGCTTTTTCCTTGCTTTGGGAACAGGATAACGTTGGCTCGCTTTCAAGTGGAGGGGAAGTAGCTATGCTGCAAACAGGCGTGAAACGTCTTTGTTAGTTGCACCAGGGCTTTTTGCGGCAGATGCTTAAGTTCCTCATTAGTCACTTTGTCTGGGCCGGCAGCTTTTCCATTAGGCAGTTTCCTAATGAGCTTTTTAACTTCCTGCGGTGTTATATGGGGTAACTGTTCTTCTTGCTTCTGCGCCATCCAAGTTTGTACCCATGTCTGGACCTCCCGTTCTAGATCACGGTTGGTCACTGGATTTTCGGTGAATCTGTCTTGGAGACAGTCAGCGAAGACCTCGGCTTTCTCCTCTACGGAGTAGTGCAGGCCACTTTGAGTGTGCAGCGCCACAGTTGTGGAGTTGACGCTCGTGGAGACCATAAAAGCCTTTAATAATTTCCACAAAGAAGAGTCCGAATGGGTGGTCCTCAGCATTTTGTTTTCCCACTGTTCAATTTTGTTGATTTTAATTTGTTGCCCAATGACGTTGCGTACTCATTTTGCTAGCACTTTCTACTCAGGCTGACGGGTGTACCGCCAAAGTCTCGTCAAGCAACGTCTCCGCACAATGAGTTGCTCCACCACGGGGTAGTGCAAAAATTGGGTGGTCTTGTGGTGTATGTGGTAGCATTTCTCTTGGCCGTGCATAGCGAGGCAGTAAAGTTTTCAATGGCGACATCTATGTCTGCCTCGCTACAGTATGACAGCCTGGGTTATGCCATTCTGTGCATTTCCGTGGTAAAGCTATCCTAGTCCGTGTCGGCTTTCCTCCGAGGGCCAAGGGCACCGGCCGTAATATCACCCGGTATGTCGAAATGCACAGGAAAGTAGTCTGAGTCAAGGCTGTGATAAACAGTGAAGTTATTTGAAAGTGTCCCATTTTTGTGAGTACTAAGTCCAAAATGTCAGGATCAAAGTGCTCTGATCTGTGCCGAAGTGTGGGTTCTGGGAGACGGGGGGGGGGGCAGATGTACCTCCATATCGTCATTTTCTATAAGTTCAACTAGGAGATTTCCTGCCGCATTTGCTCGGCAACAATACCACCAGGGGTGCCGGACGTTGAAATCTACTGCAATTATAACATGGTCCTCTAAAGCGAGGATTTGTTCGAAGTCTTGTGTGAAATCTGGAGAGTTAGGTGGCCGATAAAGTGCTACCAGCATCACCGTTTGGTTGTTAGTACGGGTTTTAAGAGCCGTGCACTCTAACGCTGCCAATACGGACAGCGTAACAGAAGCATGAGCAATTGTGTTTTCTGAGCAAAATAGCAGTCCCTTCCCCTTGTTTGCCAATCTGTCCTGCCGAAATACTTTATAACCTTGGAGCTTAAAAGTGTGCTGTTGCTTTAATTTAGTTTCGCAGATAAATGCGACATCAACTTTATAACCTTGGAGCTTAAAAGTGTGCTGTTGCTTTAATTTAGTTTCGCAGATAAATGCGACATCAATTTTGTGAAGCCGTAGGTAGCTTTCAAGTTCGTGTTGTTGCCTGTAGACTCCGTCGGCATTCCACAGGGGTGCGCGAGTTAAAGTTATACCTCCCCTTACACACGCCATGTATTCTAAGAGGGTGGAGTGGAGACATAATGATTTCGATTTTCTCCGTAGTGCTGCTGCAGCTTCTAAACTTAATCAGGAAGGGCTGCAGCTTTGTTAAAAGGACTGGCAGGTTGAATTCCTTGAACAGATTTAAAATATCTCTTAGTCCGCCCAGGTCACCGGTGGACGCCAGCGTTAGTTGAGGTTGTGGAGGGGGACCATTTGGTGGTGGCACGGGTGCCTTTTACTCTCCGGCGGCTCCTGCAAAGGACACGTCTGGGTTGAACGGGGCCGGGTGTAGGATGGGTCTGGGCCCTGTCTGTGCACTTGGAGTCGTCCTGGCTATGGTTGCCAGTTGACGGCGGTGGCGTTCGTTTTTGAACGTCTCGCACCCCATATAGCTGGCAGGATGCGCCTCCCCACAATTTGCGCCTTTTTGGGCCAGTCAGCTAGGCAGTGGAGGTCATCTCAAAGGACACACCAGGAGGTCATGTTGCAATTTCCGAAAGTGTGCCCTAACTGCTGGCGTTGTTGTATTGTTTATTGGGATGAAAGTGGAAGGGTGCAAGGCCTTATAAGCTCTCTCCGACCCTACAAATATTCCGGATATGACAACCTGAACAATGCAGCTCTAAAGGCATTACCGGCTCCTTGCGTACAGACCCTCACACATGTATTCAATGCTATCCTCCACCACGGCTACTTCCCTAAGGTTTGGAAGCATGCTAAGATAATCATCATATGTAAACCAGGAAAAGATGGTACCACGCCTGAGAGCTTCAGGCCCATCAGCTTACTCTCCACAATTAGTAAGCTAATGGAGAAGATCATTCTAACAAGGCTACAAACCATCCTTGAGCAGCATAATGTGGTGAGGCTGGAGCAATTTAGATTTCGGGCGCAGCACTCTACACAACATCAGCTACTTCGGCTGGTAGATTATGTGTACACGGCCTTCAACAGGAGTTATTTCGTCTCAGCACTCCTACTGGACCTCACCAGGGCCTTCGACCGCGTCTGACATGAAAGCTTAATCTCCAGGTTAATTCAATACTAAACCCCTCCGTACTTAGTACATCTGATACACTCCTATCTACACAGTAGATTCTTCGCCGTATCCCACGATAGGATAACCTCCAGGCCGCATCCCATCGGAGCAGGTGTCCGCCAGAGTAGCGTCCTCGGGCCCACGCTCTTCCTTTTGTACATAAATACTGTACCTTCATTGCTTCGATGTTCACTGTATCTGTTTGCTGACTATACGGCAGTCACCTCCACATCAACCCAACACTGGATGGCTGCCCGTAGAATCCAGCACTACACCGACTTCCTCACTACCTGGGTCCAACGATGGCGCCTCCGTGTCCATCCGCAAAAAAGTCAGGCCATCACATTTTCTAGATGCCCATTGGCCAAAGTTCCACCAATACGTCTTGCCGGAGAAGAGGTCGAGTGGAAAACCTGCGTTAAATATCTTGGAGTGCAGCTGGATATGAAATCAACATGGATCATATCTATTTCGTGACGAATAAAATTATCAAAAGGATGGGCATGCTCTATCCTCTGTGCAACAGGCGCTCGGTGATGTCAATAACAACTAAATTCCTCCTCTACAAACAAGTGCTACGTCCAGTCATCACATATGCCTGCGAAATATGGGGAGTAGCAGCCAAGACTCACATAGACCGCCTGGAAGTTCTCCAGTCACGCTACTTCAGAATAGCCACAGACTCACCTTGGTTCATACCAAATAATGTAATTCGTCGTGACCTTAACATCCCATCCTTAAAAGAATACATACACTCTCTTGCACGCATCTTCTATCACAACCTACCCAATGTCCTGATACGCGACCTAGGTGAGTATGACCTAGACCCTGGTGAAAAATACAAACGACCGAGACTAGTCCTAGGCCAATAGACTAAACCACACCAAGCCCTATAATTTTTTACACACATTAGGACAAAAAAAGACATCCAAAGTTGAGGTCGCCTCTCACTGGGGGAGGATAACATCTCAACTGCTCACTGAAAAATAAACTCTACAACCCATTCTAACGTAGTTACTGTACCTAGACAAAACACTTCACAGCCAGTAGAGGGCATACCCCTGATCTGGCAAGAGACTGAGGGTGGAAAAAGCTACCCTTTGATGTCAAGTCGTCGCCTGCTGCTGCCAGTAAACATCGGCAACTTCCTCTTCTAGTTGGTTGTAAAGCTGAATGTTCAGAATTACTCATCTATCCTGGCGCGTAGCATAAGCTCTTATACAGTCACGTCCACTTCTCGCGAAGATTGCAACGCAACTGAAAGTATCCTGTTAGCATAGGAAGAGCCTAAAATAATGGGCAAAGCGAAAGGAAAACGCGAAAGGAAACGTAACAAACGCACTGCTCCGATTTTGCAGCTCTTTTCACATATTCTTTGCTTGTGGGAAGCGCTTGTTTCGATATATTAGACTCTTATTACAACTTCACAAAGTCGCTTATATATGAGACTTATATGAACTTTAACTTCTTTAATGGGCCATAATTTCCCCCAAAAGCTCATAGAAATGTGAAATTTGTTTTAATGGTCTCGGTGATTCTGAAAGAATCAGTTCCGTTGCCCATTACTGCCTATTTTGTTGATTTTTATGACATGAGCATTGTTGGTAAATACATTATTGTCCATGGTTTCAGGGTTTTCTAATTCCATGTCCTGATATTCTCTCCGTAACGTGGTTTACAGCTGAGGCATGAGTTCATCTGTCAGGCAACATCAATGCCTACTGGGCTACCGTAAACCCTTATACACGAAACACTACTGCGTGATGAAAAAGTTTGAATATGGTGTACAGTGTCAGCTTCCAGGATAGTGGATTTCATTTTCTTTGATGCGACTGTAGACACTGCAGCTTATAAGGGCATATTCGATACATTTGTGGAGTAGCTGGATGATATCGAATTTTTTTTTTCTTTTTCTTTTTTTTTTTTTAATTTTTTATTTTTTGTTTTATTTTTTATTTATTTATGTATTTATTTATTTATTTTTATTTATTTATTTATTATTATTTTTTTTTAATTGACATGATTTCCAACAAGATGGCGCCGTTTAAGTGTCCCACGTTGTGTGCGCCAAGTTTGAAGACGTTTCTCGGTGAAGAGAATCTCTGCAGCCTGGTCCTTGATGGTATTGTAGTCCTCTATATCTGTTCTATAAATGGTCTATAACTTTGCCCTGGCAAAGCTGAAAAGCTGAAACTGCACTATCTACAGGGTATGCGTGAGCGTGTTGACGGAATAAGAAAACACGCAGTTCCTTGTAATTTTATTCTCGCTACGTTCTCACGATCAATATTCACCACCGTTTGAAAGTAAAGCTACTATTACGTTCCCCTATCGCAGTCGTTGAAATCTGCTACGGTGGAATAATTCACTTTCCCAATTTTAAAAATATACTTCACCGCTTGATGCACTGCTGAGAAAGATTGCACTCTCTATAATATACGCGGTAATAACTGTGATGTCTTGGCGCGAAGTAAAGCTTGTGACTACGGCAGGCGATATGCCACTGCACCGACGCGGGTTTCAAATCAGAGTGCCACGCTATGCTTGGTAACCGAAGAACCCGCAGGCTTTAGCCTCGCTTCAGACTGAATTCTCAGAAAACCGCTAGCTAGCGAATCCTTAGCGACTGGGTATTTCTTAGAAAACTGGCTGAACCAATTTTGGGTCGACCGGCCGGGTCGCTAATTACCGCAGGTGGCGAAACCCAAAACATTTAGCAGGCCCCTTTCACCAGTAATATTTTAACCATATGAACCAGAAACAGTGCATTATATAACTCTGAATTAGAATATTTAGTCGCATACTAGTTATTGAATTTAAATACTGTTGCTTCCTATCATAAAATTATCCATTCGTAATAATTATTATATCAAATACATTCACATTACTTTCTCATAATTCTGATTATCATTTAATTCATTATTAAATCATATTTATACGGCTAATAATTACGGTATGAATGTCACACATCTAACTCCTCCATGCAACTTGTAACCAGTTTCTTTGACAATCGAATAACCTCAGAATCCCTGTAGCTCACCAGATTGCCTTACCCGATCTTGTCGGACTTCTTGATATGGCTGTATCTTGAAAATATAACGCATAAGAATAGACTCCGGACAACTGCTGAACTAGGTGAATCCATTAGTATGAAGTAAGCAACATTGCCGAGCATACTATTCATAGAACGTCACAAAATATGGCTAAACTAGTGCAGATATATATATGGATGCTGGAGCAGGGCACTTCCAATAAACAACGTAGTTTCCCAACTGTGTATTATATACTCCCAAAGTTGCACATGTGTTGCGTTATTGGCTCAAAAGTTATGGTCCATTAAAGTGGCTCAGATTTATGTGGATCACATTGTATATTGCAATACACATAAAACAATGTCACTTATTGTTTTATTCAATCTACATTAAATATGGCTATAGGTTTTATAAGGAAGACATTTAGTTTTGTGGCCTACGCACCTTTCAGAAGTAAGGGATGTGGTGAAAGAACCATAGGAGGCTAGAGGCCGCAGGTAGACAGGGGGAAGCGAGGAAGTCCCCCAACAGCTCCAGGTTCGTTAACCTTGCTGAAGCTGCCTAGAGAGGCCAATGAACGAGCCGTCGACCAAGCAGCCCTAATAGTGTCCACTAATTACCACACCATCTGTTCGGCACCGCCATGCGCCACGAAACTGAGAAGCACACCATAAGGATAAGAATGAAACGGACTGAAAGGGAAATGATGGAATGGTAGCTAACGCCTACCGACCAGGAAAGCCCACGAAAACTGCCACATAAGATTGGATATTCGACGGAATGGAACTGGGAGCTCCGAAGTGAGAGGTTCACACTTACCGCGGAACCATCTCGCTGGTTATATTACTCACGATAAAGAATTGTAGTTAATTTTAAAAATTAAGCAATATGGCAGGCTCCATCGACACCGGCAGGTATATCACTTTAGAGCGGTGGGTAGCAGACGGCGCCAAGAGCTTGCTTGCCGAGCAGCGATCAGTCACGTCACAGCAGTGGAAAACGGTTGATAAAAAATACATGTATAGGCGTTCTTCATGAAAATCTTAATGCAGTACTTAGAATCAGGGCAGCGCAAAATATCGCTCCAAATATTCATAAGCAAGAAACTAACCAACAAAATATAAAACATTGAATATAAGTTGCAGTTTTATTTTCTTCTGTTTTATAATTTATATATTACTCGTTATAATTTCTCACCAGAATTTCTCTTTAACTGTTCTAATTCTTTCATGCGTCTTGTGTTTTTATATTAAAAATAATTTTGTTCCTGTTACGTTAAAGAATTCATCAGTTAAATGTAGAAAAGCCGTTTCCGCCGTTTTGCTTTCCTTTTATTTTTTAAAACGTCCTCCAACTGAGCTCAAATGAGCTCGAGGGCCGTGGAGGTTTAAGTTAACCGACATTGGTCTTCTCAGGATAAGTAAAACCCTCGGAAAAAACCTTATCCGGATAACTCACCCTAAGCGAGATTCCATCTCGCGACCTCTTGGACGTGAGGCGGACACTCTACCACCACGCTACAGAGGCTAAGTCGCTGTACATATAGGTATAAAATAATTAAATTCATCAAGTAGATAAATAGGGCGAAAGTATTCTGCTGGAAGTGTAACACAAAACTATGTGTGATAAATTGTCTAACAAATTGGAATAAATAAGTCAGTAATTACATACGTACATGACTTTACAATGCTATAAATTTAGCATTCAGTATTCTACGAATATGAGCAGTATTGATTAATAGTTTCAGGTTGATTTCATCTGCTGTATGGTTGGCTGTGTCATCAATAATGCACGCCACTTACGTAGCCGCGCTGAGGCTCTAAGGTAGAGGCAAGCCAGAGAAAGGCTTGGTCGGGTAAACCCTGCCGGTGCCTGCAGTACCTACTTTGCGTACTGTCATGAATTTCAACTGTTCCGTAACCGCGCATACCATTAAGAGGAGCGTTAGAGGCCACAATTTTTGCAAGTCGCTGCGTGTTGCAAGAATAGGAATGTAACGAAATGCAATAATTACAAGTTACTCCCCATAGTTTTATTATAACGTTATTTATAATCAATTTAAAAGGCAAGAGGGCTCTAACTTGCATCTCTTCTTGGTTAATCCTATTCACAAGACGTTCCTTTATCCTTTCAAACAAAAATTCTCCGGCACTCTCACCGAATTAAATCAACGGACTCCGAGTGGTTTTTCTAAAAGACACAGAGCATGCACACCACAGAGGGTGACAATACAATACATGGAAAACAAAACAGAAACCCTCTGCACTTATTTGACTTGTAATTCTATGCTTTAGTAACATTCACATTTTTAGTAAGGTGTTTACCTTTTATGGCTCCCTTTCATTCAGTCAGAATCCAGACGGCTTTACAGATTAATCACAGAAAATTTAAGATGTACATTTTATATGTCATGGAAATATTTTAAATATATATTGTAATCATAAACGAGGAAATAAAAAGTAACAAGTTGGCCATATAAAGGTTGCTTGCAGTAGGTAGATTTCAACATAAACACGCACACGCAAACACACAGAGGACAGCAAGGAACCTTTTATTCGGGTTTCTGGGTCCAAACACTTTCAAAAGATGTTTTCAGTGAAACATTGATTTTTTCGGTGCAATGTAATGCTTCCTTGTTTACCGTAAGACAGTGGTAGAAAATAAATTAATGAAATTAAAACTAAGAGCTAAATCCAAACAAAGATTACTGCCATCGAATGGTCAGCGTTCTGACTTCACAACCCAGACTTTCGATTCCCAACTGGGAATAGGAATTTTTTTCTTAACCTCTATGGGGACACAGGGTCTGTGAATATGAATGTGGGAGCAAATGTGAGCGCGCTTAATTTTAAAAATCTTATATGTTACACTCACATGCCTTTCTCTACTCTTGTACAAACCATTCTTACAAACTCTTATACCTATATCGTCTTCGTGCTAGTTGGATGCTAGACTTTGAGTGGTAGTCAAATGTTTTAAAGCTTTCAAATTTCGTTTTCTTTGAATAACGATGTGACATTTAACTTCTGTCAAATGGAACATCAAACTGCGTAAGCTTTCACGGCCGGTGTCATAATATAGAAACTGATTATCCGGGCTTGTGGGCCGTGGTCTAGTCAGGAAACTCCTTCCAGACGTTTCGTCCGAAGCTGCGTCGAACATCCTCAGTGGCGTTGCCTTAACACTCTCTTAGTCTCGGCGATGACTGACACGGAGCCTTTTGGCTGCACGAGCTAGTTCCGCCCACCCGCGCCAAACGTATAAAGCCCGAAAGGGAATTGCAGGTTCAAGTCCTGTATATGTATATTTGTGTGCTCAGGAATGAGATGTAGGTATGTGAATTTATGGAAAAAATACCCAGGAAAATATCAAAAGGAAGGAAAATATGGGGAAAAGCTGTCAGGTAAAATGACAGCGACGCGGCGCATTGCAACGGGCTCCTAGCGTGTCCAGGTTAGCATCCCCGGATATCCCTTTATGCCCCAATCCGTCATCCGTGGAAAGCTTCGGAAACAAGGTTTCAAGCACTTTTATCTTTAAAGCACATCCTTAGCTTGCGCGTCTCGACCCAACAACCATTATGTCACAAGCCAGCACCCTGAAAGATGTAGGTTAAGTAAATGAGAGGAAATAAAATGACAGTAGAATCACAGGCGGCCGACCCAACGGAAATGGAACCCGCGATCTCACGAACGTAAATCTCATGCTTACCATCTGAACCATCTCCTTCGATTAGTGCTGTTAACGATTATTCTTCTGGATTATCAACTCGTGCGTACAAAGAGGGCCAAACAAAACCTTCGACGGATTTTGTATCTTTTCCTGGGGTCTTTTGAGGCATGAGTTCCACTACTAACCTGGGTACTCAACAAACTGAATGCTAATTTAGGCAATACGACCGAAAGCGTAAACATAGTTCGTTTCTACGTTATGTTGTAACCTTTCTTCTGATTATTGGTGTAACTATTACCAGAATGAGTGGCACTTCTTTACACCTGGCCCAAAGCAACTAATAAATTGACCATGGCTTCATACAACGATAAATTATGTGATATAGACCCGAGATGCAGTGAGAACATCTTTGGTGGTCTTTGAACCAATCTGTTAATTCTGGCTCAGAAATGGAAATAATAGACATCAAGGGGCAGGGCTGACTAAAATCAAGGATTCTTAGGGGCAAAATGACTTCAAATTTTAATGTTAAAATGCATGGTGATCCAAATTACAAATGAGATTCATCAATGCCATTCCATAATAGAATGTGGCAGATTATATCAGATATTCAATTTCTTACTTCTGTTTTATAAAATCAAATCGTCACTGTGTCAGCTGTCAGATCATGGCATACCAAATGAATTAAATTTCGAAGGTGTTGTAATATAACAGTGGAAATGAGAAAACACTTAATTTCAAAATAAGCCAAAATCAAACACTTTCAAGAACATAATTTACTTGGAAACTGACACTGTTTAAGTGTGGATTAATTAAAAACACAATTTTCAAAGTTGAAAGTTAAACATTTTATTTTCAGTAATGGGAAATGAAGTGAATTGGATGGAAATGGATGTTGCATTTCATCATTTCTCTAGAATTGCTTGATGGTGCTGTTGAATTCTCTCCAGTGACGTGACCTGTTATTTTTATTAATACCTGCTGCTGTATTCCAATCTGATAGGATGCTTGATACTCTTGTCAAGATGGATAACGTAGCCTATTAATCACTGCATATTGATGCTATTACAGTTCAATAACGAGTTGATGTTTTATCAGATTAAATCGGATCCTTTCAAGCCTACTATAAGATAAACGACCGCTATTGGTTGGTAGCTGAACCACTGCAAAATGCTACTGAAGAATATCAAATGGGTTTAATTTGTTGAAATGTGGTTTCATTCATACAGTATGATATAGAAGCTGAAGCATTTTATGTCACTCGATTGACTGCTTCTTATTATGGGTGCCTACGGCTGCTCACACATGAGTCTTAATCTCGGGGATCCGTGGTGGTTACAGAGAGCGACATTGTCGTTTTGTAGGAACACTTTATTTGTTTTATTTTTACATGTTTAAGCTTTGCTGAAAAATTTTTAAATAAAATAAAATATGCAGTCTAACGGAACCGTTGGAACGAACTTTCACCGTATTGCTTCCATGTATATCACGTAACGATGTCTCTCTCCTACTGTCCTCAGTCATTATATCCTTTTAGCTTCCCAAACATCCATAATGGCCCTCACTACATTAAGTCAAGACTTTGCCCTCTGGCGAAACCCCTCGGGTTTCCGATACTTTGTAAAATACAATAGCAGGCTCCTTTTCTTTATGTTGAAGACCTTGCCAAACTAATTGTATCTCGCTTGCCTTAATGTTTGGGACGTTCGCTAATGACCCTTGGTAGTGCCTTTTTGGCATCCCTTCACCTGTGGTACGTATTCTTAACCCTTTGCTATTAATGGATTTTGTAACTTTGATATATTTCGTATATCATAAGCGCTATACAAAAAACTGCTACAAAGCTGCTATTTAAGTGGCGAAGCGGGATAATATCGAGCAAAATATCTCCGAGATAGCCTATTAGTTAAATCCTGAGTTCGTTTACCGTCGGATCGGACACTCACGCAATGAGTTTTTCCTGGTATCCTTATATTGGAAAGCGCATGATGGGATGGTTCCTCTTCGACCACGAGTTTTCTGTCTCCATTATCTTTCATTTGTTGAATAATTATAGGACCTTAGCGCTTAAGAGAGATTGTTCCCTGTTACTTGGTGGGACTCCTGGACCCTCCTTCCCTCCAAGGACTATTTCATCGTCACTCAGAAACCCAAAGTTACGGATGGCTAAGCCAGGACTAGCTTGCTTCAGGATTGGTGCCACATTGAAATTGTTAGACACCCGGTCCTTACTGCATCTTTTGGATCTACCGCTTACGCCATTCTCCAAACGTCGCTTTGGCCATTAAAGCCTTTGCGAGCTGCTGCTCTCCAATTATTGTATTGACAAAATAAGAAACAGAATCTGATGTGTTGCACTCACATGTCTTTCTCTACTCTTGTACCAACTAATCTTACAAATTTGTATTTCTCTATCTTCTTCATATTAGTGAGATAAACATTTGTAGAACTCATGTTAATGCCAGTTTTCTTGTAGTGCAAGAGAAACATATGAATACAGTGGGCTTTGAGCAATATTCAAATATTTTAAAGCTGGTCGCTATGTGCAATCTTTGAAATTCCGTTCTCTTTGCACGGCCAAGGAATAAAAAAGTTAACAACGATCCTCCATTTGAGAAAAGTTTAAGTATCGCAAAGTTCACACAAGTGACAAGGAATACATCCAAAATGATTCACTACACAAAAAATGCATTTAGACATACCTTTTGTGCTTTAACGCGATCTAAAATTTGCTCTGTCTCTTACGGTTCGATAGTTACGCAAAAATCATCAATAGCAAACAGTACTACATGAGTTGCAGCCAGAAAAGTCAACATTTCATTTCATTTGCTATAAAAATATATTAAGCATGTAGTATTTTAATTAGAACCATCGTTAGAGCCATTTTTGAGAAATCAAAATGTTCCAAAAATATTTCCATGTAAAGGGCAGTTTAGGGTAGAGAAATGATCTTGAAATCTTCGTGTCGCATCCCTAAAAGATATTACAATTAAATACCAACTTTGGCTTTTTACTAACTCCTCGTGTTTCAGTTATGCTGTTCACAGATCTTTTTATAAAATACTTTTTAAAATTCGAGGGGCCCGAAACATTTTTTGCGTTGAAATCTCGACATCGAAATGTTGAGTCCAATACAGCATTTCCCCTACTTACTATACGTAGGAGAGAAAGTAATATGAGCCCCGAGTAAACCCAAGAGTTAAGTATATAAGAAGTATATACTTTATTATAAGTTATTGAGTACCACAAGGGAATTGGAATAGTAATTAATGTACCTATTTTGATCATCTATTGAAACGTCTTACCATTCTAACACTCATGTAATCATGGAAACAAAGGCCTTATCCTCAATACTTTAATCTCCCAATCTCAACAATAAAATCCTGTAAGCGTGTCACATTCTAATTTAGTAAAATTCTATCTCAGCTGCTTGAATTGAGTTCAAATTGAAACAATAGAATTTGCTTTTAAACCTGGCCTAAAGCAACAGATTGCATTTACATTTTGTGAATCTCCTAACATTTTCAAATATGGACGTATCCAAGCGGTTTAAATGTTCATTTTCATTAGTTCATTCATTCACTAAAACGTACATTTTAAAATTCCTACATAAACTTAAACGGCGTTCTGTGTTTCAAATGTTCAGATTTATATATTTTTTGAAATGGCAGCTTCAAATTAAATATTATTGAAAACAAACTGTGTGTGAGGAAAATAAATCAACTTAATCTTGCTGTGAAATGGTCCAGCTACAAATTACGGTTATAGAAACTGGCAGAACACGGTCCCTTCAGGAGCTCAAACACATGCATTTAAATTGCCAACAATTTCACTGTCCTCTGTGTAAAGCACAAGCAATCTTCTGTCAGCGGAACGGGACGGCCGCCAAAAACAATTAAAATGTAACCCTGCAGCAACAACACCGTTAATCGCCTCACACCAACAATAGAGACATTCACACAGTGCAGTAATGATCTGAGATGTAGAGCAGAAGATGACCTCTTCAAATTACGTTCCAAACTAGAACACTACTACAACACTCGTCCCTAAAAAGCGAAAAGTGTAAGGAGGAGATCCCTAAACTCGTTTTAGGCCTTTATAGCTGTCTCTACTACTTAACTATAGTAAGTAGAGCAAGTATGGTATTCTACCCAAAAAAATTCTTATCGAGATTTCACCGAAAATATGTTTTGCGATACCCTGAATCAAAAGTATTGTCATGCCGGCCGAGCGCGGTGGCGTACGTCAAAGCAGACTCAGGGCAGGGCTGCCCCACACCGCCTCTGCGACCGTTTGTAAATACGTGACAATTAGAGCGGCAGAACCAAAAGAGGTTTTCTAGATTATTCGAGAAGTGTCCGGCGGCCGTCGTATTTGTAGAAGTTCAAGAAAAGTCCGTGTTACACCATCCTCGTTTTATAAGGAGACAAAACGAGTTTGGAGTCAGTCAGTTTTAGGTGTGTGTGTGAGTGAGTGAGTTAGTGAGTAGGTGAGTGAGTGAGTGAGTGGGTGAATTAGTGAGTGAACAGTCGTGAGAGACTGGGTGCGTCGTGAAGGAAGCTAGCGAAGCAGTTAATGAGTGTTGAATGGTTGTATCGTCAGAGTTAGCTGTTTCAGAGAAAGTGAAGAAAGGTGTGAGTCAAGGTTACTAGAAGAAAATAGTTTTGAGTTGTAATATCACGAAGGACTGAAGATTCTGTAATACAAGTAAAAGAGAACTGTACTGTTGTGCATTCATTTTTGAAGGGAAATAAAGTATTAAAGATAAGTAGGCTGAAATTTCATTTTGTCACATTATCGTTAGGAGCGGGATTTCTCAAATTGTTACAGCACTTTTCGTAAAAAAAAAAAAAAAGTTCTGGTATGTATCTGTGGATATTACTGCGGAAAGCGTAATCGAAAAAGGAAAAGTCGCACAACTATTAAACTTGGTATATAAACTCAGTATGTTCTAAGGATGCGGAAGATTTTCAAGAAAAGTCTTGGACATCAAACTACCATTTACATGGAACATTTGAGATATTTTTTATTTTCTCAAAAATGGCTATAGCGATTTTGGCTCAAATATTTACACGATAAATAACTATAAATAATGTATATTGAATCCCCTGGGAAACCACGTAAAACCTTCTTTCGGAACCAATTGTGTATGGTTTTATAGAGCGGGTAAACCATAAGAGACAGTAGGACCATATTACACTTAAAAGCATACCACTTTAAGACACAATTTAAAAAATTTGATGTGTTGCACTCACATGACTTGCTCTACTCTTGTACTAACCATTCTTGCAAACCCTTATCCCTGTATCCTCTTCGGTTAGTTAAGATAAACGTTTGCAGGAATTATCTTATTGCTTACCTCCTTTGCTTATTTCCTTGTAGGAGCAAGGGGAATACGAGAATACAACAGGCTTTGAGCAATAGTCGAATGTTTTAAAGCTTTGAGATTCCGTTCTCTTTGCATGATTAACATATAAAAATGAATAACGACGTTATATTTGACAGAAGTATAAGTTCTCCAAAACTCACACCAATAACAAACTACCATGGTCCACTCTACGAAATTATATTTTTTCTATAGTAAGATTTGCTCTATCTCTTACAGTTCACCAGTTATGCCAAAGTTATGCAGAGTAAACAGGACTACATAGACTATAGCCAGAAAATTCAAGATATACATTTCATTTGTCATAAAAATATCGCAAACATATGGCATTTTAATCAAAATCGTCAGAGCCATTTTCAAGAAATTCAAAATTTTCCATGTAAAGGGTAGTTTAGGGTGGACCAATTTTCTTCAAAAATATTCGTGTCACATCCTTAAAAAACGTTAAAGTTAAATACCAACTTTAGTTTTTAACCGACTTTTCGTTTTTGAGTCATGCTGACTGCAGACTGACACACACACACACACACACACACACACACACACACACACACACAGACACACACACACACACACCACACACACACCACACACACACACACACACACACACACACACACACACACACACACACTATTCAGGGGGTCTCAAAACATTTCCGGTGAAATCTAGACATGAAATTTTTGGGTGGAATATAATAATTTCTCTACTATACTAAACGTAGTAGAGAAAGTAAAAAGGCCCGTAGTCACAGCCCGTAGTGGAGCATTATCTTTTCCAGATATATCCGCTATCATTGGTATGGATCTTTCAATACCTTGTTTATTTTAAAACGATGTCGCTGTTCAGTTGTTTCTCTCGATGTCATGGAGAGAGTATGCAATTCCAAAGTCAGTATAAGGCCACGACCCTGATATTAAAGAGGTAATGAATGACTCGCGGATTTACATTTACGCTTCCGCACAGCTAGGTTGGATACGATGGGCCTGACTCACATCGCAGTGCGTGCATTAATATTTTCAAGTTTAAAGCTATAGGTTGTCCTGAAAGGAAGCCAAAAAAAGGCCTATGGACCATTAATAATTGAATGAAACTTACAAAATGTGTTCTAATTAAGTGTACATCAGATGGCACTGATAGCCAACAAGGGCAAGGAGGATCGCCCGAATCTGAGCACGTTAAGATACGTCCCATGAAATCCAAATATTAGTGTCCTACCTCACGGCCCGCTGTGACAGTCAGGCAATGCATCGCCCTCGCATTAAACAAAATCAAAGCACACTAAAGAACCGCTATTCCTTAATATAGCGACCCGCTTTAAACATGATTAGGTATCAATATGGTTTCCTCTATGCCCCCTAAGTCTACGGCCAAACGTAAAATGAAAATATTACTGCATATATGTATCTCGATTAAAGTAACATAGATAAAAAAATTAACTTTCGTAACAATAGTTTGTAGAAGCTATGTAAAAATATATGATAGAAGGTAAAGAAAGTCATGTGAAAGTGGCACATCAGAATTTTATTTCCCCATCGACATCTGTTAGCAAAGATTAAATAATTTGCAACTATTCTTCTAAACATTTAAGTATCGAGCTGAGATCAAATATATCATCACATGAAGGTATTCTCTAATTTTCAAAAGTAGTCCAAGGGAATAGACTTCAACAGCATTCGTGCCTTTACGTTCTCTGCTGATTTCATTTTCGCATGAAACTATTAATCTGATTTTTCTTCCTCTAGCGATGAGCAGTTGCATGTCTCTGCACATGTTACTAAGTTATTTGAACAAACTATATTATATGATATTATTTTATTATATCATATCATATTATAGTACCTGGGCGACCGAGCTTCGATCGATCTTTCTTTTCCTCTTTTTTAACGTGTTTTTGGGGGAAGATATTTAGATAAACTTTAAAAGCAAAATGTTAACTAAATGTAAATTTTCATCCTAGTTGTTTGAGCCGTTTCCGTGGCGAGACTTTTAATAACCTGGCTTGTTTGTTGAAATTGGCCCATTAACAGAGAAATTATGGCCATAATAAGGTTTCGGCTAATCGTTACTGTTACGCGTAGACTAAGTCAACTTTCTTTAGATTTTACGAAAGTTCTTGACGATACCTTTAATATCCT
This sequence comes from Tenodera sinensis, assembly GCA_030765045.1. Classification (NCBI taxonomy): domain Eukaryota; kingdom Metazoa; phylum Arthropoda; class Insecta; order Mantodea; family Mantidae; genus Tenodera; species Tenodera sinensis. Next base: position 29,812,156 of record CM060971.1, read on the forward strand.
GGCTTGTTTGTTGAAATTGGCCCATTAATATAGACATTATGGCCAAAATGAGGTTTGTAGTAACTGTGACTGTTACACGTAAAATTGCGTTTTTTCAGGAATGACACCTATATAGATAAATTTAATAAACAAAACCCTGCCTGAATAAAAAATTTGATCGACATCGTCAGAGCCGTTTCCAAGTTGCGCGAAATAACTATAGTATTTATATACAAGAAATGCTCGTTTAAATATATAAATTATATTATGTTATGTTATCTTATGTTATACTATGCTATGTGACGTGACGTGACGTGACGTGACGTGACGTGACATCACTTTACGTTATGGTATACTATATTATTTCATATTTAGAGTATATATTATGTTTTGTTATGTTATGTTACGTTAGCTTCGTTACGTTACGTTAACTTATATTACCCGACCAACTTTTAAACTGTGAGAATAATTCTAAAAACTGTAAAGGAGCTATCCATAACTTGGTTTATCTACAATATGTCTGCAGTTTTCAGTGTTCACAACATGTAAAACCTATTTTTGTGAGGAAATGCATTGGCTCTCCCTTTAGAGATGTTTCCATGCATAAGTGAACCCTAGGGTACTTTAGGATTTCTAAACTCCATTGTTCGCAGCACATAATTGAATTAAATCATCCAGTAATCTGGTAAATTGCATTTGAGCAAGTATGCATAACAGAACCAATTATTGATAGCCTCTTTAACAAATTTTGACTGTTATTTGATTAAACAATAGGAATAAGCGTTTACCTACCTGTAATTAATAGGCAAATATTTATCCTGAAGTTTATGATTTTCAAGCGTTTGGCCGTATATCTCAAGAGCTTATAAAGGTTTATTATAACATGTAATATAATTCAGTTGTATTCCACAAGAATTAACCTCTCAAAGCTTTTGAGAAAAGTTGTAAGTATAGTATATCTTTGTTTTGGCAGAGTCAAATATACAAATTAAGATTACAAAAAATAAGTGGGTAAACAACAACAACAACAACAACAACAATAATAATAATAATAATAATAATAATAATAATAATAATAATAATAATAATAATAATAATAATAATAATAATAATAATAATAATAATAATAATAATAATAATAATAATAATAATAATAATAATAATAATAATAATAATAATAATAATAATAATAATAATAATAATAATAATAATAATAATAATAATAATAATAATAATAATAATAATAATAATAATAATAATAATAATAATAATAATAATAATAATAATAATAATAATAATAATAATAATAATAATAATAATAATAATAATAATAATAATAATAACAATAACTATAGTAACAATAACAATAGTAATAGTAATAACAACAACAATAATAATAATAATAATAATAATAATATACAATTAACATTAAATAATAGTAATATGAATAAAAGATTTTTAAGTTACAGTTCCCTCTCATGAATAAAAGAGTTACATCTATGAATCACATTATTATACATATGGTATTGTACGAAGTACCTAATTTTTAGATTTATTAATTACCTATCCTGTCACTATAACCAATAAATTTACCATTAATATTCACAATAAGTTTTAGGATGCCATACACAAAAGTAACATTTATACTAAATTATCCAACATTTACTTTATTTAAATTTTTCCTAAATTTCTTCACAGACAGAGGACAGCCCCGAAAAGCTGCTACAGACAATAATTCTTTCCATTCCACAATGTACCATTAATAAAAGAGTTTTTCTACGTCGATTCTGTGCCTTCTACCATTAACTTTAAACAGACTTTCGTTTGCTCCGTAAAATGTTGGTTTCTCCAATCTTTCACTAATGCATTTGAATCAACGTAAGCTTTAAATAATGCCTCTTATGCGAACTTCTGGAGGCTTCCATTCAGTCTGTTTCCCTTTTGTAGGCCCAAAATATTTGCCCATTTCCCTTCTCTATACTTTTTACTTTCTCTACTGGTAAGTAGGGGAAGTATTGTATTCCACCCAAAACTTCGATGTCCAGATTTCACCGGAAATATGTTTTGAGACTTCCTCAATCCAACAGAAGCATTTTTAGAAAAAGGCATGTGTGTGTGTGTCTGTGTACAGCATAACTCAAAAACGAAAAGTCGGTTAAAAACTAAAGTCGGTATTTAAGTTTATTGTCATTCAAGGATGCGACACGAAGATTTTGAAGAAAATAGCCCCACCCTAAACTACCCTTTACATGAAACATTTTTCGAAAATTTTTATTTTCTTGAAAATGGCTCTAACGATTTTGATTAAAATGTCATATGTTTGAGATATTGTTATGCCAAATGAAACGTACAGGATGTCCCAATTGAACCGCCATATTTTCACTTCTGTATTTCTGCCAAAGTATTTGAGATATCGAAATGAACTAAACTTTACTAATAGGTATGACTCATCAAGTTTGTGTAAAAAAATAAAGAAAGTCATATCACTTCCATGTGTGCCCAACCAGTCACACGAAGGATATCCAGGCAATGGTCGAGCTCCACCCATGTGCATTGAAGCATTTCAGGAGTGACAGTTGCAACAGCATTCCGAATGCACTCACGCAGTTGGCGAGTAGTCCTTGACATACGCCCACAAAAAGAAGTCCAGATGTGTTATGTCGGGCGATCTCGGTGGCCATGCAATTGGTGCACCTCTCCCTATCCATCTGCCAGGAAATTCATGATCCTGTGTGTCCGTCACCTCTCTAAACCAGTGAGGAGGTGCACCATCTTGTTGATATCTTTACACTAGAAACATAACGATAAACACGATTACAGAGCGTATTGTGTGTGCGTGTGTGCGTGCGTTGCGTGTATGTATGTAGAAACGGGGGGGGGGGGGACACCTCGACCTACCACGACCCCGATACGTGTCTTTTGCGGCTACACGCCCGAGCGAACTATGGGGCGAAATGAGACCGTAGGCTTGTCAGAAAGCGGAGCTAGCGAAGCCCTGAGACTCGCAGAAGTCCCTAACAGTTACAGATATTGACACCTAGCGTGCAACCGAAGTATTTCCTCCACCCAGGGAGAGAGCGACGAGATGACCCATACGGCCTGGGCAGGAATTTCCAGTGAAGAGGTTCCAGAGCGCAAGCAACTGTGACATCTGTCCGAATTTGCCGTAAGGTACCGCGCTACCAACCAAACCTGAAAGATGACAAGGGAGGGAAATAAAGGATGAAGAGCATCCCAGCCTAAGTGACACAGGGAATGGAACCTCCCGAATGTGGGCCACAGATATTGCCGCCTAAACCATCCGGCTCGGTGAACGTAAATGTAAAGCAATATATTTCTTTTTCTTTTTTAATTGTTTCTTTGGTACGGCTCTTAACTTTTATGGTCATATCTACTTGACTTGAGAAACATCTGACGGCAACATAATTTCTTGAGTTGTAGTTTTCAAATGACTTCATTCAGTTTTACCAAGAAATATCATTACATTCACCCCGAGTCTGTTGGGGAGTAGTAAATGATTCTGGATAAGGAAATATTGCACCTCCTCGCCGGGAATCCAGCCCGGATCATCTGAGTTGAGAATGCTTCCTCACAATTGGTCCAATTTTGTTACATCCACAGCTAAACTGTTAAAGCATCCTTAGTTAAAGGATGAACACTGTATAAGGAACGTAACTAGGTAAGCTGAATGTAATGGCAAATTTGTGTTTACACACAGAATTGCTGATTTTCTCGCCCTCAGGCTAATATCAGAGCTTGGGTGCTTTTACTGGAGCAAGACTACGGTTAGACTTTAAGCTCTCTTGGTTAGATTATGGCTTACTTCCTTGTAGTCTTCAGCTTTTTCCCTATCAATTTCTTATAATTATACATCCTCAGGCGAAAAAATATTGCAAAATTCTTAAAGAGGGCTTAAGGACTTCTAAAGTCAATGCAGGAATATTGTAATATTCTTTTCACTGTTTTGACACTTTATATTAGAGAGAAAGACGTTAAAGGTTTGGGGCTATTCTTGCAACTTGCGCTTTTCTTAGTTCTCACTTAAACAGTTACGTTTAAACAGTTACGTATTTATAGTCAGAAGTTAGCAGATATAAACCTTGGATAACAACCTCTTCAAGTGCTGAGATTAGGAAACAGTTTACTTCTATATCCTCAAACAGTCGACAACTCATTGCCAGTATTTCATTGTTAGGCTCTATTAAACCCATCAGCCAACTTAACTGGTGTTGCCTATCCTCATATTCATCCAGATCGAAGTATTGTAGACAACATCAAAATAATTGTTATTTATGTCGCAGTTTCATTCACAGAATAATGTAAATAAATGCCATTTTAGGTCTCAAATGTCATCAGATAAATTCGTAATAACCTCCCGTAGCATTACCCTATGATACAAATGCAAGAAGGTGTTGGATAGTAAAAGTGAGGCTCTCCACACAAAATTCAAAACATCCATATTATTTGACATGTAAGAATATTAAACATGTGTCATTTTACTCAAAGACAGTATAGCCATTTTTGGGAAGGTACAAATAACAAAATAGATTCAATATAAAGGAAGTTTGGTATACGATTTTCTTGAACATCGTGTACCTCATACTTGGAAGATGCTGAACTTAAATACCAAGTTTCGTATTTAACCGCATTTTCATATTGAAGTTATGCTGTTCACAAACAAAGGAATCTTTTTCTAAAAGTGTTCTCTTTTATTCAGGGATCTTAAAATGTGCACATCTAATGATGTGCTTTAGAAATCTAGCACCAATTGTTTAAAAAGTGCATATTAAATGCAAAAAAGAAGAAAAAGAAGATAGTACGCAGGCTCCAAATACAACATATGCAAATTTCTATGGCCAGAGACGGCATACAGCACCGTTCTAAGTCACGTGATAACACTATACCATAGATCACAAGGATTCCTGCTGCTGCTGAGCTTGGGTAAGAACATTATTACCTGTTTGAGAGTAGAAGGTCAACATTTCCAGCATTTATAATACCGTCAAGATTTTAGTGCGCTTCTGACGACAACAATTTTGTCGGCGATCTCGATTCTCTCACGGTTACACTAGCCTGTAAAAAACTTTTTTTCCCCGCCGATTTGAGGTCTGAAAGCTGATAATTATAAACTAATTTTGATGTGCTAAATTGAATGGTAATTACAGTTTTTTCTCTATCACATAAGGTTTTTCTACAAATCATAATTATAATGTAAATAATGAAAACTGGTATGGTTGATGTTAAAAAGTGCGTTATAAAATAAATAAATAAAGAGTAAAAACATTCAATAAAAATAAATACCTACATACGTGTAAAAGAGAGTACTAAGCTACATTTTCTCTGCCCGGAAGGATGGCTTCGTTGATTTACGTTTATAGCCTGATTGAGCGATTTCCCTTTTCAAGCACCAACAGTAGTCCGCTAGCATCGCACATTCCACCGACCCTGATATCTCCTCTCCATCTCTTTGATTTCTTGATGGAATCTTTCACATTTTTCATCATCGAGGGACCCTAAATTATCAGGAAAATAATCTAGATGTGAATACAAAAAGTGAAGTTCTAAGCTCACATTACACCCAAGTATTCGTAACTTTCCTAACATATTTCTCACAATTACTTCATATTGCGAATCCTGTGTATTTCCCATAAACTCTTTGACTACTTCCTTGAAAAGTACACCATGCTTGAAGTTCTCATCATTCATGGCATCCAAAAATGCCCTGTCCTTTATTAGCTGCCTTATCTGAGGTTCATCAAATACGCCCTCTTTTGCCTTAGCTTCACACATCACAATTTACTACTCAAATAGAAACACGAACCATTTTTGTCCAATTCTTTCACGAATTGTTTTATAATACCTAGTTTTATATGCAAGGGATGTAATAATATTTTCTTTGGATCAGCTAGACTGTCACGAATTACATTTTTTTTTCTCCTACTGTTAAAAGATTTCTCTTAGGCCATTCACTCGTTGTCCAATGTTTAACCCTATCTCTACTGCTCCATTCGCATAAAAAACATGGGCATTTTGTATAACTTCCTTGTTGCCCGAGCAAGATACTGGATAACTTTAGGCCCCCGCACAGTAGCCAGTGAAGTTCCTGATAATTAATCTTTCCTAAAATGGTTTCAAGATTTTCACATGACTCTCTTAGGAAAACAGAATGTGCAAGTGGTGTTGAGGCACATTCGCTTCTATTGTGCAATAAAAAGGCTTTTAGGCTTCGTTTTGAAACATCAATAAATAAACGCCAGTCGTTACTATCATGTGTTGCTCTTCCCAGTTGCTGAATTAAACCTGGTACATCACTGCAATAAACAAGCTGATCTTCCATCTTAAACTTGGTAAATTCTGTATCTCTATTCCTATACCAGGAAAATGTGGTGTCTGGGCTCAGCATATTTTATTCTCTTAATCTCGATCTAGTAATTTGCTCTTGTCCCGGGTAAGACTTAAGTCTCTTACTAAGTCGTTCAACTCTTCTTGACTAAAATGACTTTTCTTCAACAGTGTGTGCAGGGAAATATTCATCAACATTGGAATTTTCTGTTGACCCAGAGACTGAACTCTCAGTATCCTCTAGTTGAGTTGGTGGAACAGGAATAGGGAGATCTACTCCATGTGGCACAGGTCTTAGAGTGATGCAAGACCATCTGGATATTTATTTTTTTACTGTATCCAGATACGTTACATATGTAGAAGTAGCAAGCATCATAATGATTTTTTTTTTTTTTTTTTTTTTTTTTTTTTTTTTTTTTTTGTTCACGCCATATCACAGGAATCCCGCACTTTATTGATTTCTGTTTTCCATTGTACCACTGCCTTAGTCCTTCACTACAGTATGTGGAGCCCATGTTTGATTTTGATCTCCTAGCTCAATATTTAAATATGCAAAATACACATTTTTAATAAATTATATAATGTTAGTTTTCTGGTTCTGTACTAAGAAGGAACCACACACGTAACAGAACTTACTTGGATTGTTCACACATTTTCTCCTAGAATAGATTGAAGCCATTATTAGAAATGTACCACGACACAATACGAACTAAAAATAAAGAAATAGAAATGATAAACCTTTTCCGGAAGTCGCACTATCGATCACCGCGAGTTATAAAAGACCACTAATGTTCGAATATATCTTAAGACAGATGTGTCCCTATAAGGATGAGTAATTAACGGATGTTCGTCTAAGATTCAGTGGTTGAAAGGTTTATTGCCTGAACATGGTCATGCAGAGATGAATAAATACTAGCCGTTCACACTCAAACTGCTTATCAGCTCATCACGGAAGAACATAAGGGGTGGCTTAATTGTAAATATACAGTATTCACGCTCTAAAGATCCACAATGAGTGTTATTCATTTTAAGTTGTAAATTATAGACCTGTGATAATCATAGTTATAGTTTCATGCATTCACATTACTGTATAGGTCTAGTGTCTAGCTGAATTAATAAAATTTCGAATTGCATAAAATGGTAGGTGCTACGGAAAAACTGTTAGTATAATTTTTGAAATCAGCGCGTGTTTTCTCCATATAAATACCTAATGTTCGTCAAAACCGGGAAACTGTTGCAGGCTAGTGTTACCAAACTTTTTAAAGACCCTATACTAGGCCAATATCATATACCATGGTTTTACTGCAAAATATGGGAGAAAAAGAAACGTGGACTCACAAGATACAGACAACCTTGAAAGAATTAAAAATGGGAGAAACATGAGAAGAAATATCCAATAAAAGTGCGGGTTTCAAGAAAGAAATGAGAGGAAGATTGGAGGATATTGAAAAACAACAAATTATAAGCAGTTTCAAGAATAAACGTCATGAATAGACTATAGAAGTTAAAAATGAAATTGGGAAGAGAAAAATATATCGAAGTGAGTAACAAAGAGACCAAAATGTGTAATGGACGGCCTAGGACAGCTGTAATGTGTAGGTGGTCTGAGAGGAAGAAGTGGGAAAAGATGTCTTAACTGTAGTAGATCCTAACATAATTGACATATTTTGGCGATGATACGGAAAAAGGAAGAGAGAATGTAATGTTATAGAAATGAGAAAAGTTTTCAATAAAGCTAAAAATTAGCAACAGTTTTAATTCAGATTGAATTAATATATAGGGAAACCAGGGAAATGTTTAGGAATAATAATGTTTAAATGGTTAAAGAAATATTATAAAAATGGGTAAAATGCTGAAAAAGAATAGTGAGGCACAAAATGTATTTAATTTTATAGCCTTCCCCGGAATGTTAAGTATAAGGGGAATAAAAAATTAAAAATGTAGGCAACTGTAAGAGAGAATAAACACTGTGTAAATTGTATTTAAAGTTTAAAGACAATAAATCATTCATTTAAATAGAACATAAAGTAACTTGCTATAAAGCTAATGCAAATATGCTGCATTTGCTGTGTAGATAACTTTAATGGTTCCTCGTTGCAAACAGAACCCAAAATGACGGTTGGAACCCCAAGATTAGTCAGATAAGGTAACGAGCTAAGCTGGACCCGCACTTGTTCCTTCTGTTAGCAGACCTACTGGGGACGCGATCGCCTCTACTTCGAAGTGCATTCACTTTTCATATGCAAATGCTCAATGTAATAAACATACCAACGTTCAGTTACACGAGCCTTTCTTTCTGGTAAATGTGCATCCAACTATACATTTTGCATTATAACTGCTTCACAATAAAACCAATAGTAGGGCTAATCTCTTCAAAAGTGTTAATTTTAGTAAAATATAGTTCCTACAACTGCCTTGAAAAAAGGTCTCTTAAGAGTTGTTAGTTCAACAAAGTTCCTTCAGAATGAGGAGAATTTCCCAGAACATTTAAGACATCTTTATTAGGCATACAATTATCTTAAACATAAAATATTTTGTTCAAAATTGTCATTGCTGAGGAGATAAAACATTTCGAAAAATGTCTGGTAAACAGAGCAGGTTTGGAATGTAGAGATTTTATCTAAAATATTCTGGTTGCATTTTTTTAAAGCACTACAATAAAATGCCAAGTTTGGTGTTTATTCAACGTTGTTTTATCAATGTATGCTGTGCATAGAGATACAGACAGTTAGGCATGCATGCACACACCCATACGCACACACTCGCAGACCTGAGGAGAGACGACAGCAGAGGGCAGGATCACTAACGACTAAAGATTTGAACTTCCCGCTGGCGGCTCATACAGTGGCTCCCCTCACCCCTACGGTCCCTGTGTTGCCCGAGTATCAGAGATCTCTCCCGATCCGGAGGACGAGGATTTACCTGCCATGCACGCTGAAACTCCCACAGACACTAAGCAGATGAAATTTGAGCTTCATAGAGAAACGAGGTGAAATGAAGCAACAGGAAATTCGGGGGATATAATTACCTTTCCTAGCAGTTGGGAAAATCACAAAAAAAATACCCAAAAGTAAGGAAGCTTGGCAATGGAAATCGAACCCACGTCCTCCTAAATATGAGCTTCCGAAATTACCGTGGAGCCTCCTTGCTCGGTCAAGAAGGTACTAATTCACGTAGCCAGTTCCAAATATTAGAAAGGCGAAAGAAATTCCGGACATTTAACAAGTGAAAAAGTCTGTTTCATAAACGAATTAGAAGCTGCAAAATTCATCAGTGTAAAGCAAGAACTTTTGTGGTAGTCATATGCTAATAAAATAAAATTCGTGTCTTTTGCTTGTGTTTTGCAGCCCTACAGAAGAAGACTACTGTAGAGTAGACTGTCATAAGTAAGTGTAGACTACGGTGACTTTCCTAGTAGAATTTGGTCAGTAAAGTATCTGTGCATTACCTGTACCTTTAGATGTGTTGCACACTGTAGGGTGTTAGCTTATATAGATCGCGTTGTTTACGTTTTTTTTTTTAATTCTTTTTACTATATTCCTCTGGAAACCGGAAGCGTTGAACTTTGAACCCTCTAGAAACTGAGCGAGGGTATATAAAGGGCCGCTTAATCTACTGAACATTAGTGTCTTCAAAAACATTTGGAGGCTCCTTTAAGTTTACTATAATTCACATCGAACATTCTGATAGTGATTACGAGTAATGTTATTTTGAACTGAAAAGTACAATTTTAATTTTATCACAGTGACATAACTCGTGTTCACAGTATGTTTAGTATGTTTGAATTTCTCATTGAATTTCTTAATTCGTTGTGTTTTGTATTAAGTTTCTTTCTCTACCAATGCCACCAATACTACCGTTTACTACATCATTTATATTCAATTCTGTGACCGATCACAGTCCAGAGCGCCTAAGGACTGCATTTGGGTTACTATACCTAGCGCTTCTTTGATTACCGATTTATGATTTGCTAAAATTATTATTATTACCACCACCAACATCGCCACCACCGCCACCACCACCGCCACCAGCACCAGTAGCAGCACCACCACCGCCACCACCACCACCGCCACCGCCACCGCCACCGCCACCACCAGCACCACCACCAGCACCACCACCATCATCGCCACAACCACCACCACCATAATTATGATTATTACTATTATGAGTATTATGATTACTATGCTTACTATCATTATTATGATTATTATGATTTTATGATTATTATTATTATTATCATCATCATCATCATTATTATTATTATTATTATTATTATTATTATTATTATTATTATTATTATTATTATTATTATTATTATTATTATTATTATTATTATTATTATTATTATTATTATTATTATTATTATTATTATTATTATTATTATTATTATTATTATTATTATTATTATTATTATTATTATTATTATTATTATTATTATTATTATTATTATTATTATAATCCGCTTATCTGCCCTTTTGATCTATCTCCTTTGGTCTCTAGCACAAGTTGCACAATGTATATTGTTAGCTACATTTTAAAAGCATACTTCGATGAATAATAATATATTAAATTTATAGGTTAAGCGGATTGTTCTCGTACAATGGGGTGTACACATTATTGGAATTCATGATAAATAATGTAAAATACTCACTTCAATACTGCACCTTGCAATTTTCACAGTGTATATTTGTTAATTATATTTTTAATTACTTGTTCTCAATAAGCGCGCACTTTTAATGTAATATTAACGCTCAGCTGCGGCAAAAATTTCCTAGAATCCGATCGGAGCACTACATACCGGAAGTTTTAAATGTGATCTGCACGGTAGTGTTAAACTGTTTTCAATATACGAGTATTATGCAATGCATTCGGGAACATCATACTTGAGTACATTATCCATTCAACTCAAGAAATAGAACATTAAAAGCGTAGTAATGATAGTCGTTAACAAAATAGTAGACGAACGAGAGTGTGATGAACCATTAAGGAGGAAAAGAATAATTAGAAGTCGTATTGAACTCCAGTCAATCATTCGCCAGGTGACTAACCTAACTTGGAAGTGTTGGGTATTATGGCGGATAAAGACATTAATATCGTTACAACTGCTGCACAGGACTGGACTAGAGTAGAAGCTGCGGGTATTCCACACCGTGCGCACTGAGAGTCTATCAGACTCCTGGGAAGAAACGATGAGATGTGAGCGCCCTACGGGCGTTCAGGAATCCGAGGATCCCTCACGTGAACTGTAGATTCACCTCAACGCCAGGGTCTCCATGCAACCGCCAGGGTCATGGGTTTTGACATCGGTCCCATCCCAGGTCAGGCGATCATAATGCCATCTCTACTGCGTAGGACTCCATTATGCTTATAGTTTACCATTATTGGCACTAAAAATTAAATAAATCTGCTGACGTATGCGCCACGTCATTGAGTTGCGGCTCATAATATATAGTTTATCACACCATTGCTATAGCTAGAAATCATTCCAAGCATTTCGAAAACCGTCCTTGTTTCGCTTCGGAAACAGCTATGCATAAATTATAGACCTCAAATTCTATCGTAATCACCATAAACTGTGGCAATACTTTACATTTCTGGATTCCTTTTGGAAGCTAAAATTGCTAAATGTTAGCTAAAACTAAATTGTTAACAGCAAACATTTGAGATCAATACTTCTATTAAACACAGTATTATAATCAAAACACTACCCGAATAAAAGCTTCATGTAAGCGTTAGTTGTTGACTTTCATAGCCGTAGATGGTTGAAACTAGTTTTATTTGAGCCGAAAACCGCAGCTTTAGCCAAAAAAGCTTTTAAAGATCCTATATTTCTGTTAGGTCAATTTTTAGGACAACTAGCAGAGACTTTAAGGAAAGTTATGCGAAATCAATCAACGATAAACAGTAAGGCTAATTGTAACGATGCTATGATAAAAGATGTAACGCTACCATATTGTAAAGTTAGGTTAGTTGGTGATAGTGTGTAGGAATTTTGGAAAACCCTTAAACATTAAGGACAGTGAAAATTTATTAATAAATGGCTTTGTAATAAATACAAATTTTCTACTAAATATTATGTTGACTTCTCTTCTCTCTGCAGAAATTGCATTTAACACCTCAAATGTGGTAGAAGACAGTCCAATGAGAATTTGTTTACCTATAATTTTATGATTTAAAATATATTTCAGCTGTTACTTCTTGAACTGTCCACTGAGTTGTACTCTCGATATTCGTTTCCTTAAACATATCCCTTCAAGTAACGAGTAAATTATCGTTTAAAACTTCAGAAAATTAGATGATTACTTTCTCTACCGCTTACCTGTCAGTAGAGTAGGTAAAGGAATAAGATCCAAAATGTCGATGTCCAGATTTCACCAGAAGTACAGGTACTGATCCCCTGCTCAGCATTTTCCAAAGACACGACAGCAAGATTTCAAGGAAACTCCCTACCCCAAATTACCTTTAACGTAGAACATTTTGATTACTCTTTCCCAAAGATAGCTCTAAATTTTAATAAAACAGGATATGCTTATGATATTGATATGACTAATAAAACGCATCTCTTCAATATTCTGTGGATAGCTTCTGAAGTCCACTTCATTTCCAATGTCTTTTGTATAATTGACCAAATATGTGAGATAGACAAAATTTCTATGTTAAAACAATTTGTGTCAACAAATAGAATAAGTGCTTTCCAGCTAAGCCGGGGAGTACGACAGGGTAATCCTATCTCACCCAAGCTCTTCACCAGCGTTCAACAAAGCTAAATCGCAATGATAAATGTGTTTTAAAAATAAATGGAAATAAGCTATCTCACCTGACATGACATTGTACTGGTTATCAAGTACTACGAGCAGCTTTTGAAATGTTTCATCATCCACGCGGTTTAGAGATTCGTGCCCGATCTCTCCCGATTATAACTGTTTACTCTATCTCAATTTTTGGAGGCCTATGTTTCGTTTTCCTCGTAGTTTATGATTTAATGCTTTTTGTACAGTAGCTTTTCATCCATTCTGTCTAAATGTTATTTCCAATAAAATTCTCGCGGCAATTCTCTATATGTTCTGACATTCCTTTTATTCCAATTTTTCTTCTTACATCTTCATTCCTTTTATGTTCAATTAGAGACGCGCCAGACATTGATCTTAGAACCCTCATTGATGACAATCCTACTCTTCTTTTATGTCTTTCTGTAGATACCTAAGTTTCATGCTATAAAATAATATCGGCAATGTCACTGACATAAAATTTTAATTGTGTTTTCTTTGTTCTTTTATTGTCTAAAAATATTATTCCTCAAACATATTTGTTTTTATTGTGCTTCTATTCTGTTCATGTTGTTGACATTTTACATCTTGGATATTCCAAGCTGTTCAGTTGTTCAATAGTTTGCCAGTCACTTACAGTTTTTATTCCATTTATATCATCTTTAACATCTAAGTCATATCGTCGTATTTTTCTTCGATCAACTGCTCATCAGCAAACATGTTCACTCGTTTAGTGTTGTATATCTTATACACACCTCACACTTCCTTAGTTAAATCCTCGTTAAAGAAAAAATCCCCACCCTTCAGCCCGGAACTGAACGCGGGCCTTCTGGGTTTGAAATCTGGCATGCTAACCACCAGAGTAGAGGCAATCAAATTTAGATCGATATTGTATAAATGCCAATATTTTAGTTTTTGCTTTGGAATTGTAATGGTTATACTCTTTTGTTATATTTCGTAACTTTTGTGCAGCCATTTGTAGATTATTCTCTGAATTAGCCATCACTATCAGGACATACGCAAACAATACATTGTTTTAAATGGTCACTGAGATGTGCGTTATAATGTATTGGTCCTAATGGATACCCTAGTCCAAAACCACCATTAATTCCTGCCAATTGTTCATTTACATATTTCCCTTTATCATTAAAAGTTCTGGGGTCATCATGCAGGTTGCGTATTGTTCTTATTCATTGCGGTGAGTATTCCTTCTTCAAGTAGCATTACCTTTTAACCTTAATGAGCACCTTCTCATAATCAATAAATAGTAAATGGGCTCCATATTAAATTCTCTTCTTTTCTCCAGCGTCTGGTTTATTTCAATCAGGACTGGTTTTCCTCTTCTAAATCCATGATTTTCGTGTAGTCATATCTCCAAATGCTTCTTGAATTAAAATACAATCTCAAATGGGAGGACCCTCAATGAACTACAGTAAGTCTAAATGAATGTCCAGCAGGCCAGTATAGCCAGTTATAATTGGTGGAATACCTGGAGCAGGTAGAAGAATATGTGCACATACGCCACTTTCCACTCTATCCAACAAAATGAACAAATGAAGTAAGAGATGAACAGCTCTAGCATAGAATACCTCTGGGAACTCCTGGACAAATCACTTAGCAGGAACTCAGAATTGAAGATATACACACATGTATTACTGCAGTACTGCTCAATGTTTGCCAGAGCTGGTCTCTGATACACAAAACAACTTACCAGAGGTCTGTCAAAGGAAGGTGGTAGGAAAAACCCTGGATCTTTCACCAAACGATGGAGATTTAGAAAGGTCCAAGAAATCAAGTCTTCCAAGAATTGGCGCAGCAGACGGAGTACGTTACGACACTTTACCACAGTTGATGAGCACAAAATATCATCATCTATGACTCTATGACAACGTGCACAGAGGGACTTGGCACCTCAACTGAAAGACGATCTTTTGCGCCTATGGCCATGACGGGGCACCCCCCCCCCCCGGAAGAAGGATGGGGTGAATAGATCCTAAGGGCGGCCGGAACATTGCCATGAAAAGAGCAGATGCTAAGGTCCCTACCTTTTCCCAGTTAGAATCATTCCGATAGTCCGGTTTCTTGCCCACCCCTTTTCGAATTCGTACTCCCAAACGGCGCGCGGAACTCTTAAACCAGCTCCCCTCCACCTTCGGGCTTATACCATCCCATGGTGGGACCGGAAACGCGTAGGCTCGGCTTCCAATCCTGGGTACGAAATTTCTAGAGCGTATTCTATCCCCCAGCCGATGCCATCGTATAGGACCCCCGTGTTGGAAAATAACCGAGGCAGATAGAGACACAGATAGGTAAAGTAGTTCACCATTAGAGCTATAGTGGTCAGCTGGTGCAAGATGTAGGAATTTGTGGAAATACTATGAAAAGCAATTAAAAAGAAGTAATTAATTATTTTAAAAATACATTTAAGCAACACGAAATATAAGAATTAACAGTGTGAGTCCACGAAGGTTTAAAGTGTGCAAGAACACCTTCTTCAGGAGACCTTTGCGCTTTACAGCACACTATAAGCTCCATTCATTAAAAAACATTGGCGATGTTAATCATCTCCCGAATATTCGTTATATTAGTCTGTCGGCCTGGGTGGCTCAGTTGGGTAGACGCTGACCTATTGATCCCAAAGTCGCAGATTCAAAACCAGCTCAGACCAACGGTTTTATAATTTTTATATGTATATGATAAACTATGATAGGCAAATGTGTACTATGCAACAAATGTGGACATTTAAAACACAAAATCTATTCATAGTGACTTTTTTGTAATATCACCCATTTCCGAGATATTCCTTGTATTAGTTTCAATGATCAATACGTTTGTTGTTTTAACTGTGTGTTGTTGCTTTTCAGTTCTTTCTCTCTCTCGCGGCTTTTAAACATCTGACTATTTATTTGGTTCCTCTAGTCTCTTTGTACCGTTGTCCTCCGTGGTCTAGGGGTAACATGCTAGCCTGTGGTTCCCAAGGTCGGCGATAGATTTTTTTTCGGACGTAAAAATCCTTAAAATGGCTTCCTTCGGTAGGGAAGTAAAGTCGGTGGTTCCGTATCGTAGTTTTATGGCACGTAAAAGAGCCTAAAGACTGATAAAGAGGCATTTGAGTACAGTTAAGTGGCCTTTCAGGACCAATACAGAATGAGACACAGAACCACGGCAGGCAAAGGTCATCCATAAATAAAACTTAATCTAAATCCCCTTATACCTTGAATATAATTTAATACGCCTATTTCTGCAAAGATTTGTCTCAATTAGCATTACATACTTAATAAGTTTTGGTAAGAATAGTTCAAAGAGGCCATATAAAATAAGCAGTAATACACTGTGTTCCCGTGATAAATATAATACATATGTAATTTATAAAATAAGAACTGTGGATACAGATGTGTTATGTTTAGTACCATTTAAAAGATGTAGGAAGTTGGGAAGTTTTAACCCATTGATCTTGTTAAGCTTAGAACAGTCACGTATCGCGTGCGAATGCGCAAATCATTACATAGCAGAATAAATGTAATATCGTTCATCGATCAACATGTGGACAATTTTCCAGTGGGATGAGGCACCACAAGATCGTCGCAAGAGGATCAGCGTAGATCACATGGCCTCCCGGATCACCAGACTTGACACTGTGGGGATTTGTTATGGATCAGGTCTACAAGGCACCAGTAGATGATTTGGCAGACTTACCACACAGAATGTATATGTTCCATCACAGATACGTCATAACACATGGGTCGAAGTCGAATACTGGTTGAACATTTTCCATGCCATGTTGAGGTTTATTAACCAAAAGATACTATTTATAGCAAGTGGTTTCATCCCCAGATTCGCATTAGTTCAGAAGTCTCGTTTGTTGTACCTATAAGCGAAACACTCTGTAGCCATATTACGATTCAACAAATGCGATCCAACCACCGAATGTATAAGTGAATCGCAGAATTAGCATGGTGATCGGCTTGAGATGATTTGAAAGGTTCATTTCAGAATTACCAGTCACGGTGTTAGAGGAGCAGGAATTAGTTCAATTCAGCTAACAAGAGTAATCCATCTTTTGTGTACCCCTGATTGTAGGATCTGCTTTGTAAACAGCCTGATCTACTGAATCATGAATAGCTACTCATCCAGAGGTGCATTATGTAGGCTTTATAAGGCAATCTCATACCCCTGCAGTCTAAGGGATTAGTAAATAAAGTTCGTCAAACACTTGAGATAAGCCGCCTGGATTAGCAGGCGATAAGATGAAGCGCTTACATCGCTAATCCGCAAACTCCTTAACGAAAGCAGCGGCGACTGGTAGGCTCAACGAGAGAATGGACAAAAGGCTGGGGAAATTCATTTTGTCAACCAGTGCGCAGATTGGCTTCAAACTGCCACAGCTTCATTATGCTTTAATCACGGCGTGCAATTAGGTAGGTTTACGTATCGTTTCAAAATATTTAAAAATATTACACTGACTGTTCGTATCTTAAATTATGTGTGAATTAGACATGCTTGTTTCAAATTTGAAGTTCATGAGGCGGATACCAAATTGCGATTTTTTAAACAGGGATTTAGGAAATTCATTTTCTATATTTTCGTATATTCGTTAAATATTTAACAATGTACATACAGGTGAAGTATAAGGTTGAAATGTGATACATATAGATGTACGCTACACTGAATCCAGGCTTATTTTAATCTTGCACTTTGGCCATCCGTCAGAAGTCTGCCACCACTGGCTCCTGTCTTATTCTGTGCTAATACCCGCACATTCGGATTGGAAAGGAAAACACAAAAACATGTTAACAGTTTTAAACTCCACATAATGCGTACTTTTACAGCCCTTTCTTCACGCAAAATGCATTCGAGGACAATAGCAAACCCGATCTTTGTGATTCTTATATTCTTCAACAGAATGGTAATTTGCATACTTTTTGCCTGATATTGGTTTTAGCCATTCATCAAACAATACCAAAAACCATAACAATTACATTTTCAAAAGTCTCACCGTTCAAACTATTCTATTTACTGACCACAGCCATTTGTTTTTTACATTACATAAAAACTTTCCAACACTTCTTAGTTTTAAATGGTCTTTGAAATTTTATCTCACTGTTAACTCCTTATTTCTATTAAGCCATTTTCTACAAGTCAGCTGTTTCCTCCAATGGTCTGCACCTGAACATTCTAATAATAAATGAAACTCATTTTCCCTACCATTACATATTGGACATATTCCCTCCACCTCAGTCTTCCTCTTATTTCTCAGTTTCCATATTTTCAATCGAAAACAAGCAATCCCTTCTCTCTCGTTCTTTTCACAAACCTTAAGATGTGACTCTCTCTCTCTCTAATTAATTTTTCCATTCCTTGTAAAAGTTAAGTGACTTTTTGTTATTTGAGCATATAAAATTTGTCCATCCATATTTTCTAGCCTTTCTCTTATTATTTTCAAAATTCATTTTCTAATTTGTATTCTGGGGCCCATATATCCCCCTAGCCCATTTATCATCAACAGATCTTTGACTTTCATTCAGCCATGTAATTGCTTCCGAGTTTTTTGAATATTTAAATGCATGTTTAATCGTTGTGTCCACATTGGTTTGCCCGGTTAACCTTTATAACTGTCAATATATAACGTGTATTGAAGCTCATGTGCACAAGCCTCTGGTTATTCCTCATTTGCATCTTTATAAATAACGTAGTAAAAGCAAAATATAAATATATTGAAATAAAAACATTTAAAATGTTAACGAATATAATCCAGCCTGCCATCTATATTCGGATTACCCAGGTAACCTGTATCTCAATTATAGCTAGTGTAAAGTTCACATATGAAGTCTTTTTTCGCATAATATATTAGTAGTTTTATTATTTATTAAGCAGCTGAACAATAATACAAATCGTGAATGTGTGCAAAATATTAATTGTTTACTACTGTGACAGAGTTAGTTATTTTATAGCTAGTAAAATTTGCTGCCCTTTAAATTATAAGAGATATGCTTGTATCTATTATTTATTCACAAAGCTTAAACATTGTTATTGTAATACAATATTCATACAAATTTGCATTGAATTTTTCAGTCCTGATCCCACGTCTTAAACATTGCCCATACAAGGGCTGTATGTTGAAAAACACCAGCGGTAAGCTTGTTGGCATAAATAAATAATAATTAGATAAATCATATTAGTAAAATAATTTGTGTGGCAAATAAGCTATTTCCTCCACGTTATGGTGCCAGTTTGAAGCGAAGATGTTATACTCCACATTGTTGTCGTCAATTTGAATCAACAACTGTTTCCTCACTATAGTAAGTTGGGAACAACTCACCGTTCTGCCGAAGATGTGGTGTTCTGGACGCCAGTCATTCATTCCACAATATCACCTCTCGTTGTCCCTGGCCTAGCTCGAGCAATGTTACTCTATAACTGGGTATGCGTAGGTTTGCGAATGACAACACAACTCTGTAGTGTAAATCAGGTTTTATAACTTCTCGAATTATGGAGAAATTGCTGACCGATGTAATATAAGAATAATGACAATAATACTGCTGATTAGGACTCGTAGACCGGTGAATATGTGCCAGTTTCCAGTTTTGCACGTGGCGGGCAGATACTTCTGACCGCACGGCAAAAAGACGCAGCCTGCCTTGTCGCTGAGTGAATAAGGAATCTCTCACTAGCGCGTCATAGCCAGTCGGTGAGCCTAGCATTACCCGGAAGTTTAAACAAAGTGACGCTACCTAGGTCACGTAGGCACTGTCGCTAACGAGTTCTTGCAGTAATGATACCATTATTTCGGCTTCGTCTGTTATAGTTTATTTGTCATACCAACTATAGGTATAACAATTTAACCAAGGATAATGGTGCCTTAGGCGGTGCTTTTAGGTGGATAAAATTAATAAAGATGAATAAACTTCTACATGACGCCATTTATTGTCTCACCATTGCGAAGAAATAGTTTTACACACCAACATGATGTATTGATATCCATATTATTGGATCACCATCACTAATTATTTTTAGGCATAATTTGATGTTTTTATCATCTGGGAGAAACTGACGCATACACACCACCGATCGGTTTTGCGAGAATATTGTAATAGTGCTTACAGTCAAAGTAAGTAGAGTAGGCTTACAGCATCATCTGCTTCTCTCCATTTAATAGAGATTTACTTCCCGGACGTTTTCTTGCTAACGAAGTAATTACTGTTGTCGCCACGATGTACACTAAACTTGCGAGCACGTGAAATTGTAGCAAACGCCTAACTATCCTGCATCTCGGATAAGAACAACCCTATTGTAAACAACAGTGCGGTGCGGACTCAACCCGTCATGTGTTTGACGCTTAATGTTTCCAGATAAGTTTTGCAACATTAGCATTGGCACCGCTGTCTTCCTGACAGTAAATCTAGTTTAATAATACTGTGACTTTGGTTGGTTGAAAAGTAAAGAAGACAGATGTAGTCGAGATAAAGAAACACTTTTATTTCCGTAAACAGTAACTTTGTACACTCGTTGCTACAGTAAGAAAGTCTTTTCCCATTCACCAACAGCACGGCTCCGAACTAGTAACACAACAACTGTCCCTTCTCCGTCGGCACGACTCCTCAACGCTTCACATACGTCTGACCTTTCCGTCGGCACGACTACTCAACGCTTCACATACGTCTGTCCACTGTCTGTCGCACTTTACCGCTATTTATATCTCCCAGGCACTATTCTGGAAAGTTCAGTTATTGCGGTGAAATACAAAGCAGAAGATTCCCGAAGTCTCTATCCTTTTCTCTCTTTCGGCAAGCGCTCCAACAATGCGGCCGTTCTCTGTCTCTTTCCTTCGGCTCCTTTGCGGTAGTGCCGACAATAATGCGATGGGTGACACTGCTGTTGGCAATTAGATGCGGCGGGCGCGATTACTGACAGCTTATCTATACATATAAAAATCTGATGTGGTGCACTCACATGACTTTCTCTACTCTTACACTGGCCATTCTTACGAACTATTATTCCTTTATGCTCTTAATGTCAGTCGAGATAAACATTTACGGAAACTATCTAATTTTCTTGTAGATGCAAGGGGAATATGGGAATACGGTAGACTTTGAGTGATAGTCAAATCTTTTAAAGCTTTGAGATTCCGTTCCCTTTGTGCGACTAAGATATGAAAAAATGAATAACGATCTTCCATTTGACGAAAGTTTAAGTATTTCAAAACTCACACAAATAACAAGGAATATCTCCGAAATGGTTCACTCCACAAACAAACAAAAAATCATTTGGACATAAATTGTGTTTTAATGAGATCTATATTTTTGTTTGGTAAGATTTTTCTTTCTCTTACAGTTAACGAGTTATTCAAAAGTCTTCAAGAGTAAACAGGAGTACATAGGATATAGCAACAAAATTCAAACTATACATTTCATTCGTCATAAAAATAGCTCAAGCATATGACATTTTAATGATCGTTAGAGCCATTTTTGAGAAAATCAAAATTTTCGAAAAACTTTCCACGTAAAAGATAGTTTAGGGTGCAGGAATTTTCTTCAAAATCTTCGTGTCGCTACTTTAAAAGTTATTAAACTTAAATACCAAGTTTGGTTTTTAACCAACTTGTCGTTTTTGAGTTATGCTGCCCAGACACACAAACACACATACACACACACGCGGACCTTTTTCTAATTTCTTTTTTATTCAGGGAGCCTCAAAACATATTTGCGGTGAAATCTCAACATCGTATTTTTGGGTGGGATATAATACTTCGTCTACTTACTACACCAAGTAGAGAAAGTTAAAATGGATGTGTGTATATATATATATATATATATATATATATATATATATATATATATATATATATATATATATATATATATGTATGTAACCGCTAATCTCCAAAACGGCTTGACTGAACACTTAAATTCGGCACATAGATGTATTTTTCATGGAGAAGGGTTTTATGCTATCCAGTTTACGGCACAACGTATTACATTTACACGGTTTTCTCTACTCGCCTTTCTTTTACGTAACATATTCACATGTCGTCTACTCGCCCTTTAACAGTAAATTCATACAATTTTCTATGATTCAAATATAAATGAAACATATTACATTCTTACAATTTTCTCTAGTCACCTTTCTTTAACATAACATATTCACATGTTCTTCTCTACTCGCTTTTCGACATACAGTATTAAAAATGGGCGTTGGTATGTATGAAGTTGATACACTCCAACACTGGCTGACCAATCACATGAGAATTGACACATCTAAGTGTTTTTGATGCGATTTTATATTACTCTCTCTTCTACAAAGAATTCATACAATTTTCTATACGATTGAAACATAAATGCAGTCTTGCAATCACACAGCTTTCTCTACTTGCTTTTCTTCCTGTAGTATTTGCGGTTGTTCAACAGGGCTTTTTCAGTGTCTACCTGGTGTTTTTATTTATTTTATTTATTTAGTGTCCTTTATAATATCCCAAGAGTTTTAATTAACTCTTTGTTTAAGCATATTAAGTAACATTTTTAAATGTCTCCAATGAAGCATATAACTATTGGGCAAGTACAATCTAAGTTCCAAAGCTGTATGGATGAAATCGTCAGGCCACGGGCAACGCTGGGTATTCCAGCAAGTTAAATCTTTCATTACAGAATTAGTATTATCGTGCGGTAGCATAATCATCACGTTTCGAGTTTTTATGTTAAGGTTTGTCTCACTTGTTTTTATTTAGGCAGGATAGGCCTGTTCCATTATAAGTTAACTGCTTTTAGATTTGATGTAAATGTTCTGGGCATTTGAGATATGCGACATAACATGTGGAAAGTAGTATTAAACACAAGTGACTCTGCACCGTAAACAGTAACCTGTAAATCATATTCACCTCGAGTTTGTTCCAAGAGAGGGGTATGATATAGAAATACACCTAATATAACTGTTTCATTAGCAATGAAGGTGAAACTCCAGACTATTTGATAACATTAAGTTAATAGCGCATAGCTGCACTAGAGTTTCCCTTAATTCAAATGATACATAACCATATCTAAAGTTGAATTAAATTTTTATAATTTGTTAAATGCTACAAAAAGGAGGATTATGTTATAAAAATATATGAAAAAATAGTGGAACTATTCCGGATGCAAGCGATTTCTTTGTTTCGTTTTGATTGCTGTCAATCAGAGAAATCCTTATCATAAGTAGAGGGGAATGGCAGTATCACTAAGTTCAGTGAACTCTTTGCGTGCATAACACCAGAAATCACAAATTGACATGTTTACAATTCTTCTCAGTGAACTACCAACAGACAGATGGTGGTGGTGCAAAACGGATTTGTAATCCACTCTTGTATATTGCCGTCTTTCTTAGTTTCAGAAGGTACTTTTAATGTTGTAACCTGAGATTTTGAGGGTACAATTTGATTATTTTCAGACGCCCATTAGCAATAGTAACGGTAGAGTAAGCAAAATGGAATCTTGGAAGAGGGCAAATGAAATCTCGGTGGTTGAAATATTTTTTCGTTATTTGTGATCATTCAGGAGAGGTCAGTCAGAATGGAGGCCAGAGAACGCACTACCGACGTGTTGGAACCCGGGCCAGTAGTGCCAGTCAGCGTGAGGGGTCCCTAACGTGTGCTGGAGATTCATCCCAACACCAGCGTTCGCCAAGCAGTCACCGGTCAGGCGACACCCATCCGTGAGAGCAGCAGTTACAGTTCACAAAGTCTTCACACAGCAGCTCCAAACTCGCCCATCACCAACACTTTTGGCCCTGGAATGCCGGATTGACATGGACATGAAATGAAATGGAGGGACAGGTTATTCGGGAGATGTAATTTTCCTTCCCAGCATTCGTCAGGAAACCCGGGAAGCCCCTGAAAAAGCCAATGTGTCAGGAAGGTCGGCCACGGGAATTGAACCCACGACCTTCCGAACATGAGTCTCACACGTTATAGCGAAGCCATCTCGTTCAAGAAGCTATCCCATACGTTTGCTCCCAATTCTCAGAACCCGCTTGCAGTTCCGAGATATTTTAATGCCCCTCATTGGATCTGTGTGTGTGTGTGTGTTTGTATGTATGTGTGTGTGTGTGTGGGGGGGGGGGGTGCGACATACAAGATTCACTGGCAGCGTGGTGACGAAAAATTCACACTGTTTTTAATCCAGCTTTACCGACGTTGCCCAAAGTTGGAACAATTCTAAAAGCAGATTATACATTCTATTTTTTCCAGGTATCCCTAAGCGAATTTTGACACTCTGCTTCCAGACTGCTATTTCAGAGCTCTGTGAAAGCTACAATTTTAAGGTACCTACTATATTAGTACGTGGAAGATAATCCGTATCAAGAGTAAGGGGTCTTATTCAAGTATTTTCTAGGAAAAAGCAAAAATGTTTCAATAGTAAAAGATGGATGTGCTGTATTCACAAGAATTCCTCTACCCACTGTTCTACAAACTATTCCTACAAATTCTTATTCCTATACCTACAGAATGTTAACATATATTAACATTTGTACAAATTCTTTTGTTAAACATTTCTTTGTAGGTATAAGCTAAAAACAATAGGCTTGAGCGATAGTAAAACCTTTCACAAGCGGCCACTCTGTAATATGTAGACTTAAAAGTCCGTTTTCTTTGCATGTCCACAGGAAAAAATGAATAAGGACTTAGCAACAGAAAAATCTTACGTGTTTCATTTACACCACTTTCTCTACGCATTGTTCAAACAATTAATCTTACAAAACCTTATAGTTCTATATACATATCTTAGTCGTGGTAAACTTTTGGAGAAATGACTTAATTGCATATTTATTTTTAGGCACAGTGGAATATGGAAATACGGTAGACCGAAGCGCTAGTCAAAGCTTATAAGAGCTGGTTGTTGTGTGATGACTTGGTAATTATCTTTTCTTTACATAGCCAGGGAAAAACGTATAACGACTTCCCATTTCAGAAACTATGCAGTACGATATGAAAAACATACAAACAACAAGAATCACTTTGTAATTGCTTAGCTCCCCTCAAAAAAAGAAAATGACATAAAGTATGTACTTTGTATTTTGCTTTAGTAAGAATTGGACTGTTAGACGCACGTGCTCCCCATCCACAACACACACACACGCGCGCGCGCGCGCGCGTAGGGGAAGTATTGTATTCCACCCAAAAATACAATGTCGAGATTTTACCGAAAATATGTTTTGAGACACCCTGAATCCAAAAAAAGCAGTTTTAGAAAAAGGTCCGTTTGTGTGTGTGTGTGTGTGTGTGTGTGTGTGTGTGTGTGTGTGTGTGTGTGTGTGTGTGTGTGTCAGTCTATGTCTGTGTGTCTGTGGACAGCATACCTCAAAAACGAAAAGTCGGTTAAAAACCAAAGTTGGTATTTAAGCTTAGTGTCTTTCAAGGATGCGACACGAAGATTTTGAAGAAAATAACCGCACACTAAACTACCCGTTACATAGAAAATTTTTCGAAAATTTTGATTTCCTTGAAAATGGCTCTAACGATTTTTATTAAAATGTCATGTGTTTGAGATATTTATATGACAAATGAAATGTACATCTTGAATTTTCTGGCTATAGCCCCTGTAGTCGTATTTACTCTGGACGACTTTTGCATAACTGGTAAACCGTTAGACAGACCAAATCATACTGTACAAAACACCCAGATCTTGCTAAAATACACAATTTATGCCTCAATAAATTTTATTGTAGGGTGAACCATTTCGGAGCTATTCCTTGTTATGTGTGTGAGTTTCGGAAAACTTAGAACTTTCGTGAAATGGATCATCGTTGTTCATTTTTTTAGATGTTAAATGTGCAAAGACAACAGAATCTCAAAGCTTTAAAACATTTGACTATCGCACAAAGCCTATTATATTCTAGCATTCCCCTTGCAGTAACAAGGAAATAAGCAATAGGATAATTTGTACAAATGTTTATATCAACTAACACGAAGAAGACATAGTAATAAAGGTTTGTAAGAATGGTTAGTATAAGAGTAGAGAAAGTCATGTGAGTGCAGCACATCAATTTTTTTGTTTTAAATTGTTTTATTCTGGAGCAGATTCAGGGAGTCTCAAAATGTATATTTCTAGTGAAATTTCGGCATCGAATTTCTTGCAATAGGTAAGTAGTAGAGAAAGTAAAAAGTATGATTTCAAACCAATTAAGAATATTTCGGAAATTGTTAATGCCACAAGAGATCGCGAGTTCAAACCTGGCCCAGACGATGGGTTTTAAGTGTGCTTTAATGCGACAGTCCCGTTCCGTACATTTACTGGCATGTAAAGAATTTCTGCGGGACGGATCTACACATTGATGCTGCTCATATGATCCTGGCAATCTACAGAGCCTTTAACAGAAAAAGCTGATGTGTTGCACTCACATGAATTTCTCTACTCTTGTATTAACCATTCTTACAAACTCTTATTCCTATTTCTTCTTCGTGTTAGTTAAGATAAACATTTGTACAAATTATCTTTTTGCATATTTCCTTGTAGGTGCAAGGGGAATGTTAGAATACAGTAGGCTTTGTGCGATAGTCAAATGTTTGAGATTCTGTTGTCTTTGCACACTTAACATATAAAAAAATGAACAACGATGATCCATTTCACGAAAGTTCTAAGTTTTCCGAAACTCACACACATAACAAGGAATATCTCCGAAATGGTCCACCCTACAAGAAAATTTATTTGGACATAAATTGTGTATTTTAGCAAGATCCACATTTTTGTATAGTATAATTTGGTCTATCTCTAACGGTTTACCAGTCATGCAAAAGTCGTCCAGAGTAAATACGACTACAGGGGCTATAGCCAGAAAGTTCAAGATATACATTTCATTTTTCATAAAAGTATCTCAAGCATATGACATTTTAATCAAAATCGTTAGACCCATTTTCAAGAAAATAAAAACTTTCGAAAAATGTTCCATGTAAAGGGTAGTTTAGGGTGGGGCTATTTTCTTCAAAATCTTCGTGTCGCATCCTTGAAAGACATTAAACTTAAATACCAACTTTGGTTTTAACCGACTTTCCGTTTTTGAGCTATGCTGTCCACATTCTGACACACAGACACACACACACACACACACACACACACACACATACACACACATACACACATACACACACACACGGACCATTTTCTAAAAATGCTTTTTTTGATTCAGGGGGTCTCAAAACATATTTCCGGTGAAATCTCGACAGCGAATTTTTGGGTGGAATACAATATTTCCCCTACTTACCAGTAGAGAAAGTAAAAACAAATATGTTGCCTGTTTTTAATCATCACTGTCAGATAAGCAATTTAAGAATCTGTAAATCACAGCATTTGGTGTACTTAGACACTTGCAGGGTTGTGAGATGTTCGCCCGAGTCATCTAGTAGCCAGTAATATTTTACATGCAATTTGTAGCAGCACTGACCAGATACATGTATTTATGGTAGAGAGAGAGAGCGAGTGACATAAGCCGAATCTGTTGCAGGTAGCGGCTACAGATGCGGACATCGACCGGCCCACAAGTCTGGTGTACTTTCTCACAGGCCAGGGTGTGGACCCCGATAATCCCAGCAACAGCAAGTTCGACATTAACCGCAACACAGGCGAGATTTACGTCCTCAAGGTAAGTTCAAACAAACCACATTCTCCCCATCTGCTCATGCTACTTCACAAAACTTACTTTATTAGAACTGCTGCTTCTGCTTTAAACGTAATAAGGGACAAGGAAAGAAATGTTTTCTTTTCAACAGCAAAAGACTAAGAATTTTTAGAAGGCAGTAAACTGTACATACATTTTAACTATGGTACACTCGAGTGTACGACTTCCTATGCGGGACAAGTATAAGTATTTCAAAATTCAAACCAATAACAGGGAATATTTCTGTAATTGTTATCACCACAAAGAAACCCGTTTCACATAAACTGAGAGCTTTAACAGAATCTACATTTTTTGTGAGTTTATTATCTCTGGCGTTTTGCCAGTTTTGGCAGTCATTCAGCACGAAGAAGATTCAGAAGCTATTCCCAGAAATCTCATGACATGCATTTCGATTCTATTTGAACCAAATGGTTAATTCGTTTTTTACAAAAGAAAATTTTCGAAAATTGTTCTATGTAAAGGATTGTTTTGGATAGAGTATTTTCTCGAAAATCATTGTGACATCATTGCAGATGCTTAGCTTATACACCAAGTTGGGTGTTTAACCGACTTTTTTCGGTTTTAAGTTAAGTTGCTCCGATACACACAGACAAACACGTCTATTTTTCTAAAAATGCTTTTTGTTATCCAGGGAGCCTCAAAACATGTATTCCCAATGAAATGTTGGGGTCGAATTATTTGATGGAAATCAACACTTTTACCTGCAACATACGCGATAAAAAAGTAATAAGAATGAATTATGAATAAAGTATTAAATTTGCCAAAAATGTCAGGCAATCTCTTGGAATAAAGGTAACGAACGTTGGTTCATTAAACCAAATACTTACAATTTGATGCCTAACGGATTAGGGGGTTGAGGAGGCATAAAAGAGAAGAGCGGGAATCTTGGAGAAAGCGTACCTCGAGTTTTTACAACTGGAAAATTGCTTGCATCAAATTTTTCCCGGCATGCTGTGGATTTTTACTTTCATGTTAAACGTAAAGCGATAGATTAAAACGTACGATACAAAAATTTGGATCTCTATAAAGGGCACAATTCATTTTAATTAACGTTCTGTGGCATAAGTCTATTCCAAAATATCTGATCGTATTAGTTCGAATTTTTCAATATTTTGTCGTTCTTTATAAAATCGTGACGATATTCAGTAATTTCTCGGGATTGGATGAAAAGATTTGGAACTTTAAAACGAGCGTATTGCGGCCAGTTCTCAAACAATTGACCATTGCAATTCCCTTAGTATCCATAACTAAATACGTAATGCTACTATTTCTGTAAAAGGTTTATCTCGATTAAAATGAAATATATAGAATAAATAATCACTAATAAATGATAGAGGGTAGATAAAGTCATATGAATATACATCAGGATTTTAAACATATGTTGATAATATAACCATTGTGTCTATAATCATAACATATATCAAATTAAAGAGGAGATTATAATTTGTAAGATTGTATACCTCTGAAAATATAACTTTTTGGCAATTCTTCCCCTAAGAACAATTTCAAGCCGCAATCCAAATGAGTGGCCTCTGGAGTTTTAGACTAGTATGCTAACCACTGAGTCACAAAGGGAGTGTTCATAATTTTATTTAATGTTCTCTATTAAAAGAGGATAAGCATTTGCTTGTAAATGTGTTGTCTAGGTAGAATGATATCGAACAAATGTAAAGGAATTTCGTACAGCTATTTGCTGCTTCAAACATCATGCACCAATGGTATATTTCATTTCTGTAGCAAAAATGGGAAATTGTTCCACTGCGTAACGTAATGTACTGTGTTTATTACCCCTGGGAGCTGTATTTAATTTCCCTCCAAATGTAGCATTGGTTGTTCTGACATCGAAAGCCCTGAAACATGCTATATCCAAAATATTCGCGCGCAGCGAGTATAATTTCCTCACATGAAGCGCGTTGTTTATTTTATTTGAAACATTAAACGCTGCTCTAGTGCTGGTGTTGACCACAGAAAGTCCTGTCATCAACGCTTCTCACCCCCGTCCCAACCCTTTGCTTGTAGCGTGCAACATCTGGTTGAATTTGGTTGTGCTGAAGATATCTGTGTTAAAATACGTAATTTCATGACATGAACCGCGTTTATTGTTCTCCCTGCACACAAATATTGCATTTGTGTTTTGATTACCATCAATATTATTAGGGTAATATTCGCTTGCCTTACTTTCATAACACCCTTATCTCTTAAATGCGTCAATTTGTGTTTGATCTCGTACTACTGAATCAAAAAACTTACGTGCCCCTCCCTATTCATTCTTGTAAAAACTATTCTTAGAAGCGCAGTTCCTCTACATACTTCATCTTAACTCAAATAAGTATTTGCATAAAGAGTTTTATTACATTTTGCCTTATAGATACAACAAAAATAGAACAATACAAGGAACTTAAACAATAGTCAAATATCTTAAAAGAGTGCCCTGTAATCGTCATCCCACTTCATTCTTTTTGCATGGCTAAAACAAAACATCGAATGTGTTGCACTCACATGACTTTCTCCACTATTGTACTAAGTATTCTTGTAAACTCTTAATCCTCTTCATGTTAGTCGAGATAAACGTTTGAAGAAATTGTGTTATTACTTATTTTCTTGTACGTACAAGGGGAATGTGGAAATACAGTAGGCTTTTGGATAGTCAAATCTTTTAAACCTGGTCGCTATATGGAGGCTTCAAAATTCCATTCTCTTTGCACGGAAAACACATAAAAATGCGAATAACCATCTTCCATTTTAAAAAGGTGTTAAGTACTGCAAAATTCACATAAATATCTCCGAAATGGTTCATTCCAAAAAGAAATCTCATGTGTTGCACTCACATGACTTTCTCTATTCTTGTACTAACAATTGTTACAAACTCTTATTCCTATATCTTCTTCGTGTTAGTTAAGATAAACATTTGTAAAAATTATCTTATTGCTTATTTCCTTTTAGGTGCAAGGGGAATGTTACAATACAGTAGGCTTTGTGCGATAGTCAAATCTTTTAAAGCTTTGAGATGCTGTTCTCCTGGCACACTTAACATATAAAAAATGAACAACGATGATCCATTTCAAGTAGGTTGTAAATTGTGCAAAACTCACACAAATAACAAGGAATATCTCCGAAATGGTTCACCCTAAAAGAAAATTTATTGGGACATAAATTGTGTATTTTAGCAAGATCTACATTTTTTGTATAGTGTGATTTGCTCTATCTCTAACGTTTTACCGTTATGCAAAGTTATGCAAAGGTGGTCCAGAGTAAATACGACTACAGGAGCTATAGCCTGAAAATTCAAGATACACATTTCATTTGCCATAAACACATCTCAAACATATGACATTTTAATCAAAATCGTTACAGCCATTTTCAAGAAAATAAAAACTTTCGAAAAATTTTCCATGTAAAGGGTAGTTCAGGGTGGGGCTATTTTCTTCAAAATCTTCGTGTCGCATCCTTGAAAGACATTAAACTTAAATACCAACTTTGGTTTTTAACCGACTTTTCGTTTTTGAGTTATGCTGTCCACAGACTGACACAGAGACACACACACGGACCTGTTTCTAAAAATGCTTTGTTTAATTCAGGGGGTCTCAAAACATATATTTCCGGTGAAATCTCGGCATCGAATTTTTGGGTGGAATTCAATACTTCCTCTACTTACCAGTAGAGAAAGTAAAAATGCTTTCTTTTTTGGATTGAGGGGTGTCAAAACACATATTTGCGGTGAAATTGGTGAAATCGAATTTTTGGGTGGAACACAATACTTCCTCTACTTACCAGCAAAACTTACGAGCAAAAACGTAACAACCATGAGCCCGGCACTCAAAGGGATGTTCGAGATTATTCGAGAAGTGTCCGGCGGCGGGCGTATTTGTGAATTCGAGAAAGGTCCATGTTACGTCATCCTCGATATATAAGGAGGCGAGGCAATGAGAGTTTGGAGTCAGTTTTTAGTTTTAGTGTGTGTATGTGTGATATTTGCGTTTGTAGAGTCGTCTCGAAAGGAAGATAGCGAAACAATTTAGTAGCATCAAGCGATTGTATCATGAAAGTCAGCTGCTTGAGAGACAGAGAAAGTAAATAAAGGCAGAAAGGAGTGAGTCAAGGTTGCGAGAAGAAAGCAGTTGTTGAATTGTAACACATATCAGACATTTTTTGAACTGTGTTAACGTAACTAAAGAGAACTGTTGTTGTTCATTCAGTTTTGGAAGAAAATAAAGTGAGAAAAAATTAACTGGACTGGATTCTGTCATTTTGTCATAATACACAGATACACACACCTACTTATTATACGTACTAGAGAAAGTAGCAAGTTTTTGTAAGAATAGTTTATAGAAGTTACATAGAAATAAATGTTGGGTAAAGGAATTAATTAAATGTAATACATCAGATTTGTTTAACTTTAGTAGTGTATGGGATGTGTCGTCGTGTTATTTCTTTTCTTGATAAGTGTTTTTTCACTTGATAATATTTGCTTCACAAGAGACATAGCAGCACTGTAATATTGTCTTCATACGCATGAGGATAACAGCCTGACTGCTGGGAACTGTGCTCATATCAATTTCCTCACGGTTCGTTATTCCCTAACATACAATATGGTTGCTGTTTGTGATATACCACTGTCAGTTTGTGCTTTACTGACGGTTTGTTATGTTGTGTTTTACAGGCGTGATTATGCCTCTGTCCCTATTGTCTTTGAGTAGAGACTGTGCATTAGCAGACAGCGGTGTAATAATATCATTTCGCTCGTTGCATTTTCTGAGATTGTTTGAAATGACCATATTCGGATTATGCCGTTCGTGTTATTAAAAAAAGCCTTACTTAAATTGGCTTTGGAATTGAATGTGTGGTGTGTATGCATGATTTTACAGGGTCAGAGCAGGTCACAGGGGGCATTTTCATCTTCGAAAGACTTGTTCGCAATATACCTTAGTAAAACAATCTACATTACAGCAAAGCCACACTGAAAATTTGGCAAACATTTGAAAATCTTGGATTTTTATGTGCTTTTTAATACCCTAGGATATGTAGTAATAGAGGGCACATTGTGTTCATAATTTGTAGCTGTCACATAACCATTTAAAGACACGCGTACAGGTGTCAGTTGTATACATGGAAATGCAAAATCTTCCAAGCACTTGCAGTAGCTCAATATTTATGTTCCATATGTACAACTTTCCAAACAAAAATACATTATTCATGTAGCAAAGCAACTCAACGCTGTATTAAAAATATACTTGAGGAATGGAAGAAGGGTGGTAAACAGCCTGGGAGCTTGAAGATACGATGGTAAAGCTGACCAGGTATACTGCAGTGCAATAAAGAGTAATATTACAGACGTTCAGAACATTAAATCTGCAATAATGTGGATTGTTTAAAATATTTTGTTCTAGTGAAAAACAGAAATTCGGTTTTAAAGCTTAAATCTTTGGTCACGTAGAACATTTTATGTAGGGCGTCACTTTTTCAATATTTTCAAAAAAGAATAATAACTAACATAGCATTTGGTATAACAATGAAAATGTATGAAAGTTTAAGACAAGGTTCTACGTGGTTAAGTTTTCATAGTGATAGGTTCCTTATTAAAAAAATTGGAATTCTCAGTGTGGTCTTGCCTTAATATATAAAACTTAAAAATCGTATTGTTTATGTCCATACGACTTTCTTTATCCACTATCGTACATTTATATACAGCGTCTACAAATGTTCTTACAAAATCGTTTCATTTAGCATTTAACTGTTGGTACAAATGGATAGAGGAAATCAAATCTTTAGTCAAATATTGAAAATCGACTCACTATTCGCTGATCGTAACCTCTATAGTCTTTCTATGACATCCGAAAAGCAACTAAATGGCCAAACACTTAAAAAAAGTATAAAGTATTAAAACAAGCAAATAACCAATATACTGGAAGTGGCTGAAAAGAGGTTATTTTAAATAAATTGTGCGTTTTAAAGGATGAACATTTATTGTGTAACACACACACACACACACACACACACACACACACACACACACACACACACACACACACACACACACACACACACACACACACACAGTTTATAATAGTTTACCAGTTATATAAAACTATAAACATTTCCTTTGGAATGGTCTTAGACAAGGGTGCAGTTTGTCCCAGCTACTTTTTAATATTTATATGGACGATATTCTTAGAGAAGTAAAAGAAAAAAATTGATGTGTTGTACTCACATGACTTTCTCTACTCTTGTACTAACCATTGTTACAAACTTTTATTCTTCTATCTGCTTTTTGCTAGTTGAGATAAATATTTGTACAAATTATCTTATTCCTCCTTTTCTTGCACGTGCAACGGGAATATGGCAATACAGTAGAACTTGAGCGATAGTCAAATCTTTTGAAGGTTTCATTTTCCGTTCTCTTTGTACGCCTAGCATATAAAAAATTAATAGCGATGTTCCATTTGACAGAAGTATAAGTTCCCAGAAGTTATAAAATTACAAGGAATATCTCTGAAGTGGTTCACTCTACAAAAAAATTTATTTGAATATAAATTGTGTGTTTAAGAGAGATCTAAATTTTTTTGCAGTAAGGTTATGTCTATCTCTTATGGTTTACGAGTTATTAAAAATCATCGAGAGTAAACAGGGCTACATAGGCTATAGCCAAAAAATTCAAGACATACATTTCATTTGTCATCAAAATATCTCAAACATATGGCATTTTACTCAAAATCGTTAGTCATTTTCAAGAAAACAAAAATTTTGGAAAATTTTCCATATAAAGGGCTGTTTAGGGTGGAGAAATTTTCTTCAAAATCTTCGCGTCGCGCCTTTGAAAAACATTAAACTTGAATACAAAGTTTGGTTTTTAACCGACTTTTCGTTTTTGAGCTACGGTATCCTCAGACACACACACACACACACACACACACACACACACACACAGGCACACACACACACATCAAGAGCATTAAAAAGAAGAATAAGAAAAGAAACACATTTAAAGATTTACAAAGCAATCGCTGTACCAGCATTGATGTACAGATGTGAAGCTTGGGTGATAAAAAAGGATTTGAGTAGAATTTATGCAGCCGAAATGAGATACCTAAGAGCAACTAAGGGATGTACAATTATGCACAAAATAAAAAACGAAGACATAAGAAACGAATTAAATATTCGCTCTATAAATGAAAAAATAGAGCACTTTAGAACCCGATGGAAATAGCATGTACAAAGAATGGATAAAAAAACACTTTCCTAAGTTGTGTTATGAGTAGCAACCGATTGGAAAAAGTGTCGGAAGACCCACGAGGAGATGGAGAGAAATATGAGGCTAGGACAGGAGAAATTCCTAATCCATGATGAGATGATATTTTGGAATGTGCAGATGATTTCTAGGAAATTCGTATTTAGGTTGATACCAGAGTTCCAGGAAAGATACGAGTAAGATTATTTATTAGTACATTTATAAAGAAATGATATGGAGATAAATAATTGAAGTACCTAACTTCTGTATTTTTAAAATCAAATTATAATGTGAAGAAGCGACACTTAGAGGCTTCAGAGGATAGAGCTAGCCGCAAACTAGGCAATTAAAGAGTTAGGAAAACAGTTAAAAAGCCAGTGTGGCTAAGGTAATTAGGGTTCAGGTTAATTCAGCCAAACAAAAAAAAAAAAAAAAAAAAAAAAAAAAAAAAAAGGAAGAACGCGAAAAAAAACATTAGTTCAAGACAAACCTAAAAATCGTCATGGCCATAAGTCAAAAAGTGCAACATCTTACGTAGACAAAAATTCTAAAAATGAGAACTGGAACAATAGTTACAATTTATTAAGTCACAAAGTGGAAATTGAATTTTAGAGGAACATGGGAAAATTCTATTTTAGCAAAGTAAAGCAGAAACACTACTGGGAGAAGTGATATGAAGGCGGGGCCTTAGTAAATAAAAAAGAAAGTGTGGAACGTCCCGGGTTCGATTTCTGGTGATCGCCCACTTTGACCATGGGTGTTTCCATGGTTTTCCGTGGTTGGAAAGACGAATGCTGGGCTGGTGTCTTCTCTTTCTCATTTCATTCCCCCTCTCTCACGTTACAGGTTGAATCCAGGGTGTGTATCTGTCACTGGCGGACAGATGGTTCGGAGGCATGCGATTTGAAACTACTTCTCGGCCGCCCTGTAGTTTCTTCATCTCATCCGTTTCTCCCGGGGGTGTTGCACAAAAATCAATTGCGATCGAGGTGCTACATGTCCCCTTTGTTAGTTAATCTATCCTATGTTATCCTATCCAGTAGCTGAAAATGGTAAAACGCATTTAATAATTCAAACCGAAAATAAAGAATTGTCTACTAAAATGCTTAATGCTATAAGTTACTTTAACATATGGTACCGGCATAATTGAGGGGTAAGATTAATAAGTTTATAAAGAAATGATAGAGAGAGAGATATAAATAATTGTAATAAATAATGTCCATGTGTTAAAAGCAATGCATAATGTCAGGTGGGTTAAAACATGTTTAGCGAAGGGTTATTAGCTGAGTTCCATGTTAAGAATCAGCAATTAATTAGACAGTGTCGCTGAGGTAATTAAGGTTATAGTTTAAAAAAAAAAAAAAAAAAAAAAAAAAAAAAAAAAAAAAAAAACTTAGCTGAAGGCATTTCTGGAAATCAGCTATGTCAGAAGACAGTACTTGAGTAAAGGCACGTAGGTATAGCTCTGAAAATTAGAAAACAAAAGTAGTTCTTCAGAATTAGGCAAGACACCGAGTGGAAAATCATGTTTCATAGGCAAATGAGAATCTTCAAATTTAGTAAAGCAGTATACGTGCTTATGGGGACTCAGGTAGTAGGCGGGATTTGAGTTTTAAAAAGGCGTCTCTTTCTAACAGTTGTGTTGATTTCTTCCGTTTTACAGCCTTACATAACTGTTTGCCGTGATCGATTATTAGCAGCCCATAGCGCCTAAAGACCGCGCCCGGTTATACAAATTTAGCGGGTCGCCGCAAGGGAACTTTCCGACTAGCATTTGCATAACTGACGGCCACTTACGCTTCTCATTGCTATTATGGAAGCAATTATTTTTAAACCGTAAAGTATTGTTACTCAGAAGCTAAGAGGCATAATAGTTCAACAGTTCCAATTTCTCGTGCAACGATTCCGAAACCGTTTAATTCTATATCTTAAAATAGTCGACAACTTGCTACAAATAACTCGTGGTGGGCTCAATTGGTCGTATTCTTGGCGCAACTGCTTACCAAGCGGGAGGCCAGGAATCGATTCCCCGTACCACCGTGGGATTTTCTCCCGCTGGGAGACCTGATTCGGGGTACACTCAGACTAGAGGTCCCAGGTGGCCAATTGAGGAGCTACTTGAGGCAAAAATAGCGGCTAAGACCGTTTGTTAAGACCGCTTTCACCGACCGGGAAGGACTCAGGATGCTAACCACGTCGCACTCTTCAGTATTGCACCTCACTCATGAAGCCCGTTGTGGGCAGAGGTGAGATGCGCTGGCCCGGCATCGAAAATTTGTGACGTGGAATTTAATTTAGTGTTTAGCCTCCATTAAATTTATAAGCCAAATTAACAGATTATGGTTATTCCTGAAACCCGCCCACTCCGCCTTGATCGAAACGTCTCATAACTCACCATTGAAGCAACTGGTAGCAAAGTCATCGAGGAGAGAGATATTAGAGACATAAAGGAGAACAGGGAACATATTATCATGCAAATTCATTTTAACGAGGTGTGCATTCTTGCTCCGGTGTTCGTTTGTCTCTTACGAGGTTTCGCTCGGCTTTTCTTTTCTTATCCTTTTTTACTTTCTCTACTGGTAAGTAGGGGAGGTATTGTATTCCACCCAAAAATTCGATGTCGAGATTTCACCGGAAATATATATTTTGAGGCCCCCTGAATCCAAAAAAAAGCATTTTTAGAAAAAGGTCCTTGTGTGTGTCTGTGTGTCAGGATGTGGACAGCATAACTCAAAAACGAAAAGGCGGTTAAAAACCAAAGTTGGTATTTAAGTTTAATGTCTTTCAAGGACGCGACACGAAGATATTGAAGAAAATAACCCCACCCTAAACTACCCTTTACATGGAAAATTTTTCGAAAATTTTGATTTTCTTGAAAATGGCTCTAACAATTTTGTTTAAAATGTCATATGTTTGAGGTATTTTTAGGACAAAGGAAATGTATATCTTGAATTTTCAGGCTATAGCCCCTGTAATCGTATTTACTCTGGTCGACTTTTACATAACTGGTAAACCGTTAGAGATAGACCAAATCATACTATACAAAAATGTAGATCTTGCTAAAATACACAATTTATGTCCAAATAAATTTTCTTGTAGGGTGAACCATTTCGCAGATATTCCTTGTTATGTGTGTGAGTTTCGGAAAACTTAAAAACTTCCGTGAAATGGAAACTCGTTCATTTTTTATCTGTTAAACTTGTAAAGAGAACGGGATCTCAAAGTTTTAAAAGATTTTACTATCGCTCAAAGCCTACTGTATTCTAATATTCCCCTTGCACATACAAGGAAATAAGCAATAGGATAATTTGTACGAGTGTTTATCTTAACTAACACGAAGAAGATATAGGAATAAAAGTTTGTAAGAATGGTTAGTACAAGAGTAGAGAAAGTCATGTGAGTGCAGCACATCAGATTTTTTAATCATGTTTTCTGGGAGAAGATACTAATTTAGATAAATTTGAAAAACAAAATGTTAAGTGAATATAAATGTTGTTCCTAATTGTTGGAGCCATTTCCGTGACCAGAACTTTAATATCCTGGCTTGCTGAATTTAGTCCATTAACCCTTTCATGCCTGAATTATTTTGCTACTTATGTCATTCTTCCTCAAATTCGAAACCGGTTTAGATTAGGCGGTCTGGGACACCTTCAGCCTGCTGGCTTGGATAGTTAAGGCAACACGTAGTGCACTGGCCATGCACTCAAAGCCTGAGGTCGTGAGTTCGAGTCTGGGCAACCGCAGTCAAATGTGCCTGTGGTAAAGGACGGGGAGGGCCCACGTAATCGGTGTAATGGCACGCGTATGCGTAAATATGTATTTTTAATTGGTGACAGACAGTATCACAAGAATATAGCAGAAAAAAATTTAAAACTAGTACAATAGGAAAAAAAGTCTATGTTCTTATAATACACACCAGGCATGAAAGGGTTAACAGAGAAATTATGGCCAAAATAAGGTTTCGACTAATTGTGACTATTAAGTGTGAAATCGCGTTTCTGCGGAATGACACCTACATAGATAAACCTAAAAAGCAAAACCCTGTCTGAATACAAACTTTGATCGAAATCGTTAGAGCCGTTTCCAAGTTGCATGGAATATATTTTATATACAAGAATTGCTTGTTTAAATACATAAGAGCACCAGGACGACCAAGCTTCGCTCGGCTTTTCTTTTCCTTTCTTGCGGGGGAGAAGATGTTTATTTAGATAAAATTAAAAAGCAAACCTTAACTAAATATAAATTTTTATCCTAATTGTTGGAGTCGTTTCCGTGATCAAACCTTTAATATCCTGGCTTGTTTGTTGAAATTGGCCCATTAACACAGAAATTATGACCAATAAGGTTTAGAGTAATTGTGACTGTTACGGGTAAAACCAAGTTTTTTTTCAGGAATGACGCCTATATAGATAAACTTAATACGCAAAACCCTGTCTGAATACAAAATTTGATCGAAATCGGTAGAGCTGTTTCCAAGTTACGTAGAATATATTTATTAATAAGAATTGCTCGTTTAAATATGCAAGATACAAAAGTCATTCAGAACGAAGAGCCATTCCTAGAAAATTCAATATATACTATTTCCATTTTAATTATATTAAATATGCGGAATGTGAATAAAAATCGTTTGAAGTGTTTTTAAGGAAATTAGACAGGGAAGTAGGTTCTATGTAAAGGTAGCTTGGGATGGAGAGGTTTTCTTTGAAAATCCTGTTGTAGCATCCCTAGAAGATGCTAAACACACACACGCACGCGCGCGCGCACACACACACACACACACACACACACACACACACACACACACACACACATACACACAAAGATGAGAGGGAGCAACATTTAAAACATACATTTTACTTGGATATGTAAGTATTAAGTCACAGGAAATATTGTATTTCTGTCAAAACTCTTGACAGATATTTCACAGAAAGTGCCATTCTCTCTTCACCTTAAGATTGTGGTTGAGTTTGTCAGCCTGTGAACTGTATAACTCACAAAGCGAAACATGTAATAGATTTACAATTATTTCAGACTGCTTTTAAGGCCACAAGAAAAGGTGTTTCAAGGAATTCTTCCATCGAAACACCTGTCTAAAAGGAAAGTATCTTGTTAGTTTTGTTTTCTTAAAAATTACTATAATCGCTCCACCCTTAGATCCGCACTTGATGTAAACACAACTAACTCACGATACGCCGAAACCGAAGCACACCATAAAATATAGTACCTTAAATATTGGGAATTATCTGCGAGTTTTCAAGATATGTGATAACCTTGATAAACACTACTTGAATGTAACGCTATTCCTGAAACTGCCGAGTAAATATCGTTCTGTTGCGTCATAAACACGAGATATGAGTCCACTTTGAGTTTGTATTAGTCGCACCTGATATGAACATCAGGTTATCGCGGAAGGATACAAGGGGCGGATCTAAGGCTGGATGGAGTATAATGTGCTTGTTTAAAATATTATGCGCAAGATATTGCCATGTTGAATACATTGCATTTTCTATGCATTGTATTTCTTTTGAATTATCTGCAGCTGCAATGATAAAAGTACCACTGGCAGCAAGTACTTATGATTATTATTAAATAAGTACTGAACATATTAATTTAAATGGTAATGGATAAAGGTAGAGATACATTTGAAACATTAACTCTCCGTCACGAAGCCGAAATAAAGATGGTCACCACGTATAGCCATGTACTTAAATAAATAGTGCAATGGTAACTTAGATGTTTTAAGATAGGTGGTATATAAATGTTCAGTTAACACCTATATTCAGAATTGACATCACGAGAATCCTTTTATATCATGATAATGATAACTAACCGTGAAACACTGCCCAGATTTGATAGTTTTGGAAGCTAAAAATGTACCTTCCAGAGCAGAGAACTCCGTCTTACGACACCATCTGGTCGCCGGGCCGTTGTTCAATGACACTAGGGCAAATCATTTTTGTTGTATTATAGGAAAATCAGCGTGACGAAAAAGAGTTAGACAGGAAATCTCCGCGAGCTATCTTGGGGAAGTTCCAATTTCATGCCAAAGATTCACAAGTTGGGTTTTGGCTCACTCAATAGAAAAGGAAACGTACGCACAAGATTCGAAAATTCTGGCGCGGCGTTAGCAAGCCGACCAATGGGAATTCACCAGGTCGGGAATGCATAACACTTTATATAGCGGCGAGAAGGTCAAATTGGAGGACTTTTTAGAAGTCTTTGTTGGGCATGCTCCTCTGACTTGTGAAGGTACGCCAAATTATCATTGAACATTTTTTTGGTGTAGTGTTTAACGCCCACTTTTACTACATACATTACCGCAGGCAGTGACACTAATGATACATGCAATGAAGATAGAGCACCGGTGGAATGAGATGGCGGGGGAAACCCGAGAACCCAGAGGAAACCCGCCCCAGCTCCACAAATCCGGGCCACTTTTGTGAGAAGCGAACGGTCTAACCACTCGGCTATGGCACAGCCTAATCATCAAACAGACGAAGAAGTTTTAGCGCGTACTAAAATCACAGGATGGATACTGCCAAAAGTTTTTTAAGAAGTCAATGTAATAAATTCAT
Source organism: Tenodera sinensis (assembly GCA_030765045.1). NCBI lineage: Eukaryota > Metazoa > Arthropoda > Insecta > Mantodea > Mantidae > Tenodera > Tenodera sinensis. The sequence goes on from CM060971.1 coordinate 29,853,684, forward strand.
CGGCATAGCACATTTTTTGAAACGCTTGATATTCTCCAAAAGCATTCTAACAAATTTGATTTAAATGTCATATATTTAAGATATTTATCTTCCTCAGTTCTGAATTCAATTGCAGAAAAACAACCTTATTGGTCTGGAATTCCCCTTATGGTCAAATTTGTGCAGCACAGATCAACCTTAAGTAACTGGAACTGAGGAGGTTAAATACAAATAAAATTCATATATTGAATTTTCTGCGAATGCCTGTGAATTTCTCGTTATTCGGAATAGATTTTGTGTAAGTTCGTATAACTGGTAAACATTAAGAGATAGATGAAAATTTACCACATAAAATATGCAGATCAACTTAAAACAATATATTTCCGTTATTATTATATTTCCAATATAATATTATTTTTATGTTACTTTAATATATATGGTCATATTGGCGATTTTAAGGACAATGATGTTTACTCACACTACAGTGTTTTTTTTTTTTTTTTTTTTTTTTTGAAATCTTTGAATTGACGATACTTTTGGTTATTACATTAAATTCAAGCACACACAGACACACTCGCACACAGACACACACATACACACAGACACACTCACACACAGTCACACACGCATACACACAGACACACACTCACACACAGACACACTCAGACACTCACACACACTCACACAAATGCATACTCTCATTCATACTTCCAGACTCTAAGGAGGAATGGAAATAATCCTATCTGCCGAAAAAGGTCTACTCTCCTGCCGGATATCGAACCCAGCACTTCTGAATTGGAAGGTTAGTATCCTAACCATCAGGCCACAGTGGCAGTTATATTCGTTATTGTTGGTTTGATTTTTGTGGATTTTGAAAGCCAAGATAAGCCACTAGTGACTTTCTCTACTACACATAGGAAGCAGGGAAAGTATTGTATTCCGCCCAAAAATTCTATCTGAAATTTAGAAAAGAAAACGTACGCACCAAATTGGAAACTTCTACCGCGGCATTAGCAACTCGACCTGTAGGAATTCGCTATGTCGGGGATGCATAACACTTTATACAGGGGCGAGAACGTGAAATCGGTTTTTACAAGTCTTTGGTGAATGTACTCTTCTGACTTGTAGTGAACGTACGCCAAATTAATTACTGAACAGGACCCTTGAATCCCCCCCCCCCTCGCAAAAGAAACACTTTTAGTAAAAGGCCGACCGCGTGCATGTGTCTGAGTCTGCCTGTGAACAACTAAACTCAAAAGAGAAAAGTTGGTTACGAAACTAAAGTTAGTATTTAATGTTAATATATTTTAAGGCAACACAAAGATTTTGAAGAAAATTCGTCCACCCAAACTACTGGAAAGTTTTCGAAAGTTTTTATTTTCTCGAAAATAGCTGTGACAATTTTGATTAAGATGCCATGTGTTTAGGGTATATTATGGCAAACGAAATGCATATTTTGAAGTTTCTCGCTGTAGCCCATGTAGCCCTGTTTACACTTGTGAATTTTTGCACAACTGGTAAACTGTAAGAGATAGACCAAATCTTTCTCTACAAAAAATATAGATCTCGTCGAAACACAATGCATCTCCATATAAACTTCTTGTAGAGTGAACAATTTCGGGGATATTCTTCGTTATTTGTGTCAGTTTCGGAAAACTTGAACTTTCGCCAAATGTAACATCGTTGTTCAGTTTTTATATGTTAAGTGTGCAAAGAGAACGTTCCTCAAAGCTTTAAAAGATTTCACTATTGCACAAAGCCTGTATTCTAATATTCCCCTTGTACCTACAAGGAAATAAGCAATAAGATCTTTTCTGCAATCATTTATCTCAACTGACACGAAGAAGGTATAGGAATAAGAGTTTGTAAGAATGGTTGGTACAAGAGTAGAGAAAGTCATGCGAGTGCAACACATCAGATTTTTATCTTTTGTTATGTCCTGGCCATGCAAAGAGAATGGAATGTAACAAAGCGACCAGTTTTATACAATCAGAGCTATCAGACTATCATCTTACTGTAGGTATTTCATAAGGAAAAACGTTTTTGGTACTATTTTATAGAAGAGTGAGTTGAGAAAGTCATGTGACACATCAGTTTTTTTTTTTTTTTTTTAACGTGCAAAAAATATGCAAGTAATATTAAGCCAATATTCTTAAAATTATCTAATCTATTTTGCAGGTAATCTTTATAGATCATATCAATATCGAAACATTTAACCTCATATTCCAAAGTCATAATTCCCTACAGCTTATAGGAAGCCGAAATTAAAAATTCGCGCTAGTTAATATTTCAACACCCAACATCTTTTAATGCTAATGTGCACGGGTATATTAATCGTAAACTTCAACCTAATAATATAGGTTTTCCATTTTTGTTTTATGTGGGAGTTTTGTTCTAAATGTATTAATAAATTCAGTATTTTCGCATTAACATGCATAGTATGTTAACAGCGAAACCTACATAACTAAATATTCTATAATATTTCAATATTTTATTGAAAGTCCTACATTATTCCTTCTGTGACGATACCGAATATGAGGAGCTGAAACATTGTTTATATCATAGGAATAACATGTTGGAAAAAAAATGCGAGGAAATGGGTGACCAAGTTGTAAAAATGAAAAAAAAAATTGCAAAATCGCTGTTGAAAAACTATATTGTGGTTTTATTTTCTTTCATACTTTTCTAGCGATACCACAATCTTTGCTTGAGTGTATGAATCTATCTTTAATTCAATGTACTTACCGATACTGTTTCTTAAATGGAATCTGTCCTGCGCATCGGAAAAAGTGCCGGCAACACTGATAGGGAAAACAGAAGAAGTACAACTAGATTTCTACGGCACAGGAACCATGTTAGATGGTAGACAAAGGCAAACTTTGAAATGAGACACTGGCAGTCCACGGATTTCATCACCTATTGTGCAAAAGCACACCTCCATAAACCAAATACATAAAAGGTGAATGTTTACTATGTGACAAGCCGTGCAATCGGTACAATATCGATATCTGTACAAAAATAACAAAGAAAATACGTGAATATGCAAAATTATAAACCATCAATGTAAATTATTACTACGTTTCTATGGCGAATTGAGCTCCTTTTCCGGACTGTATAGCGCACGAAAACGCGGATTCAAATGAAGCTCCACCACTGGATTCGATCCGCTTATTTCGTGGGATGTTGCATGGAAACACCTATTGAGTTGAATCCGCCAAAGATGTTAGCTTCTACTGTACTCGTTGTAAACCGCTGTAACCTAGTCATTTTGTTTTCTTAGGCAAAGTGGTGTAACAAAAAAAAAATGTTTCTATAACCTCACAATATACTCTTCTCAATAATTTACTAACCTTAGTACCTTGTTAAAATACGCAGAAAATATATTTTTACAGGTTCGCCAACATGAACCAAGTGACGAGCGTAAACGCTTGAATTATTTCGGTGTGAGCCTTGCGTACCCAAAGCAATCTAATTTCCGGATTGAATTCAACATGGAAAGGCAGTAATGAAATTAATACGCATCAGGGTTGCCAACCCATACGATAATTATGGGAGTGTACGATAATTTGAATTTTCATACTTCGATACCGGCGAAGTATCATTTTCACTGGTTTGTCACACCAGCGAAATAAAATTAATTACAAATAGCGAATTCACTTTTGCACTTATGACCTGTCTCCACACCTCTAAGACAACGATTCCATATCCTACTAATCCTCCTATCCTTTATCCTCTTATTGCCAGTGTCCCCAGATCTGTTAATCTCAATAAAGAAGGCAATGTCCAGAAAATTGATGATCAATGTAGAAAACTAGGAATAAGTGATATTCCGTGTGAAATAAAGACCATGCCTGAACCTGACAGTTTCTGGAGTGCTGTTAAAGACGTAACCTTGTAACGTATGTAACCTTGATGGAAATACTGATTTCAAAAACTAGCGTCCTTTGCATTATCAGTGATTTAGTTGCCCCACAGAAACACTTTCGTGAAAGATGTTTTTCTAAACTGGGCTTGATAAAAGTCCAAATTAGTAACAGATTGGCGCTAGATACGGTGAATGGACTTATTCGGTAGTCTCAGCTAATGAAAAGATGTGGTGGTTCCGAAAATATGCAAGTTACCGATAAGATGTTAAGTTTATCTGAGCAACAAATTTGTCTAATGCTGCACCTCTTGAGGAAGATGATTAACTTTCAGGTGAATGGTGCGAGAAACATTAAAGTGTATACGTTGTAATACTGGTTGAGGTCATCAATCTTGTAAGTGGATACCATAAACATCAACACTTTTACATTTTCATAAGTGTTGTGCTGATACTTTCATTGTTGTAGCATTTAATTTATGATGTACGATAATTTTGAATCCAAATCTATAATTTTTAGTGCCGGTACGATAATTTTACTTTTAAAAGTTGGCAACCTTGATACGCATTGAATTCGCCATGGCAACGTACTGCATCTTCCATGTATGGCTATTTGACTACTATTTATTTATTATTAAATGCAATCCGCACAAATTTTTGTGTAGCAGATTAAGTTTTAGTACCTCAAATACCTCCGAACTATAACATACTTTACTGTCTACTCGGACAGATACATTTGGATATATTGAAGTACAAAGAATCAAATACCGACTTGCCAAATGTTTTCTTTTTTCAGATAAATTTTATATTTTGCTTTTAACTTTCTAATGACTTATTTAAGCATTTACTATGCATTGGTATCACATTAGTTTCTATAACTCTTATTAAAACAACAGTTTTCGAAGCTTTCCAACTGCATTAAAAAGGAACGCAATAGTTGATAAAATAATTGTGGGAAGGATGACTCTTTGGTGGCGGAAACACGCCTTAGGCTTTGGGGGATGGGTAGTAGTTCCAACAATTTCCATTCCGGGGTGCACTACTGTTCACCTCGCTTTGATAACGAAGTTTTCCAATGTTGATGTAATGTGTATTGTAACATTGTTATGTGTCCGCTTGGTAAGAATACTTCCCCAGAATGAAATATTTCTAGCTTGTTGTGTCATACGATATACCTTAGGGACATTTAACTCTGGTAATATGGTTTGCGAAACAATTTCCTAGGCTGAAATAACCATCAGGTGCAGAGCATGTGAGTCGCACAAGTAATTGGATTAGTTGTGTAATTCCCAAACTGACAACTGCATCATATCCTCGGCTTGCTGATATTCAACCTAACTCCTGTTCTATTTAAATCTCCAAAATGAGACAAGTCAGCAGTCTCACATTTTTTCTGTTTAAATTACATTTTAACGCTTTAGTGAGCAAAATATTTTTGAGCATTAACCGGCTGAAGTAAAATGAAGCTGGAGTTTAGCGCAGCCTTTCTGGTACATGATCTTACACATTAGAACACGCAATATCGACCTATTATATACCACGTAAAACTCCGATATAACGCCAGGTTCATTGCTCCTTTTTATTTTCTCTGCTACTTACATAGAGAAAAGATATTACATTTCACCTAAAAATTCAATATCGAAATTGCACTGGAAATTCCATTTTGAGGTCTCCCGAATAAAAAAAGCATGTTTAGAAAAAGGTCCTTGTGTGTGTGTCTGTGTGTGCGTGTGGTGTGCCCGTGTACCTGTAAGAAGAATAACTAAGGCACGAAAAGTTGATTAAATACCAAACTTATATTTAAGTTTAGTGTCCTTCAAGAATATGACACCAATATTGTCAAGAAACAGCCCCTTCCCCCTCCATCCTAGACTACATGGAACATTTCTCGAATATTTTGATTTTATCAAAATTGGCTCCAATGATTTTGATTAAAATACCATATCCTTAAGATACGAGTTGATGACAACTGAAATGTGTATCTTGAATTTTTAGGAATATTCTCAAAGATAGAAAAATACCCACGAGAATGGGAAAAAAATTTAATGAGAATGGAAAGAGATAGAATTCCAAAACTGGAATTCCAGTATGCTCCAACTGGTCACACGGACCAAGGAAGACCAAACCAGCGGTGGAAAGACCAAGATCCTCGCTAGGTTTGTCATTACAGGCCACGTGGCCTAAAACCAACTTGTTCATGATGATCATGATGACGATGGTGACGACGAAGACGACGACGATGATGATCATGCTGATGATGACGGTGGCGACGAAGACGACGACGATGATGATGATCCTCAAAGTCCTCTTCATTCAGGACAACTTTTGCATAACTGACAAACCGCAAGACACAAACAACGTACTACACAAAAAGTGTTGTTGTTAGCTAATGCTGGATTTCTGACAATGAAGTCATTAATCCTCTTGCTCTCCAATATTTTTCACTGATGGATGGGGCACTAGAAGTGGCCGGGCATATTTGAAGGTGGTCTCGATCCATTTCCTCTCGCAACCGCTGCCAGCCGTGACGCAACCGCCGAAACCTCAGCCCACAAAAATTTAAGAACCACATCTCGGCTGAAGAGGAATAACCTCCTAAGCAGCCTGGGTATGTTTTAACATACCCGAATTCCTTATTTTATTTATTTATTTATTTATTTCCTCTTGCAGATCACATAGACGACAGAGCGGTGAAGAATATATCCCAATTCTGTTTAAATGTTTTGCCAGACAATCATGTCCTGTCCATACACAACAAGTGTAGATTTAGTTAAAACACAACTTATTGAAAAAAAAAAAAAATAAAAAAAAATTATGAAGTGAACTATTTCGGAAATGTTTCTTCTCGATTGTCTGAATATTGCAATACTTCCACTTTCTCCAATGGGAAAGTCATTCATTTTTATATTCTCCTCTACGGATAGTGAGTAGGGGAAGTATTGTATTCGAACCAAAATTTCAGTGTTGATATTTCACCGGAAATATATGCTTTGAGGCCCCCTGAAACCAAAAAATGCTTTCTCTACTGCGCATATATAACTAAGGAAAGTATTATATTCCACCGAAAAATTCTATGTCGAGATTTCATCGGCAATATATGTTTGGAGGCCCCTTGAATCCAAAAGAAAAGCATCTTTAGAGAATCGTTCCTGTGTGTGTGTGTGTGTGTGTGTGTGTGTGTGTGTGTGTGTGTGTGTGTGTGTGTGTGTGTGTGTGTGTGTGTGTGTGTGTGAAGAGCAAAAATGAAAATTCTAAATATCTATCAAGGATGCGACACAAAGATCTTGAAGAAAATTCATCCACCCCAAACTACCCTTCTCAAAAATTGCTCTAATGATTTCGATTATAATTCCATGTTTAAGATATTTTTATGCCGAATGAAGTGTATTTTGAATTTTCTGTCCTCTTTACTGTTGATGGCTTTTGTATAGCTGGTAAACCATAGGAGATATACCAAATATTACTATACAAAAGATCTGATATGTTGCACTCACATGACTTTCTCTACGCTTGTACTATTCTTACGAACTCTTATTCCTCTATCTTATTCATGCTAATAGAGATAAACGTTTATAGAATTTATCTTAGTGCTTATTTCCTTGTAGGTGCAAGAGGAATATGGGAACGTAATAGGTTTTGAGTAATAATCAAACGTTTTAAGGATTCACAATTCCGTTTTCTTTGCACGGCCAAGAAATGAAAATGAAAATGAAAATGTTCAGACCAAATTTAGCAAACCATCATTGACCAGTACACATAATTATCGATTTTTTCATAACAAAAGAATATAATCAAAGCTCGTGGTCAGAGGAAGCGAATTATACGAGGATTTTTCCCGAATATAATTCTTTAGCACCTTATAGAAACAGCATTTATCGAATAACATTTTCTGCTATCTCCCTTCCGCAAAGTATGGAAGTAACTTAATAACGCAAACTATTGAGAAAATTATTGGCAATTAGAGATAGAAATATAAATGTGTATATAGTAATTCCTATTTAATACTTTACTAAGAATTTGAATTGAAAGAGGGAGAAATATTAACGTTTTAGTAGAGCCAAAGTACCTAGCGCCCGAGATCAGCTATTAGCGAGGTTCAAAGTTAGGATTGTAAATTCCAGGTAATATGTACTTAGTGTTATTCACTACAGCAATGAGACTGTTGAGGGGAAGATCGTATCAGCAGTAATAAATGGGATTCAATATGTATGAGATCACCTCACATCGAAACAGACATAGAAAGCCTGAAAGCGAGATAAGTGAAGAGAGTCGAAGTTTGCGCCTTACAGAGAAGTGTATGTCCCCTACTTCGTGGAGGACCTAAGACTCAAGGTGCTGCTGTCACCTACAACTGGTTCAAAGTCTTCGAGAAAAGAGAGCAGAAGAGGAAACATATGGCAAGAGTTCTACATGACGGGTGTCATGATGATACAAGACTGGACTCGTACCAACTTCAAGAAAACATACATCCTGACTGGTCTAGGCGTGCACTGTTTCCATTTCAAGCTGTCTCGCAAAACAGTTCCACGACCCTGGAGAAACATGCGCGTGTAAGACGTGTAAGAGGGAGTATGGTGGAATGGGAGACAAAGGCGTCAACGAGTGACCGGTACTCGGGAGGTCGTGGGTTCAATTTCCGCTACCGATCTTGATGACGATGTGTTTTTCGGGGGTTTCACCGGTTCGCTAGAGGAATTCTGGGAAAGTTAATTACATCTCCCGAATTTCCTCCCCCTCCATTTCCTGCAATTCTTATTCCACTTCACCTTTCATCTGCTTGATTGTTTCAGGGTTACAAGTGTGCTGTAGTTGCATGGCAGGGATAAAGGATGCTCTCTGTATACTCGGTCTCACGGAATGGGGGCGGTCTCCTAGTCGCAGGACCCCAGTGGGATGTAAAACCTGTGCAGGGGGAGGGAAGACAGTAGTATCAGCTGCCACCGGGGAATTTCGACCTGGAAAAACATGAACTCTGCTCTCTGCTCTGCCGTGCCTTCTGATCCAGTCACTGTCTTCTTTCCCTCTTTTCTCGGGAGTGACCCATTAGAGGTCGAGCAACAAAAGATCTAAGAGGGTCAAGGCGCTATAAGACCCTCCCCCCCCCTCACATCTGGTCATACGTCATACATCAATATTGCCATTGGCGAGTTTCCTCTTTTGGAGGAGAGGCCTTTTGCCGAATGCTACTTAAATTGGTTAATAATTGATGAATCATCTAGGTGGTTGATGTAAAGATAATTAAATTTGTTGCTATAAATTGAGTTGCAATACACTTAGCTAATCAATGCACATTGTTCACAGTTGTTATAATTATTAAATTCCAGGTAGATGCACATAGAATCGGACTTCTGAGAATCGGCCAGCAGTTGTAGCAATATGAGACAGAATGGAAAAGAGCGTGTCACTATTCAGACACAGAACACTAAACAGGAGGAAACCTAATCGAAATAAAATAGCGTGTGTCGACGCATTCACTGAGAATTCGCAAGTCAGAACTCCAAGAACTCAGTCTTTGCTCTCATATATTCAACACATTTGACTCGTTCTTCACTAAACAGGAGGAAACCTAATCGAAATAAAATAGCGTGTGTCGACGCATTCACTGAGAATTCGCAAGTCAGAACTCCAAGAACTCAGTCTTTGCTCTCATATATTCAACACATTTGACTCGTTCTTCTCGTTAAGTGATTACTATTCGTATTGATCAACCAAGGGAGTTCGGCGATGTAATTGGTGTAGGTGTTCTTCGATCACTTACACTGTGACATTCAAACGAATAGTTGCTCCAAAGTAGCTCTACATTAGGACAATGTTTATGCGGATAATGCGGTAATACTTTGGCTTGGTGTACCGTAATTTAATACTAGATTTCACTGAACTCTGGCTAGTAAAAAGTTTAGCGGTAAAGGTCAATGAAGGTGTCATTACTCCAAAATCACTGTATCACTCACGCCCACGAGACGAATTAGCCCACGACAGACGTCAAGTGACAATGTTTAGTACCAACTGGCACAAATAACACAGAAAACCAAACAAATTACACCCAGCCCTCATGTACTGCCCAGGAAAAAAAGAACATTTTTATGACACTTTCAATTGTTAGGATCATATCAATGCCGCAGGTGAGTCAGAATTTCTCCCGCAGGAGTAAATCTACCAACATGGATTTGTCGCTTTTAAACACGTCTGGACCGGCTTTAAACCCGCGGCCTTAGAATCAGTAGACCACCGCTAACTGAGCCACCAATAAAAGTAAGTTGAACTTGCCTTCCATCTGTTAACATTACAATTAGAGGCACTGTATAAACCGTATACGTAAAAGTGTCGTTGGTGTTCATTTGATCCAAAATGCATGTTGCAGCCAATTTTATAAATTTAGTTATAACTGCATAATATAGCTACCGTTGTCTAATTATATTTATTTATTTAGTAATTAAACGTAACATTAATAATGCAGAGTAATACTTTCCAGGTACAGAATAATTTCGTGGGATTTCTATCACACTATAACTTTTTAACACATTTTGTTTTCAAGTTATGGCATCTATTTCTTACCTTTACTGAGAAATTGTGTTATTCTACATAAGAGAGAATGTCATACAAGTAAATTCTGTTAAATGATAAATATTACAGTAGTTTTGTTATCATTGTACCTCATTATTATGCAATGGCTGCTCACATTTGTTGTGAAAGTGCCCAAACTCTCGTCGGGAATTCGAGATGCCTTTCCCTTGAAGGTATATTTACAGTTGATGTGTGCTACATTTCTATTGTATATATTGTATTTAAACAACGCATGGAAAATGCAACAATAAGAACAAAACAGCTCCAGACACACGCACAGTACGACAATATACTTCACCAAAAACATTAACAATGCAACATTTTTCCACAATATTTTTGGTTGAAATCTGGATTTCTGATTAAATGGGTAAAAATGACAGAAATGGCCTTTAAAAATTGCAAGCGATTTTCTTTATAATGTTGAGGTAAGCACTTAGAAAATTCTGAGAAAAGTAGTAGCGCTTCCAGTTGTATCTGCTTTTTCGAAAAGGGATTTAAATAGCTCACAATGACCTAACGCGCTTCTAATATTAAAGTTAAAATACAACAAACATTTTAAGCTTTGAAATGGAACAGATTAAAACAATTTGTAGGAGTTGCGATTTGATTAACATTTACTCTACAGCATTTAATAGAAAAATTGAATATTCATTCACGTTATTCAAGAACTAATTGCAAGATAATTTACACGTACTGTGATTAAGTAGCCCTCATTTCAAATATTAATTCATTAACAGGACGGCATGAAGCCATTATATTAACAGTTAAAATGGCGTAATTACGGAGACCAAGCAAACATTTACTGCGTTCGTTACGTTCATAGAAAGGATTAACTGACACCGATCTAATAATAATAATAATAATAATAATAATAATAATAATAATAATAATAAATTATTATTATTATTATTATTATTATTATTATTATTATTATTATTATTATTATTATTATTATTATTATTATTATTATTATTATTATTATTATTATTATTATTATTATTATTATTATTATTATTATATATTTGGCTATTACACAAATCAAAATTATACTTAAATACAGTCTCGTGCATATCATAATTAATACTGAAATTGAACCTGGTACAAATCACAATTAAACTGACATACAATCTGGTAGACATAAATAATACTGAAATCGAACCCAGTAAACTCACAATTAAATCTAAATAGAATCTGATACACATCACTACTAACACTGAAATAGAACCTAGTACTAACACTTTAGAATCACACCGTTGTAACTGTTATTAAATGTTGCAACTTCTCAGAGAAGAAGAGAAAAAGACTGAAACAAACAAAAAACCAAACGGAATTTAGTAAATAAAACTACATAAAACATTAGAATGGTTACTTAAATAAATTTTACATAAGAATATTGCGAAAATAAACTGAGTATCTTCGAGGACAAAGCGTTCCAGGCAAGACTTGATGGTACATTATTACAAAAATATCGGAAACCAGGACTTTCCTTGCAGATTAGATAAACGGAAACGGAACTCCCGTTTGGAGGCTCTGAATAAAAACACCTTTAGTAAATGACCGTGTGTGTGTGTGTGTGTGTGTGTGTGTGTGTGTGTATGTGTGTGTGTGAGTGTGCGTGCGCGCGTATTTGTGTGTGAGAGAGAGAGAAAGAGAGAGAGAGAGAAGCATATCTCCAAAAGGGAAAAAAAGTCAGTTAAATAAACTTAGTATTTTTATTCAGTATCTTGCAAAGATGCGGCCCGAAGTTTCTATATCAATAGTGGAAGCCCGAAATAGCGCTGTCCGGAATACCGTGGATTCGGATTTAACGTAGGGAAAGTATGTCCCCCTAAAATGTATCGTACTTATTATTTATTTAATTATTTATTTATTATTTTCGAAAGTTGTGTTTAAATTTTCTTCAAAGAGCGATACTGGAATATACTTTCGGCTACCCCTAGTGTAGACCTTGGCCACTGCGGTCGTTGCATCCCTGGCGTTGACCTTGACCACTGCATTGCTTACAATTTTCCCAAGTAACGGGACATGCACACAGAAGAAGGTATTCTGCATGTTAGTGAAGCGATAAACAAGATGATTCTGGGTATGGAGAAGCAAAATGAATCGAACAGTATTCGTCTGCATCTTGCTACAATCAAACAATGCGCGGAGAAAAAAATATAAACTATGCCACCAAACAAAACTTACTGATTTCTCCAACTTACTGAAACAGTCCTGCACTGTTTCCCATCATCTCCACAGCATCGATTTTTGTCAATTCTAAGCTCATATTTCGATATACCGCGGAACCATTATAACGTGGGGCTAAAGCATGTCCCCAAGAACCGCGTTATTTCGGGATTCTACTGTACTTATACATTTTTAAGGTACATCTTTGCTATTTCCTTCTCTCTCTCTCTCTCTCTCTCTCTCTCTCTCTCTCTCTCTCTCTCTCTCTCTCGCTCTAATGCAAATACATACAATGAAATTTCAAAGACTTCATGTAGCAATTTTATTCCTTTCTCACATTTTCTTCTTCTACTTCTCTGGAAGATTCTCTGGTACTTGTGAGTCTATCATTTTTGTGAGTCTGTTTGTTAAGACTTTCATAAATATCTTGAAGTATGATTTTCGAGTGCCATACCTTGGTATGAGTCAGGATTGTGGGATTCTCCTTTCCCTTTGAACATCACCTTGATTAATGGTGACCTCCATTGTTCGGGTATTTTCCCGGGGTGGATGCCTATTCGTTGAACAGTTCTACTCAGTAGTCTCGCATGACATTATCCTTTATGTAAATGAATCTTATGTGAATTTATTCTGAATTAAATTGAATTGTTCAATTCATGGACGCCTTATAACTGCTATGATCCTTTCGCGTCCCATTTTATGTTGGGCCTGAAAGAATTTTGCTCAGAGGCTGCTTTTTTATATTGTTCCATTTATATCCCGCCTTTAACTGCAGAGGTCATATCGGTGGCCTTGACTATTGGTTTTATTCGTTTAACAGTGGGGTTTTTATAAATTGGATTCACACACACATTCACACTTTCATTCATACTTCCAGACTCAGGGAAGGATGAGAAATAATCTTGGCTGGAGAAAACTTCCTACCCCCTGCCTGGAATCAAACCCGGGACCCCTAGCACAGCAAGCAGGTGCTCTGCCAGCTGCGCTACGGGGGAGGCGGCTTTGTCGGATTTGAGTCTCTTTTAAATTTACGACACGGTGACCACCAGCTTTACTTCCCCTTCGAAGGTAGCCGTGCTAACGATTTTTATGCCCAAAAATATCCATCGCTCTCCGCCAGGTTTGAACCAGCGACCTTGGGAACCAAAGGGTAGCATGTTATCCCTAGTCCAGAAGGACTATATATATTAAATTGTTTCTGAAATAGGAAGTCATTCTCTTTTTCATCCCTTGCCATGTAAAGAGAACGGAATTTCAGAGTCATCATATAGTGGCCAATTCTTAAAAGATTTACTATCGCTTTAGCCGACAATATTCTTCTTTGTCTATTATAACAACAAAAAAAATGTGTATTGAAACCATTTGTTCAATCGCCTGTCTCGATTAACATGTAGTAAATAGAAGAATACGGTTCGTAAGTACAGTTAGTTGAAGAATGGTTAAGAAAGGCACAATGCATGTAACCCATTGGATTTTTAAAAATCTGAATATTCTTTAGCCTTCTTGCTCCTACAACGAAATTTGTAAATCTGTAAAGCAAGTTTTTATTTTAACCTATTTTCGGTTTTCAGGTGTGCGCGCGTGCGTGCACACACACAAAAATACGAACATCTTTGTTTTTTGTATTTTTTTTTTTTTTTTTTTTTTTTTTTTTTTTTGTTTGTTGCTTTTAATTTTTTAATTTACAGAGAACTTTTTGGCCAAAAGCCACACTCGCTTCAATAAATAACTGTGAAATGTCGTATATATTCGGATGCATTTAATGACATAGTGTTTGATAAATGTCCCATAGGAATATAAGTCCCAAGAGTTCTACTAAAAGATTTCAAAGTTATTGATATTACGGTTGCAGACATTGCTAGTCTCGGAAGATTTCACGTAGTTCCGGAGACCGCAAGGGCCGGGTCTCGAACTACTGCTCGTTAATGACAGTGGGTAACAGCAAGCGAGGGCTGCAGTGTGGTTCCATAACGTTGCTGCATAAATTTCCCTGTGGTGGGGAGAAAAACAACGGCAGCAACTCTCGCATATTTTCATTCATGTCGCTTTTTGCATGAAAATTCACCCCATAATGCCATGTTTGGTATAGGATGGGGGTGCAATAAAACCTTCATGCGAGAAATTAGTGCCACTCGGAACACAGACAGGGTGCGCGACAAACACAGAGCGCCCTTTATTGTCTTCTTCGTTGCAAGCTTCATTCATAAATGTAACCAACAAAAAATAATGTTAAGTGTGCAGTTACCGTTGTTAACATACCCCAAAAACATAATGATGGTAATACAGAGAGTTAATGAGGGTCTTCATTACACCTTAAATTATAATACAGTTAATATGTTTGTTCTTTGCAAAATCTGACGTATTTTATCCAGTGTTATCACAAATAATGCCACGAGTGATTGTCAACTTGTCTAGAGGATTTGAGTATCATGAGTTGTATTTATTAAGACTTGCTGCTGGATACCTTCTTCGGTCTCACAGTATTGCCACGGCTGAGACTCTAGCTCGCGGGTGTTGACAGAAATACCACATTTATCGTGAAACCTTCATTCCAGTCCACATTTATCTACAACTTTCTTCCTCGCAGCCATATACAGGGCGCAACTTTTTCCCGGCACTGATATTCACGCGGTCGACTGCAGGATATTGCAGACTGTTCCACGCACGTGAGTAAGTGCGTAAGTGTGAACGTGTGCCAGCTCGTGATTACATGTGTAAGTGAGAACTTGTGAGTGTGTAAGTGCGTATCGACACAGCTTGTTCGCCGGTTTTGCTTTTTCGATCATCCCCGCATATTAACACTTCTTCATGGCCATGTGGTTGCCCTCATTGGTGGAAATCCATATTATGCCCGTGACATTCGACTTTCCACCAATAAGCATGCCCTGTCTTGGCGGGTGCTTTTTTGAGGGGCTTTGCTTCACTGCACACAGCGTCACTATTAACTTCACGAAGATTTCTAAAGGAGTTTCACATCCTTTCTTCTCCATTGTCCTTACCCTAATGACTGTTTTTCCCGTGGTCTTCGCAAAGTTTATGTATAGCCCTTTTAGATAAATAAGGTATATGGTCTATCCGAATATCTTATTTCCCTTAACAATCAATTCGATTTATCCCGTCATAGATTTCACGATATTTCACAATATAGCCTATGAAACTTTATTTAAATGCTATTGCACTTGCTAACGTCTTAAAGAAAAGTCAAGCAGGCATACACATATCAGCGTCCGTGGGCACGGCCTACAAGATTATCATATGGATGCTCCAGTCTTTTAACATGTTGACAATGTCACTACTTGGAATAACTGCTGCTAATTTATAATTTTGTTCAATAAAATATTTTTCAAACTTATTCAGAACACATTTCCTATTGTGTTCTGTGTGCTGATGCTTCTCTTTTCGAAACATTTCATCTCTTTCAGCATTAGATGTGTCACAGAAGCGAGAGTCGTCCTTTCTTGACATTTAAAGCTAGCGGCTCCGTTACGTTCAAACTACATAAGCTGTTGCATATCTGTAGGACACATTCTTTAACCTGATCATTACAAGAAGAGCAGAGCAGGTGATAATTCAAATTCAGAGAAAGTGATAATGGCATTTGGTAGAGTTTTCGCAAATGAAGGCTATCATTGGTTACGCACATAATTGGTAGATTTCAACCAAGTTAGGTATACGTGGAGTAGTCGAATACAAGTATTATATAGTCAACAAGCCTTTACAAATTATTCTTACCATAACTTAGTACTTTCATGTACTATGTACAATAAGTAGCGGAAGTACTGCATTCCAACCAAAAATTCGATATCGAGATTCCACCGGAAATACATGTGTTGCGATCCCCTGAATGTCCTAGAAAAAAAAAAAAAAAAAAAAAAAAGGTCCGATTGTGTGTGTCTCTGTGTGTGTGTCTCTATCTCTCTTTCTCTGTGTGTCTCTCTCTATCTCTTTCTCTGTCTGTCTCTCTCTCTCTCTCTCTCTCTCTCTCTCTCTCTCTGTGTGTGTGTGTGTGTCTCCGTGTGTAAGTCCATGCGTTTGTGAACACCTTCACTCAAAAACGAAAGCTCGATTAAATACCAAACATAGTAATTAAGTGTAATATCCTTGTAGTATACGACGTGAAGATTTTTAAAAAGACTCCCCCACAGACTACCCTCTATACGAATCATTTTTTGACATTTTTTATTTTATCAAATATATCTCCAACGATTTTGACTAGAAAACCAATTTTTGATGCCAGCCCCGGCGCACAACAAAGGACGGTTGGAGCCGGAATGCCCCACCCTTCTGCGCGGTGCGTATCAAAGGCACTAAAGGTCAGACTGCCTCGCGTGACTATTGTGAACACGTAACTTCTATAAATGCGGCAGAACAAATCTGGGGTTCTCCAGATTATTTGAGAAATGTCTAGCAGCCTGCGTATTTGCAGAACTTCAAGAAAGGTCCGTGTTATGTCATCCTAGTTATATAAGGCGGCAAGGCGTCAAAAGAGTGAGTTACAGACAGCAATCAGTCTGTTCTTAATTTTTGTGTGTGTGTGTGTGTGTGTGTGTGTGTGTGTGTGTGTGTGTGTGTGTGTGTGTGTGTGTGTGTTTGTCGTCGCCTCGTGAAGGAAGATAGCAGAGCGATGAGTGATTGTATCGTCAGAGTAAGTGTTTGAGGGAAAGAGTGAAGAAAGATACAAAGAAGCGAGTCAAGGTTACAAGAACAAAGCAGTTGTGAGTTGTAATTTAACGAGAGTATACACTGTGTTAACGCCAGCAAAAGAGAACTGTATATTTGTGCAAACATTTTGAAAGCAAATAAAGTGATAGGACAGTAATTGCACTGGACTTTCGCCGTTTTTGTCACAATATGTTTAAGATATTTTTATGACAAATAAAATGAATATCTTCAGTTTTCTGTAAATGTCATCAGAAGTCCTCAGTAGTCTGGATGACTTTAGAATATGTTGCAAATCGTAAGATACGAGTATAGATAAAATATTATTACACAGAAAATGATCATTTTAAACCACAATTTATGTCAATTGCGACTTTTTTTTCTTTTGTGAACCATTTCGGAGATTTTCGTTGTTATTTGTTTGAATTTTGCAATACTTATGCTTTTCTAAACTGCCAGTCTACTACGTATAATAAAGTAGAAGAAGTATTGTATTGCACCCAAAAATTCGATGTCGAGATTTCAGCGGATATATACGTTTTCAGGCCCCCCTAAGCCAGAAAAGCATTTTTAGAAAAAGTCATTGTGGGTCTGTATGTGTCTGTTAGTCTGTAGACAGCATAACTCAAAAACGAAACGTCGGTTAAAAATCAACGTTGGTATTTAAGTTTAATGTCTTTGAAAAATGCCACACGAAGATTATGAAAAAAGTTCCTCCACCCAAAACTACCCTTTACATAGAAAATGTTTCGAAAATTTTGATTTTCTTGAAAATGGCTCTAACGATTTTGATTAAAATGGCATATGTTTGAGATATTTTTATGGCAAATGAAATGTACATCTTGAATTTTCTGGCTAAAGCCTCTGGATGACTTTTGCGTAACTGGTTAACCGTAAGAGATAGACCAAGTCTTACTATACAAAATTGTAGATCTTGCTAAAACACAGTCTACGGCCAAATTATTATTATTATTATTATTATTATTATTATTATTATTATTATTATTATTATTATTATTATTATTATTATTATTATTATTATTATTATTATTATTATTATTATTATTATTATTACTTTTTTTGGTAGGGTGAACCGTTTCGGAGATATTCCTTGTTACTTTAGTGAGTTTTGGAGGACTTATACTTCTGTCAAGTGGAACATCGTTATTCATTTTTATTTATGTTAACCTTGCAGAAAGAACGGAATTTGAAAGCTTTAAAAGATTTTACTATCGCACAAAATCTACTGTATTCCCATATTCTCCTTGTACCTCAAAGAGGAACAATAAGATAAGTTCTGCAAATGTTTATTTGAACTAACACGAAGAAGATATAGGAATAAGAGTTGGTAAGAATGGTTAGTACAAGAGTAGAGAAAGTCATATCAGTGCCAACACATCAGATGTTTTATTTCTTGGTCATGTGGCTTTAAATATTTGATTACCGCTTAAAACTTACTATATTCACATATTCCTCTCGCCTACAAGAAAATTAGCAATAAGATAATTTCTACAAATGTTTATCTCGATTAACATGAAGTAGTTAAAGGAATAAGCATTTGAAAGACTATTTTGTACAAAGTAGGGCAAGTCATGTGAGTGCAATACATCAGATTTTTTTTCTACCTACTTCATGTTAACTGAGGCAGAAATTCTTTCATTACATATTTTTCCATAGATGTAAAGGAAATACAGTTCTGCAATTCTGCTGAATTGATAAGAGGGTGGCTTCTACACAACAAACACTCTCACACACTTTTTTTCCTACGTCTCTTTTTTGTATTCAGGGAGCCTAAAATGTGTATTTCTAGTGAAATCTGGTATCAAAGTTTTTTTATGGAATGCAACTGGTCATGAAATGCGCGGTCAAGAAATTAAAACTTCGTCTTAAAATTCAATAACGAATAAAGTGATGCACTGATATAAATATCGAAAAGAACTCAGCTGGTGGTGGCTCATATACATATGAGGTGCATCCAGAAAGTAAGTCCCGATCGCGTCCAGAAATGGCACCACCAGTCGGATAGGAATGCGCGTGCGCAGGAGAAGAGAGGAAGTATATGGTAACATTGCAGTAAAGTTTCAGTTTTGGGACGGCAGTAGTTACTGCTCTGTGCTAGGAGAAAATGGCTGCTCCGATATTGTGTCCCACCAAATGAAAGGTTCGTGCAGTCATTCGATTTTTGCATACTCGAAAGCAATCTCCAGCAGAGATCCATTGCCAATTGTGTCACGTGTATGGACAAGACATGTGTGACAGTAAGATAAGATGATGGTGCAGACAATTCACGGAAGGAAGAACGAATATTCACGACGAAGACCGTAATGGCCGACCGTCCCTGGTTTCCTGGTGACGCCAGAAGTGTTGGATAGTGTGCGGCAAGCAATTGTGCAGAACCGGCGATTCACAATTTCACAACTCTCTTGTCAGTTTCCCCAGATGTCTCGCTCGCTTTTGCACGAAAATGTCTCCCGGTAGCTTAGTTTTCATAAAGTGTGTGCAAGATGACTGCCTAGACAACTGGCAGACGAACACAAAAGCAAACGTCTGGCCTAAGCATTGACTTTCCTACAGCGATACACAGTGGAAGGTGAGCAGTTTCTCGGCAATATTGTCACTGGGGATGAAACATTGGGGGCGAATGCCACACCAGAGACAAAACAACAATCAATGCATTGGTGGCATAGTGGTTCACCTGCGAAGATAAAATTCAAGCAGACCATCTCTGTCAAAAAATCATGTGCATTACCTTCTGGGATCGCTTGGTGTCCTCTTGTGTGGCTTTTTACCGCGAGGGAGACCATAAATGCTGATTGATATTGCCAGACAGTGAATAAACTCAGGCGGGCAATCCAGTACAAGAGACGTGAAATGTTGACAAGAGGCCTTACGCTTGGGCATGCCAATGCAAGACTCCATACAGCCAACGTCACACGAAATGTGTTAATAAGTTTGGATGGGAGGTCTTCGAACATCCACCCTACAGCCCCGACCTCACATATATATGCTTATTCCATATAATACTTATCAGTGCACAATAAGCTTTGCATAGTAAAAATGATAGTAAACGTTCTTATCACTTTTTCTTGTTATTATGTATTAACGATATTTTTAATGTTGCATGAAATATAATGAAAACAAATTGATACATTGTAAAGCAGACTTTCCTCTAGTAAAGCGAAATATTTTTAAATTTTTCATTTTCAAGCTTAGGTAGGGATTCGTCATTTATCTTGTTATATCTTATATTATCTTGTTATCTTGTTTATTTTACAATGAGCATAAATATCTGGTTATGACAGAACCTTATACGCTAAAATATGGTGGATCCCTTCGAAAATAATTAAGCAGAGTAAACCACATTTAGAAATTATTTTGAAAACAAGCACTACGACTAGCGAGAGTGCCAGGGGAAGAAGCATTGCTAAAAATAGAAAAGAGTAGAAAAAATGATCTTGAAAGTAATCATTAAATTCTGATTTACAAGGTTAGAAAAAGAGGAGAGAAACATTTTAAAAATGTGTATGGATCAAGAGACCGCCTCCGTAGCGTAGTTGGTAGCGCGCTTGCCTCTGGCACGGAGGACCCGGGTTCGATCCCCGGTACCAGCATGGGGATTTTATCCCCTCTGGGATATCTGGAACGAGGTACACTCAGCCTCGTTAGGTCCTGGGGGTACCAATAATTGGGAAGCTACTTGATGGAGAAGTAGCGGCCCCAGGTCGAGAAGACCGCATAACTGGCCAGGAGGGCTCGGGGCGCTGACCACGTCCCACGCTCCAGTACTGCACCTCACCAATGACGGCTGTAGTGGGCAGAGGTGGGGGACGCAGCGGCTGGGCGGTAGGCCTTGGCCCTTCATGGGCTGTTGCACCGGGGTTTTTAACACTCGGTTACTGCCTTTGTATCCTAGAGATACACAGTAACTTATTTTTATGACCACAAGCTCGGCCGTAGCGTGACCTGATGCTCCTGCCACCTATCTTCCTAACTCGCAGGGAGACAAACAATAGTGTAGTGTCGTCCCTTGAGAGATAAAGGTCGTTCTTATCAGCGGGCTGTGTATCTCTCAAATACGACGACAGCAAATTCGTAAGTATTCTTTTTCTATTCATATTTGGTTTTCTTCTCATTATTCAGTTTTTATGTAGTTTTATATAAGTAGTCATATAGTGTATGTTCTGGCTCAAGAAGTGGCATAAGTGACATGTATGTTCTGGCTCAAGAAGTGGCATAAGGGACATATCAGTCACGCCCCCCCTCCCCACCTCCCCCTCCCCTCCCCCCTTAAGTGACATGGGTATTTCTTTGGACACGTGGGAATTCCGAAAAAAGAGGGTGGATGGTCTGTCGCGATCAGGATGACAAAGGAAGTGTAATTTATGACCCCCCGTCCCCCCCTGACCCTCCTATTCTAGTGTCTGCATGTGTTTTCGAATGTGACAGTTGGAAATGTTCCCCTCTGACAGTTTTGAAAAGAACACGATACAACTTGCAAGGGGGCGAGCATAGAGGATGACAAAGGAAGGGAAACAGAGAGGGTGGATGGTCTGTCGCGAATAGGATGACAAAGGAAGGATAATTAATGACCCCCCCCCCGTCCCCCCTGACCCTCCTATTCTAGTGTCTGCAGGTGTTTTCGAAAGAAGAACGCGAGGGTAAGAAACCCTACAATGAATGGCCCCCTTTCAGATCTTGATATATTTATGTGACAGTTGGAAATGTTTCCCTCTGACAGTTTTGAAAAGAACAAGGCTTCATCTTGCAAGGGGGCGAGCATAGACATACACATTTTTCCTGTCTGAACAGGCTTAGTGTTTTTCTCTTAACAAAGCAGCCAAAGATCGCCCACCTGCAGGAAGAAACCTTTTCAATAGCGAAAGGATACTTCTGTATTGACGCGTGGACCACCCATGTGGTCCCCCACTGAGAGGGTTTCCCTGCCTTCCCATTGTGTTGAATGGCCGTCCAACCCCTCCAACACTTCAATGCGTTCCCACACAGTGGGGACAAAAGGAAACCTGTAACATAACTCTTAGCAGAAAACAAACTTGCAGTTCGACATAACGAAACTTTTACTGATCAAAATCTACCCCCCCACACACGCATTCTTCCGAAGAAAAACCTATTCTCACTGAAATTTTCGGACCGCACACATCTTTGACTTTGCACTAGCCATTAAGCGGAAGGGTAATGAGGCTTTTACATTCACAAGGCTTTATCGGTCCACTTTTCCTGTGTCATGTTTTCTAGTTTTTTGTTCTTTATTTATCTATTTTGTTTATTTTGGATTCCTTATGGACTTCAATGATGTCCCGCACAATCAACGCAAGCACTATCTCACGATCTTTTACGCTCATAGAGTTCTCTCTACACACGTTTCTTACTGTGACATGTTTGTTTGCATTCTGTTAATCCTCATGGAAATACTGGCTTATACTCGCATTTAATTTCAGTATTATTTTATAAATAACGTTATTTTATACTTGCAACATTCATTTTGTGTATAGTATCATGTTCGACGATCAGAGAGGCTGTTTCTCGTTTCTTTCAAGCAAATTTAAGCTTTGACAACATGTTACTTAAGCTGAAAATATTGTCTCGTCTGTTACCCTCACGCAACTTTCTCTACTCTTGCCCTAACAATTAATACAAAATGTTATTTGCACTAACATCTTCGTGTTAGCTGAGATAAACATTTTCACAAATTATCTCCCTGCTTATTTCCTTTTATGTGCAAGGAGGGATATTAGAGTAAGGAAGGCTTTGTGTACTGATCAAAAGCTACATGCAATTCTACTGAAAAAAGCATTCACAAGGAATTTTTTGGGTCCATCCACATCTCTTGACTTCGCATTTGTTTATGTTCCCAAAACTCAACTAAAATCATGGAAATATCTCCAAAAAAATCCTACAGGCTCACACACATACTCACACGTAAACACACATGCACACACACATACACCCCGCACACATGCACACAAATACACATGCACACCTACACACATGAATGCACAACCACACACACACACACACACACACACACACACACACACACACAAACAGACATACATACGCGCAAACACACGCACAAAACCGCATAAGCTTCATTTATAAGTTCCTTAAATTAAGGACTTTATGTTAGCCAATGCATCACTTTTCACAAGGATACTCTACTCAGTTTTCTTTGTGAAATATCCGGGGTGTTTAAGAGGACACTTATTTATACATTTATTTTCTTGTTTATAGTATCTTACGAGATTACTATGCTTGTTTAATCCTAGCAAGTAATATTTTTTAAATCGCACCAAAGAATAACGATACCACAATGCAGGAACAGTAAGCACCGAGGAACGTAGCTGAATCATTGAACCATCAGCAATACAGGTTTCAAAGTAATGGGCAAATTTCAAACACTAAGTAATATCTCGCCTTATTATTAGTTTCTTTATTGACAAATTCGAGAGTTCTGGTCAAAGTAATTACTGCAATAACACATGTTAACATATATAATAACCCCTTTCAATCATACAGAAAATTCTTTTGACTTCATTTCTACATAAACACAAATATTAAAAATCTGATGTGTTACACTCACGTGACTTCTACCCTCTTGTACTTCCCATTCTTACAAAATCTTATTCCTATATCTTCTTCGTGTTAGTTGAGCTAAACATTTGTACAAATTATCTTATTGCTTATTTCCTTGCAGGTGCAAGGAGAATGTTAGAATACTGCAGGCTTTTCTGCCATAGTCTAATGTTTAAAAGCTTTGAGATTCTGTTGTCTTTGCACACTTAAGATATAAAAAATGAACAACGATGATCCATTTCACGAAAGTTCTAAGTTTTTCCGAAACTCACACACATAACAAGGAATATCTCCGAAATGATTCACACGACAAGAAAATTTATTCAGTCAAAAAATTGTGTATTTTAGCAAGATCTATATTCTCTATAGTATGATTTGGTCCATCTCTAACGGTTTACCAGTTATGCAAAAGTCGCCCAGAATAAATACGAGTACAGGGGGCTACACCCTGAAAATTCAAGATATACATTTCATTTATCAAAAAAATATCTCAAACATATGACATTTTAATCAAATCGTTAGAGCAATTTCCAAGAAAGTCAAATTTTCGAAACATGTTCCATGTCAAGGGTAGTTAAGGGGGATATTTTCTTTTCAAATTCTTCGTGGCGCATCCTTGAAAGACATTAAACTTAAAAACTGACTTTGGTTTAACCGACTTTTCGTTTTGAGTTATGCTGACCACAGACTGACACACACACATGCCTACACATACACACACAAACACACACACACCCGCAAACAAACACACAAACACACACTCTCCATCACACATACACATTTAGACATACACACACATTTTTAGCAAACACACCTACACTCACACACCCATTTAGACATACACACACACGCACACATACACACATGAATGCACAACCACACACAGGCCTGCACATACACACACTCACACACGCGCACACACCCACACTTACACACATACACTCATACACATGCACCCAAGCACACACATACACACATACACGCACCTTTTTTGTAAACCTGCTTTTTTTTGGATTCAGGGGCCTCGAACATATATTTCCGGTGAAATCTTGACTTCGAATTTTTGGGTGGAGTACGATACTTTCCCTACTGACCAGTAGAGAAAGTAAAAATAGAGGTTGCGACATCTGAGCATAAAGAAATACACAACGCTAATTTCATTTCAATATATGAAACTCCTGATATTATTCTTTGTTATCAAATGATTAAATATTGAAGAGACAGAATAATGAAAATTTCATTCATCTTACCCTTGCTATTGAATAAAGTTAGTGAATGAGACCTGATGCCCTGAAAGTATTTATTTTTTCTCAAGTAGTAATAGTTAAGGGGCTAATAAAATCTCAACAGGAACTTTTTGTCACTAGATGTAAGTTTATTTAATAAGTTTGACAGTTTATAGCAGGTTTGTATAAAACAATTGTACTATTAAATCTTACAATCCAGAGGCTTTTAAGGGGAGAATATGTTTGGAAACAACTCAAAGAATGAGTGAAAACTGCGTACCAATATTCATAACAAATACAACCCAAAACGGATAAGTGGGGCTTGTAGACAGAATACAAAACGAGCTCTATGGTGTTAAAGGAAATTAAAGGCGCAAAACTCCTTATGTGACTTAATCCCTGGGAATGACTGATGGTAGCATGGAGATGGGAACAATAACAATGATAATGAATAGGAATCCCGCCAGCCTATATTTTAAACATTTTGTTCGGTGTTATTCATCTTTATTTTTTTATTGAAGCATAACATTTCTTGTCATTTCTTACTGAACCTTCAGCATTCAGTTCATTGAATAAGAAAAGAGAATAAAGACATCATTCAGATGTTCATACATTCATTTTAAATTACATTAAAGGCTGACTTTGTCACTTTCATTATAAAACAAGCTATTATGTATATCATTTCACAGTATCCAAATATTGGAAAGAAAGCTAACTTCCTAGTTTAGCCAATAGAAACAAAGTTCGGCGGGGTGAGGGGGTAGCTGTTTTACTGCGCAGCTGCACAGGTGGGGTGGTGGAAAGCATTCTAACCTATAAAAGGGTACACCGGCCGCAGGAGTGATTGCAGTTCTAGAGGGCGAAACATCAGTTGGCATTTACACATCACTGCAACAATAACATACATTCCATAATGGCAGGTAAGCCCATTTTATTATACTTTAAAGAAACATTTTGGTGTCTTTCTACGAGTGAAAGTCATTAAATAGGAACAAAATACGCAGAAAAAAGTTTTTATATGTTAAATGGCATGTATTTCCTTACAATGGACTTGAAATTATCAGCTCATCATTCATTGCCTTTACACATTGAAAGATTAAGTCAAAGTGGAAATCCGAACTAACGATGAAATTGCCAAATGTAGGAAAACACGATAACTTTTTTTTCCCACTATTCATTAAATGTTTTCTTTTGTTGTTATTTTTATTATTATTCTTTTATTCTTTTGTAGGAAACATCGACAGGGCAAATGAATCTAACACGAGCATCAATGGCTCGCCCCCCTGGACGTTGCACAACACGACTTGACAAAGTTACAACGCCAGTTAGGCCCAATAAATGCAGTTGTGTTAGTTGTAAAAATATTTCATCACTGAAAAGTCTACTGGGGGAAATTCAAGGTAAGAATTATTAAATATTGAAATGCTAGTTTATATTGTTCCTTATTTGTCTCATTGTAGGAATTCCATCGTAAGCAATTTTTGTGTACATTCTGTCTTCCAGCGTTAGCATTACAGCTCCAAACCATATGTTCAATCGAAATATCATATATGATATTTTGTTTTTCATCATTCATCTGACTTATAATATCCCTTTTAATACTCTCTTCTTCATATCAAAGTGACTTATCTCAAATAATCTGTCTCTAAGCCAAAAACATTTTCTTTTATACCTGAATTAAATATAGTCTTTTATTCAATCTTTAATAAATGTTCACTTGCTGAATATGAATATCCATTTCAAATATTATAACACCATTAATTAATTTTATTGTTTCATCTTACTTCAGGCCCATATGAACCAATGGACCTTTCATTGAATCGCCAGCCTAAGGAGCAGCACACCATGAGACCTTCACAAACAGCTTTACACAGAGAATCAGCGCAAAAGAGGGAATTATACCATAAATCACTTTGCGATTGCAAGATCGCTAATCAAGCTGGGAAGAGCACATCTTCTTCAATATCGCAGAGTAATAAGCAGCCGCATGAAAACACCCACCAGATTACAGATGAACAATTATATCAACAACGCAAGTACAGCTGGGAACCTTCAAATAAAAGATGTCATACTCATACAAGGGAGCAATTCAACAGCCCGCAGCAAAGAAGTCAACAAAACTTAAAGGAATTGATCGAAAACAAGACAAGGATATGTATTCATACCTGTGAAACTATGAAATGTGATACTTTGAAAATTGCCATAGAACTTATTTTATAATTCAATAAGATTTCTTAGAACAGATAACCATCTCTTATAGAGATACGTTATTGACTTTGGCAGGGACTCTAGGTCATATCTAACGACAGTAACAATCATTCATCATGTAATTCATGCTTAGCCTGCAGAGTCGCAGTTATCAGAAGTAACAGGTATTCTATTTTATTCCAAGGGCGGAAAAACAGCATGATAGACACAGAGAGAGAGAGAGAGAGAGAGAGAGAGAGACTGACTGTTATGTGCAGGTGTTTTACCCATATTTATGAATTCTGTATAATATCCACAGGCATTTAGCCTGAAGCAGTATCTACTTATATTGTGAAATCATCAATTATGTTGAAATGTAAAAACGATTTTGATTCATTTAATAAAATTTATGAAGAGAAATATCAGCGTTATCATTTAACCGTCGTAACCTATCCTAGCCTAAGCAAGCCTACCCTATCCAAATTTAGCCTATCTTAACTAGGAATGCATGCAGGAATAACATAATGTATGATATAAATTAACAAAAGAACATAATTACAATCAGATAATTTTATTTAACTTATAAAGATGAATACACTACCATTACCATTCAGAAAGCAAGCATATACTATTGAAAGACAATACATATATTTTCATTTCATTTCTTAATCATTCAATGATGCCAGTCGATTTCAGTTCATTGATAATTCCTTGAATTTCCTTATAGTGATTCTGTCCGGTCGATTCTTGTGACATGATTAATAATCTTAAACGTTTTACTAATTCATTTGGATCGAACCAAGGATATTCCAGACGAAAAGCAGCATTTGATGAAGGAGCATCTTGCATGTTATTGGATACTTGGAGATTATTACTTTCTTCCAATGATGTCATGTTTCCAGATGTTTTTACAAGGACGCTTAGCGTTGATTTTCCATCTTCATTATTAGATGATTCATCAATTCCAGATTTTTCACTCTCTTGCAACGGAAATGCCCCTGATTCAGAATTAGCTATATTGTTCACAGGACCATTAGAAACCTCTTTCTTGCATATTTTATTATGGCGTTGAAGCCTACTCGTTGTCCTATTCTTTAAAGTCTGCCCACACTCACAGCATTTGAGGAAACGATCCTTTCCAAGTCTAATATATGAAAAATTAAGTCTTGCGTATTTTGAGCAATACAACCTTTTACTGTGATCACTCATTGTGAAAATGCAGCTGAAGCTGACAATAACCGTTTAAGCAAAAGTTAGAGATGCTCGATATTTTATACATTGATTGTTCATATGTCAAATATAAACTCGCAACAATGCAAAACAATTTAGTGTAGGCAGACACCCTAAGTAACCACAGGTGAGCAGATGAGGTGACCATGGGTGACCATGGGTGACCAGATGAGATGACCATGGGTGACCAAGGGTGACCAAGGGTGACCAAGGGTGACCATGGGTGACCATGGGTGACCATGGGTGACCAGATGAGATGACCATGGGTGACCAAGGGTGACCAAGGGTGACCAAGGGTGACCAAGGGTGACCAAGGGTGACCAAGGGTGACCAGATTAGGTGACCATGGGTGACCAGATGAGGTGACCATGGGTGACCAAGGGTGACCAGATTAGGTGACCAGGGTGACCAGATGAGGTGACCAGGGTGACCATGGGTGACCAAGGGTGACCAAGGGTGACCAAGGGTGACCAGATTAGGTGACCATGGGTGACCAGATGAGGTGACCATGGGTGACCAAGGGTGACCATGGGTGACCAAGGGTGACCATGGGTGACCATGGGTGACCAGGGTGACCAAGGGTGACCATGGGGTGACCAAGGGTGACCATGGGTGACCAGGGGTGACCAGGGGTGACCAAGGGTGACCATGGGTGACCAGATGAGGTGACCATGGGTGACCAGATGAGGTGACCAAGGGTGACCATATGAGGTGACCATGGGTGACCAGCTGAGGTGACCATGGGTGACCAGATTAGGTGACCAAATAGGTGGCCCGTGACCCAAGCATGTACGTGAGCAAAATAAGTGCAAGCTAATGTGAGACTATCAAACATTCAAGATATATAACCTAAACCTAACCTAAGCTAACATAATGTTACCTGAACCTGTTTGCTTGAATCTACACACTGTAACTATTTTTAATTGAGGATTTCATTCTGATTGCACCAACAAATATAACATTACCTATGCTGAATTCTTCTATTTCAAACTTTTATTCTCGTAGCACATGCACTAAGTCATCCCATCCCATACAAATATTCAATTTCCGTATAACATAGCCTAATCTACTCTTAATGTGTTTCATGTCACTTAAGACACGATTCAACATTCAGAGAACAATGTCTCAGGTCGATTCTATAGACACAGTTAACAAATCTTTTCTGGAAAGTAATGTTATTCCACTATTCTTCCACACATCACCCATACAGGTTATTCACACCAATCAGATAAACATATATCCTACCCTCACCTAACTCTAATCTAAATTCAAGCAAACTATTAAGAGAATGCTATTGTATTGATGATACTCTGATGAAGTCAATGTGATCTTTTCCTCTCATATACAAATATTCAATACTCTGAACACCAAACCAGGCTTAATATTCTTGATGGCACATAAAATCAAACACGCCAGAAGATAATCGAAACAGCTTGCTCTCAAGATGATTAATTGTGGTTGATTTTATGTGTCATCAAGAATATTAAGCCAGGTTTGGTGTTCAGAGTATTGAATATTTGTATATGAGAGGAAAAGATCACATTGACTTCATCAGAGTATCATCAATACAATAGCATTCTCTTAATAGTTTGCTTGAATTTAGATTAGAGTTAGGTGAGGGTAGGATATATGTTTATCTGATTGGTGTGAATAACCTGTATGGGTGATGTGTGGAAGAATAGTGGAATAACATTACTTTCCAGAAAAGATTTGTTAACTGTGTCTATAGAATCGACCTGAGACATTGTTCTCTGAATGTTGAATCGTGTCTTAAGTGACATGAAACACATTAAGAGTAGATTAGGCTATGTTATACGGAAATTGAATATTTGTATGGGATGGGATGACTTAGTGCATGTGCTACGAGAATAAAAGTTTGAAATAGAAGAATTCAGCATAGGTAATGTTATATTTGTTGGTGCAATCAGAATGAAATCCTCAATTAAAAATAGTTACAGTGTGTAGATTCAAGCAAACAGGTTCAGGTAACATTATGTTAGCTTAGGTTAGGTTTAGGTTATATATCTTGAATGTTTGATAGTCTCACATTAGCTTGCACTTATTTTGCTCACGTACATGCTTGGGTCACGGGCCACCTATTTGGTCACCTAATCTGGTCACCCATGGTCACCTCAGCTGGTCACCCATGGTCACCTCATATGGTCACCCTTGGTCACCTCATCTGGTCACCCATGGTCACCTCATCTGGTCACCCATGGTCACCCTTGGTCACCCCTGGTCACCCCTGGTCACCCATGGTCACCCTTGGTCACCCCATGGTCACCCTTGGTCACCCTGGTCACCCATGGTCACCCATGGTCACCCTTGGTCACCCATGGTCACCCTTGGTCACCCATGGTCACCTCATCTGGTCACCCATGGTCACCTAATCTGGTCACCCTTGGTCACCCTTGGTCACCCTTGGTCACCCATGGTCACCCTGGTCACCTCATCTGGTCACCCTGGTCACCTAATCTGGTCACCCTTGGTCACCCATGGTCACCTCATCTGGTCACCCATGGTCACCTAATCTGGTCACCCTTGGTCACCCTTGGTCACCCTTGGTCACCCTTGGTCACCCATGGTCATCTCATCTGGTCACCCATGGTCACCCATGGTCACCCATGGTCACCCTTGGTCACCCTTGGTCACCCTTGGTCACCCATGGTCATCTCATCTGGTCACCCATGGTCACCCATGGTCACCTCATCTGCTCACCTGTGGTTACTTAGGGTGCCTGCCTACACTAAATTGTTTTGCATTGTTGCGAGTTTATATTTGACATATGAACAATCAATGTATAAAATATCGAGCATCTCTAACTTTTGCTTAAACGGTTATTGTCAGCTTCAGCTGCATTTTCACAATGAGTGATCACAGTAAAAGGTTGTATTGCTCAAAATACGCAAGACTTAATTTTTCATATATTAGACTTGGAAAGGATCGTTTCCTCAAATGCTGTGAGTGTGGGCAGACTTTAAAGAATAGGACAACGAGTAGGCTTCAACGCCATAATAAAATATGCAAGAAAGAGGTTTCTAATGGTCCTGTGAACAATATAGCTAATTCTGAATCAGGGGCATTTCCGTTGCAAGAGAGTGAAAAATCTGGAATTGATGAATCATCTAATAATGAAGATGGAAAATCAACGCTAAGCGTCCTTGTAAAAACATCTGGAAACATGACATCATTGGAAGAAAGTAATAATCTCCAAGTATCCAATAACATGCAAGATGCTCCTTCATCAAATGCTGCTTTTCGTCTGGAATATCCTTGGTTCGATCCAAATGAATTAGTAAAACGTTTAAGATTATTAATCATGTCACAAGAATCGACCGGACAGAATCACTATAAGGAAATTCAAGGAATTATCAATGAACTGAAATCGACTGGCATCATTGAATGATTAAGAAATGAAATGAAAATATATGTATTGTCTTTCAATAGTATATGCTTGCTTTCTGAATGGTAATGGTAGTGTATTCATCTTTATAAGTTAAATAAAATTATCTGATTGTAATTATGTTCTTTTGTTAATTTATATCATACATTATGTTATTCCTGCATGCATTCCTAGTTAAGATAGGCTAAATTTGGATAGGGTAGGCTTGCTTAGGCTAGGATAGGTTACGACGGTTAAATGATAACGCTGATATTTCTCTTCATAAATTTTATTAAATGAATCAAAATCGTTTTTACATTTCAACATAATTGATGATTTCACAATATAAGTAGATACTGCTTCAGGCTAAATGCCTGTGGATATTATACAGAATTCATAAATATGGGTAAAACACCTGCACATAACAGTCAGTCTCTCTCTCTCTCTCTCTCTCTCTCTCTCTGTGTCTATCATGCTGTTTTTCCGCCCTTGGAATAAAATAGAATACCTGTTACTTCTGATAACTGCGACTCTGCAGGCTAAGCATGAATTACATGATGAATGATTGTTACTGTCGTTAGATATGACCTAGAGTCCCTGCCAAAGTCAATAACGTATCTCTATAAGAGATGGTTATCTGTTCTAAGAAATCTTATTGAATTATAAAATAAGTTCTATGGCAATTTTCAAAGTATCACATTTCATAGTTTCACAGGTATGAATACATATCCTTGTCTTGTTTTCGATCAATTCCTTTAAGTTTTGTTGACTTCTTTGCTGCGGGCTGTTGAATTGCTCCCTTGTATGAGTATGACATCTTTTATTTGAAGGTTCCCAGCTGTACTTGCGTTGTTGATATAATTGTTCATCTGTAATCTGGTGGGTGTTTTCATGCGGCTGCTTATTACTCTGCGATATTGAAGAAGATGTGCTCTTCCCAGCTTGATTAGCGATCTTGCAATCGCAAAGTGATTTATGGTATAATTCCCTCTTTTGCGCTGATTCTCTGTGTAAAGCTGTTTGTGAAGGTCTCATGGTGTGCTGCTCCTTAGGCTGGCGATTCAATGAAAGGTCCATTGGTTCATATGGGCCTGAAGTAAGATGAAACAATAAAATTAATTAATGGTGTTATAATATTTGAAATGGATATTCATATTCAGCAAGTGAACATTTATTAAAGATTGAATAAAAGACTATATTTAATTCAGGTATAAAAGAAAATGTTTTTGGCTTAGAGACAGATTATTTGAGATAAGTCACTTTGATATGAAGAAGAGAGTATTAAAAGGGATATTATAAGTCAGATGAATGATGAAAAACAAAATATCATATATGATATTTCGATTGAACATATGGTTTGGAGCTGTAATGCTAACGCTGGAAGACAGAATGTACACAAAAATTGCTTACGATGGAATTCCTACAATGAGACAAATAAGGAACAATATAAACTAGCATTTCAATATTTAATAATTCTTACCTTGAATTTCCCCCAGTAGACTTTTCAGTGATGAAATATTTTTACAACTAACACAACTGCATTTATTGGGCCTAACTGGCGTTGTAACTTTGTCAAGTCGTGTTGTGCAACGTCCAGGGGGGCGAGCCATTGATGCTCGTGTTAGATTCATTTGCCCTGTCGATGTTTCCTACAAAAGAATAAAAGAATAATAATAAAAATAACAACAAAAGAAAACATTTAATGAATAGTGGGAAAAAAAAGTTATCGTGTTTTCCTACATTTGGCAATTTCATCGTTAGTTCGGATTTCCACTTTGACTTAATCTTTCAATGTGTAAAGGCAATGAATGATGAGCTGATAATTTCAAGTCCATTGTAAGGAAATACATGCCATTTAACATATAAAAACTTTTTTCTGCGTATTTTGTTCCTATTTAATGACTTTCACTCGTAGAAAGACACCAAAATGTTTCTTTAAAGTATAATAAAATGGGCTTACCTGCCATTATGGAATGTATGTTATTGTTGCAGTGATGTGTAAATGCCAACTGATGTTTCGCCCTCTAGAACTGCAATCACTCCTGCGGCCGGTGTACCCTTTTATAGGTTAGAATGCTTTCCACCACCCCACCTGTGCAGCTGCGCAGTAAAACAGCTACCCCCTCACCCCGCCGAACTTTGTTTCTATTGGCTAAACTAGGAAGTTAGCTTTCTTTCCAATATTTGGATACTGTGAAATGATATACATAATAGCTTGTTTTATAATGAAAGTGACAAAGCCAGCCTTTAATGTAATTTAAAATGAATGTATGAACATCTGAATGATGTCTTTATTCTCTTTTCTTATTCAATGAACTGAATGCTGAAGGTTCAGTAAGAAATGACAAGAAATGTTATGCTTCAATAAAAAAATAAAGATGAATAACACCGAACAAAATGTTTAAAATATAGGCTGGCGGGATTCCTATTCATTATCATTGTTATTGTTCCCATCTCCATGCTACCATCAGTCATTCCCAGGGATTAAGTCACATAAGGAGTTTTGCGCCTTTAATTTCCTTTAACACCATAGAGCTCGTTTTGTATTCTGTCTACAAGCCCCACTTATCCGTTTTGGGTTGTATTTGTAATGAATATTGGTACGCAGATTTCACTCATTCTTTGAGTTGTTTCCAAACATATTCTCCCCTTAAAAGCCTCTGGATTGTAAGATTTAATAGTACAATTGTTTTATACAAACCTGCTATAAACTGTCAAACTTATTAAATAAACTTACATCTAGTGACAAAAAGTTCCTGTTGAGATTTTATTAGCCCCTTAACTATTACTACTTGAGAAAAAATAAATACTTTCAGGGCATCAGGTCTCATTCACTAACTTTATTCAATAGCAAGGGTAAGATGAATGAAATTTTCATTATTCTGTCTCTTCAATATTTAATCATTTGATAACAAAGAATAATATCAGGAGTTTCATATATTGAAATGAAATTAGCGTTGTGTATTTCTTTATGCTCAGATGTCGCAACCTCTATTTTTACTTTCTCTACTGGTCAGTAGGGAAAGTATCGTACTCCACCCAAAAATTCGAAGTCAAGATTTCACCGGAAATATATGTTCGAGGCCCCCTGAATCCAAAAAAAAGCAGGTTTACAAAAAAGGTGCGTGTATGTGTGTATGTGTGTGCTTGGGTGCATGTGTATGAGTGTATGTGTGTAAGTGTGGGTGTGTGCGCGTGTGTGAGTGTGTGTATGTGCAGGCCTGTGTGTGGTTGTGCATTCATGTGTGTATGTGTGCGTGTGTGTGTATGTCTAAATGGGTGTGTGAGTGTAGGTGTGTTTGCTAAAAATGTGTGTGTATGTCTAAATGTGTATGTGTGATGGAGAGTGTGTGTTTGTGTGTTTGTTTGCGGGTGTGTGTGTGTTTGTGTGTGTATGTGTAGGCATGTGTGTGTGTCAGTCTGTGGTCAGCATAACTCAAAACGAAAAGTCGGTTAAACCAAAGTCAGTTTTTAAGTTTAATGTCTTTCAAGGATGCGCCACGAAGAATTTGAAAAGAAAATATCCCCCTTAACTACCCTTGACATGGAACATGTTTCGAAAATTTGACTTTCTTGGAAATTGCTCTAACGATTTGATTAAAATGTCATATGTTTGAGATATTTTTTTGATAAATGAAATGTATATCTTGAATTTTCAGGGTGTAGCCCCCTGTACTCGTATTTATTCTGGGCGACTTTTGCATAACTGGTAAACCGTTAGAGATGGACCAAATCATACTATAGAGAATATAGATCTTGCTAAAATACACAATTTTTTGACTGAATAAATTTTCTTGTCGTGTGAATCATTTCGGAGATATTCCTTGTTATGTGTGTGAGTTTCGGAAAAACTTAGAACTTTCGTGAAATGGATCATCGTTGTTCATTTTTTATATCTTAAGTGTGCAAAGACAACAGAATCTCAAAGCTTTTAAACATTAGACTATGGCAGAAAAGCCTGCAGTATTCTAACATTCTCCTTGCACCTGCAAGGAAATAAGCAATAAGATAATTTGTACAAATGTTTATCTCAACTAACACGAAGAAGATATAGGAATAAGATTTTGTAAGAATGGGAAGTACAAGAGGGTAGAAGTCACGTGAGTGTAACACATCAGATTTTTAATATTTGTGTTTATGTAGAAATGAAGTCAAAAGAATTTTCTGTATGATTGAAAGGGGTTATTATATATGTTAACATGTGTTATTGCAGTAATTACTTTGACCAGAACTCTCGAATTTGTCAATAAAGAAACTAATAATAAGGCGAGATATTACTTAGTGTTTGAAATTTGCCCATTACTTTGAAACCTGTATTGCTGATGGTTCAATGATTCAGCTACGTTCCTCGGTGCTTACTGTTCCTGCATTGTGGTATCGTTATTCTTTGGTGCGATTTAAAAAATATTACTTGCTAGGATTAAACAAGCATAGTAATCTCGTAAGATACTATAAACAAGAAAATAAATGTATAAATAAGTGTCCTCTTAAACACCCCGGATATTTCACAAAGAAAACTGAGTAGAGTATCCTTGTGAAAAGTGATGCATTGGCTAACATAAAGTCCTTAATTTAAGGAACTTATAAATGAAGCTTATGCGGTTTTGTGCGTGTGTTTGCGCGTATGTATGTCTGTTTGTGTGTGTGTGTGTGTGTGTGTGTGTGGTTGTGCATTCATGTGTGTAGGTGTGCATGTGTATTTGTGTGCATGTGTGCGGGGTGTATGTGTGTGTGCGTGTGTGTTTACGTGTGAGTATGTGTGTGAGCCTGTAGGATTTTTTTGGAGATATTTCCATGATTTTAGTTGAGTTTTGGGAACATAAACAAATGCGAAGTCAAGAGATGTGGATGGACCCAAAAAATTCCTTGTGAATGCTTTTTTCAGTAGAATTGCATGTAGCTTTTGATCAGTACACAAAGCCTTCCTTACTCTAATATCCCTCCTTGCACATAAAAGGAAATAAGCAGGGAGATAATTTGTGAAAATGTTTATCTCAGCTAACACGAAGATGTTAGTGCAAATAACATTTTGTATTAATTGTTAGGGCAAGAGTAGAGAAAGTTGCGTGAGGGTAACAGACGAGACAATATTTTCAGCTTAAGTAACATGTTGTCAAAGCTTAAATTTGCTTGAAAGAAACGAGAAACAGCCTCTCTGATCGTCGAACATGATACTATACACAAAATGAATGTTGCAAGTATAAAATAACGTTATTTATAAAATAATACTGAAATTAAATGCGAGTATAAGCCAGTATTTCCATGAGGATTAACAGAATGCAAACAAACATGTCACAGTAAGAAACGTGTGTAGAGAGAACTCTATGAGCGTAAAAGATCGTGAGATAGTGCTTGCGTTGATTGTGCGGGACATCATTGAAGTCCATAAGGAATCCAAAATAAACAAAATAGATAAATAAAGAACAAAAAACTAGAAAACATGACACAGGAAAAGTGGACCGATAAAGCCTTGTGAATGTAAAAGCCTCATTACCCTTCCGCTTAATGGCTAGTGCAAAGTCAAAGATGTGTGCGGTCCGAAAATTTCAGTGAGAATAGGTTTTTCTTCGGAAGAATGCGTGTGTGGGGGGGTAGATTTTGATCAGTAAAAGTTTCGTTATGTCGAACTGCAAGTTTGTTTTCTGCTAAGAGTTATGTTACAGGTTTCCTTTTGTCCCCACTGTGTGGGAACGCATTGAAGTGTTGGAGGGGTTGGACGGCCATTCA
Organism: Tenodera sinensis; assembly: GCA_030765045.1. Taxonomy (NCBI): domain Eukaryota; kingdom Metazoa; phylum Arthropoda; class Insecta; order Mantodea; family Mantidae; genus Tenodera; species Tenodera sinensis. The sequence continues at coordinate 29,891,260 of CM060971.1, forward strand.
ACACAATGGGAAGGCAGGGAAACCCTCTCAGTGGGGGACCACATGGGTGGTCCACGCGTCAATACAGAAGTATCCTTTCGCTATTGAAAAGGTTTCTTCCTGCAGGTGGGCGATCTTTGGCTGCTTTGTTAAGAGAAAAACACTAAGCCTGTTCAGACAGGAAAAATGTGTATGTCTATGCTCGCCCCCTTGCAAGATGAAGCCTTGTTCTTTTCAAAACTGTCAGAGGGAAACATTTCCAACTGTCACATAAATATATCAAGATCTGAAAGGGGGCCATTCATTGTAGGGTTTCTTACCCTCGCGTTCTTCTTTCGAAAACACCTGCAGACACTAGAATAGGAGGGTCAGGGGGGACGGGGGGGGGTCATTAATTATCCTTCCTTTGTCATCCTATTCGCGACAGACCATCCACCCTCTCTGTTTCCCTTCCTTTGTCATCCTCTATGCTCGCCCCCTTGCAAGTTGTATCGTGTTCTTTTCAAAACTGTCAGAGGGGAACATTTCCAACTGTCACATTCGAAAACACATGCAGACACTAGAATAGGAGGGTCAGGGGGGGACGGGGGGTCATAAATTACACTTCCTTTGTCATCCTGATCGCGACAGACCATCCACCCTCTTTTTTCGGAATTCCCACGTGTCCAAAGAAATACCCATGTCACTTAAGGGGGGAGGGGAGGGGGAGGTGGGGAGGGGGGGCGTGACTGATATGTCCCTTATGCCACTTCTTGAGCCAGAACATACATGTCACTTATGCCACTTCTTGAGCCAGAACATACACTATATGACTACTTATATAGTTTTATAAAAACCACTAGCCTTTCCGTTTTGTTATAAAAGTATGTTTTCTTAAAAAAAATACTGGCACATGTATCTCTGAGATACAAGGACAGTATTTATGTAGTTATTTTTTCATTCTTGCTCTTCCATTTATTTCATTCAAAAATGCCCTGAATGTTATTTCTAATTAGCTATATGCTAGTAGAATACTCTGTTATGATATTTTTTCTTAATTACATGAACAGGATGACATCACAAAAGGAAGTTTTTGACCTAAATAATCCCAGTGATGTAGCAGATGATCAGTTGATTAGGCGATCACTTATGCCTCGTTTACCTCGGTCAACTTCTGGAAGGCTTCGTGAACTTTCATCTAGAGTGCAACAAACCAGCATTCCTCATGTCCACCCTCCGAGCATTGAAGTTGCCAGTAGAAAACGTTGTTAATCCTGTTGGACCACAAAACGAGACTGACAAAGTATACCTGCAAGTCTTGTGGGCAGTATTTGTGCCTTCAATATTGTGCCTTTGTTTGTATTGATGCGTGTGACACAGAAGTTTCAGAGAATGAAGAAGACTGTGACTAGTTTGATGAACTGTTTCTTTAAAATGTATTATTACTATGTGTTTCTAAAAGTGTAAAGCAAGTTTATAATTACTCCTTTTCTAATTTGATAGTAATCTTTTTCTATTCTGTTTTACTAACTTTTACTTATAAATCTGTAGGTTTTGGGTTAATAAAATGCTAAACCAACATTTACTATTATTTATATATTACCTTTGCTCAAAACACTGGGGTAAATAGTGGATTTATTATGAAATTTATATCATGTATCTCACAGATACAATGATAGCAATGGCGTAAGTTTTTTTGAGAACAGTATTCCAGTGTTAATATGGATCAAGAAAGATAAAGGGCAAATATATGCAGTTGGTGTAGGGAGGTAGGGAAAATACTGGAAAATAGAGGAATGGGAGACATGAAGCTAGGAGAATAAAATAAGAAAGGCTTCTGGAAATAATAAAAGAAGCGATGGACAACGTAGAAATATAGGAATTGGGCAGAAGTATAGAAGGTAAAAAGAGAAAGTGGTGGAGAGGGGTATATTGACAACTGCAATAGATAGGAGAAAGAAGGAAGGAAAGGCATGGATGAGAACATGAGCTGTGTTTCTTAAAGGTCTAAGAGCAAGTGAAGCAGGTGGGGGTGAGGAGAGCGAGAGGAACTGAATCAATGAAGGAATAAGCACGGGAAACTAAATAAAGAAAAATTGAAGTAAAAATTGAGGTGGTAAAAATTTTAAGAGAAAAGAATAGAGGGGTAGGGAAATGTTAAGGAAGGTTAAAGAAAACAAGGGGCAAAAGATCAAATAATCACAAGGGAAAGGAAAAGGAAGAGTCACCCGTTTAAGAGGATAACAGGGTTCAAGTCCCCCACAGAAGTACAAAATGCCAACGTGCCAAGCTAAGCATGCTGGAGATGCACTAGATACACATCAGATACATTTGTACATGGTATAAAGTAAAATTAAAAGATAATTGTAAACGTAATCATTTGCTACATAAATATTAATATTTATTATTGTTATTTATGACTAAATAATAAAGGTTTATGTGTGCTGTCCTAACCTGTCGTCTTCAAACTAGTGCATGGTTCTAAGCCACACTTTGGTGCGGCAGTTTGAAGTAGCTCGTTGGTGAAGCTATTAATTGTCCCAAATGTTGTTGGAACAGTAGCCATACTGCATCTAGATGCGGGTACTCTTACTTTGGTTCAACTAATACACTCCTGTTTAGCCTTTTTTTCTTTCTTTCTTTTCTTTTATATACTTTTTTCTATCCATTTCAATTTGTGTAGTATAAACATGAACATTAAGTTCTTGACACAGCCTTCGTTCAGCCCGCACTGTCATTTCACTAATACCTGTCCAACTAGTCATTTCATTTTCTTTACGTCTCCGTCACCGATTTTATCTTCAACGTATTTATTCATATTCGAACTTCAAAGGTCTTTGCTAGTTTACCAGAAATCTTGCTTGTCATAAATACCCTCTTATTTCTCCAGCCAAAACTGCACTTTAATACTTTTTTTTTAGTTTTCTTTCTCAAAAATGCCTCTAATAGCTTTTATTAAAATAATACATGTGTAAGTTATTTGCGTGACAAAATAATGCATATTTTGAATTCTTGGCAAATAACCTGTGAAGCCCATTTCCTTCTGAAGGACTTTTGCGTGACTGTTAAACCATAACAGATATACAAAATCTTACTTCACAAAAATGTAGGCCTCATTAAAGAAAACACTTAATGTCAAACAAAGCTATTCTCGTGGTCAAAGAAAGAGCATGGAGCCTCAAAACCGGCCTTTTAAGAATCCAGCTATTGCCTAAGCCTATTCTATTCGTCTAATATCTACAACAAATTCTGTAAGTGTGTAATGAACGTTCATATCGATTAACAAGAAGTGGATAGAAGCATAAATATTGTAAGAATAATTTGTGGAAGGGGACCAGCGAAATTAATTGAAAGGAACACATTAAACCTTTTTTATTTTTTACGGCAGCAAATTAATTAAATAATTCATTAATTAATTAAATGCTAGGTCGGTAAATCATATCTATTATTGCCACCTATTAATTTTCAATTTTCATTATCCAATGACAAATGTAAAATATACTCCAATTGATCGAAGAAGTGAATGAAATGGATACCACCGCTGTACACGTGACATTTATAGTGAAGCACCATCGTGGGAAATTATCGCTACTGGAACAAAATAAATCGCACTATGTGACAAATGTGTATTCATACTAGAGTGTACAACGAGGGGAGAAATTAGTGCACAAACATGATGCCATAGTTCATTGAACAAGCTGCTTTTGATTCCGCTCATAAACGGTCTTTATTTGTGCAAAAAATTGGAAGCATGTTATACAACATGCAGCCCAGTGGATAGCTCACTCAGTTCTCTTCATAGTGAGTGGGCTATCAGCCTATCACCAAATTCTATCCCGGGATACTTTATGTAGGATTTTTGTGAACAAAGCGGCGTCTGGGTGGATTTCTTTTTCGGGTTCCCCGGTTTTCTTCACCATTCATTTCCCAAGTGCTCCATAACCAACTTTCCTTGCTTCCCCGTAACAGTCATTTCATGTCACTCATTTAGCAGGCATCGTTTTTTTTTTTTTTCCAACATTCGGACGAATGAATGCAATGAAATGGGTAAAATTATGCTCAAATGAGCCCGAGGTCCATGGAGCTTTAAGTTACCCGACATACGTGCTCTCGGGGTAGGGAAAACATCGGAAAAAAACCTTACCCGGATAACTTACCCTAAGCGAGATTCGAACTCGCGACCTCCTGAGCGTGAGGCAGACACGTTACCGAGGCGGGCTGACCACCCATCTCTGACCTAGAATTTGTTTGCTTCTGAACCCAGGTAAGTCCTGGAGGTATAAGTTCTCCAAACGAGGATGATAGAAGAAATATAACTGGAATAACTAAGAAGTTATACAACATTAGCAAGCCATCCGACAATGCATGGATAGCTTTGTAAACTCAATTAACGTTTAATTCATTTATTTTATGTGCCTCGTCCTTTATGAAATTGTTGTATAATGATCTAGAAAAATATTTGTGGCAAATCCCCTTTACCCCTTATAATTGAAGGGCTAAGAACCATAATGGTTGATGAAGAAGAATAAGACGAAGGGCCAGTTAATTTCACAATGTATTGCATAATTTGTAGCATAATGTAGCATTAACACGATATTAGCGACATATACTACAAATTATTCAATAGATTGTGAAATTAACTAACCTGTAGTTAAAATGGCAGATGGCCCACTATGGTTCTCAGCCTTTCAATTGCAGCCAGGGCAAGTAACATTTGACGCGCTCGCACGCAATGTATGTCAGCTTCTCTGCTTTCGCTGACAACCAAGCTGTTATGTGTGACCCGGCAAGCTAATTCGTGTGAAATCAGCAGATAAAACACTACCAAATGGATGTTTATTTTAGTGGTTAGAGCCATCAGACTCGTACTCCCAGCTGGGCCGGGGTAAGTACGTAAAATACATTTTCCCTACTCAACAAAAACAATAACAAAAAAAAAAAAATAATAATAATAATAATAATAATAATAATAATAGCACTAACACTCACACTCACACTAACAATCTTATATATTTAAATGGGCAATTCTTTGTATTCAGATAGGGTTTTGCTTTTTAAGTTCAGCTATATAGGTGTAGTTCCCGAAAAACCGCGATTTTGCATAAAAAAATAACATTTTTTATTCCCGCTTCTACTGCGCAATTCTTGTATATATATATTCCCGGTATTTCAGAAATGACTCTAAGATTTGATTAAATTTTGGTACACATGCATATTACCTTCACAGTGTTTTTTCTACTCACTTTTAGGTAACACATTCACATCTCTTTCTCTGCTCACTCTTCTATAAACAATTTTCCATAAAAAACGTGATTTTGCACCAAGAAACATTGTTATTCGCAATTTTAAAATAAGTCATACCATGTTCTATATGTTTGAAATATAAATGCTATTACATTCACACTGTTTTCTCCTCTCACTTTTAGGTAACACATTCATATACCTTTCTCTACTCACTTTTCAACAAATAAATACACAATTTTCTGTATGTTTAAAATAGAGATGCATATTACATTCACAGTGTTATCTCTACTTACTTTTAGGTAACACATTCACATTTCTTTCTCTACTCACTCTTCTCTAAACAATTTTCCATAAAAAACGTGATTTTGCACCAAAAATCACTTTTATCCCCACTTTTAAAATAAGTCATACCATGTTCTGTATATTTGAAATAGAAATGCTATTACATTTACACTGTTTTTTCCTCTCACTTTTAGGTAACACATTCACATCTCTTTCTCTACTCACTCTTCTACAAATAAGTCATGCAGTTTTCTGTATATTTGATATAGAGATACTACATATTACATTCACAGTGGTTTCTCTACTTACGTTTAGCTATCACGTTCAGATCTCTTTCTCTATTATATTCATACTGCTTTCTCCACTCACTTTTAGGTAAGACATTCACATCGCTCTCTATTCACTCTTCTACAAATAAGTCATGCAATTTCGTGCATGTTTGAAATAGAAATGCTACGTATTACATGCACACTGTTTTCTCTACTTGCTTTTGGGAAACACATTCATAATTGTTTCTCTACTCACTCTTCGAGAAATAAGTCATACAATTTTGTGCATGTTTAAAATAGAAATGCTGCATATTACATTCACACTGTTTACTATACTCACTTTAGGTAACACATTCACATTTCTTCTTCCACTCACTCTTCTACAAACAATTCATATCATCTATACAACTTGGTTGTTTATGTATATATATCCACCTGTTAAGCTCGAAAACTGCTTAACCGATCACCGCGAAATTCGGTACGTATATGTATTTTTTACGGGGAAAAATTTTATGGCAACAATTTAACTAGACAATATATTACTTTCAAATGGCTTTCTACTCGCATTTCTTTTACGTAGCAGATTCATTTATCCTCTATCTGCCCTTCAACATACAATTAATATAATATTCTGTGACTGAAATATAAATGCAACGTATTACATTCACACGACCTCCTCTGCTAATTCGTCCTTTACGAAGACACCATCAGTCTTCTTTCGCTATTCGCCCTTCAACATATAATTCATACAATTTGATATGTTTGAAAAAGAAATACAATGTATTACATTCATACTATTTTCTCCACTCACTTTTGTTTACGTAACAATTCACATGTTATTCCCTATCTTTTATCAACTTCATACATACCAACGCCTATACATATCGTATGTTGAAGAGTGGGTAAATTCCAAAACAGGTTGAGCGATCGCCATGAAAAGTGACATACCTACTTGTTTTCATGGCGATGGTTTTTATGCAATCCATTTTCCCACCCAACGTATTACGTTCACTTGTTTTTCTCTACTCCCTTTTCTTTTACCCAACATACTACTCCCTCTTCTACAAACAATCCATACATTTTTCCATAAACTTGAATTATAAGTGCAACGTATAACATTCACACGTTTTTCTACTCATTTTTGTTTTACTAAACACAATCACATTTCTTTCACTACTCCCCTTCGGCGAACAATTACAACAATTCATACAATTTTCTAATTGACTGAAACAGAAATGCGTAGTACATTCACATGGCTTTATCAACCAGCTTTTCTTCCTGTAGTATTTGTTATTGTTCAACAGTGCTTTTGCTTAGTGTTGCTCCGGTGTTTTAATAAAAAATAAAGAAATAGTTAAAAAAAGGTAAAGTAATCACAATATTGATGTCAGGAGTGCGCCGAAAAGCCCAATATGAAACAGTTGATGAAAGAAATGTTAGCCAAGATGGATATAATGGGGAATGAAATGAATTCCGGAATGCGACAGAGGAAACAAATATGAAAACCGAATTGGAAAAATGTAAACTACGGAATAGAAAATATAGGAACAAAATGGACAAAATGGAAACAAAAATGGAAGGCAAATTGAAAATGTAAGCTCCAAAACAGAAAAGATGAAGACGGAAATGTCTAATATGAAGATAGACCTATCGGAGAATACTAACGAGCGACTGGGCAGGGTAAAGAAAACCATGGAAGAACTCGACGGAAAGATGAAGGACCTTGGCGAACGTGTTAACGCCCTGCAGTCAATCGCAGCAGCAAGGAACTGAAGTGCATAATGGAACAAATGCTCAACGAAAACGTCAAACTGGGTGGATATCTATGGGGGAGGTCTGCGTTCAGCAGTAGATGTTTTACAGCTGAAATGATGGTTTTTATGAAATATTTGTATCTCGGAAATGACTCTTCACAATTGCGACTAAAATTGTTATTTAGTTAACGTTTTGACTTTTAGTTTATCTAAATAAGTATCTTCCCCACAAAAAAATAATATTTCACAAAAACAGAGGCGAAAAACGCCGAGCGAAGCTCGGTCACCCAGGTATTAATAATAAATGGCCATGCAGTGCAGACCCGGCTATTCCTAATAACGAATGAAAAATCTTCTAATTTTGTTCTTTAATCTTGCGATAGTCCTCCTAAGTTCTGGATATGCTGCGTAGCGTAACAGTACTCTTTGGATGTGAAACAGTCACAGGACGAAATGGTCGTGTAACTTGTTAGATAATTGTAGTAAATCAAATCTTGAACTCTTGTACAGTCTCTTTGGGCCCGCAATTGTTAAATAACATAACAGGCACATAGCTATTATATAATATGGAAACCATTAGTACATACACGAAACAGAGGTAAATGTGAAAATTCCACACTCCCAGGCCACCATTTTAATCTCTTTGGAAAAGACAGAATCTGTGACCATCGAGAAATTTTCTCAGTTGTTAACCAAAATCCTATTATATATTCACATGTCTCTCTCTCTACTTACGTTTTTACAAACTATTTTTAAAATGTATTCTTCTATTTACTTCGTGTTAATGAGATAAACGTTTGAGGACAGTGTAATGAACAATATCATTTCAATATTTACTTCATTTGGGAGGTTATAATTTTACTTATTAAGAGTAGGATGCTTTCAAATTGGTTAATACCTTTACGTAGGCGCACCACAGAAAGCATGACGCAGAGTGAAAATGAATGCTGCACCGAAACCGAGTTGCAGTGCTTTTTTCAAGCCCAGTGACCGCAAACACCCAGTAGATCAGATATGAACTAAAAGGATAGTCTATTCCATAGACGTTGTTTTTTCATGGCGCAGTTATGGCCACTCAAAAACCATCAGTAAAATATGTTATTGGTTTGTGGGAAAACTATTAGGTGAAGAGAATACAGTAAGTGCATACAGTAAGTGCAAAGTGGACACATATTCAGATATCATGCATCAAAATTTCTGCAGATATACCCTCAACTTCCCGTACAGGTACATTTGGTGTTCAAGAACCAATTATCCATCAGGATATCATATTTCTTGCTTACTATGGTAATATCGCACGGTGAAGGAACTGCTGGTCTTAAACCTACAAACTGATGCTCAAATGGGTCCGGGGTCCCTAGAGCTTAGTTACTCGACATTCTTCTCAGAATAAGGGAGAAATCCAGAAAAAAGTCTTATTCAGGTATCTCATCCCAACCGAAATTCCAACTCGAGACCTAAATGTCAGATAGACACACTACCCCCACAGCGTATAGTGTATAATGAGTGTCGCAATCAAGACTAGATATTAAGATTTCACATAAACACGCCTTCTGGAATGGATAACGGACATTGCCATTACATGGTAATAAACTTACGTGCTTACCAACTTTTACAGTTTTCCCCGTAAAATGTACGGCAGCAGAGGCATTTTACGACTTTACGACAGAGTTTTTACAGCTTTGTGGCCAGATTTAAAGTGTTGCAGATTTTAACCACCGACACGACAAAGCATTAAATTTTATTGCATTATATTGTAACTTAAAGTGACAGGCTGAATGTGCCACGCTAATTGGTATGCGCTGATGTGATAGCTAGAGCTTTTCTCTGTGTCTATCAGGACGAATATGAGCCCAATACGCTACCGCGGAGCCATGTCGCTCGGTTGTCCTCGTGTGCGTCAACATTCAGCATTGGAGATCAAGTGAATGTTTTTGTAACCCCATTACGTAAATAGTTTATTTTAATCGCTTTCTATAGCTTTCGGCATACGCTTTCGCATCTTTCTGACAATTTTTTGTTTGTGTGTAGTACATATTATGATGCATAAAATATGGACTAGCGATCTATGCTTGGGTAGTAAGTAATGTTTATTGGTTTAATATGTGTATCTGTGATACCAGGAAGAGTTTTAGCATGTGTGACAGAGAGGAAGAAGAATTCTTACATTGCTATTTATTTTAAACTACAAGTTTTAGGCACTTACCGCAACAGATATTTTAGACATTATAAATTTCAAACAAAAAATACTCGTAATCCTCTGTTAGGCGACAGAAGATTTTACCGGTTTCAGACATTTTGATAGTATTTTATCAGAATTTTAAGTATTTTATTGTGTTGCTGTTGTTGGAAATTTAAAATGTGATTTTGTGAAGTTTTCAGCCAACTTAACTGAAAATTTATTTTCTATGTTATCTTATACATTAATTAATACGGAGGTTATGGAATTCTGAACAAATGCTCCAGGATTGGAATACAGCAATTATCTGCCCATATACAAGAAGAATGATAAACTTAAATGCAATAACAGTGGGATCAAGACAAGGTGATTCATTATCTACACTCCTATTTAATACAGCGATGGGGAAAATAAGAAATGTAAAGATAAACCCAGACGGAACAATATGCATTATATCAAATCAATGTTTGGATTTTGCAGATGGTATCGGAGTATTCGGTAGAACAACTAAACATCTAATATAAGAGACATGACAACTGCTGCAACAAAAATTGGTTTTAATATGAATCTTAGCAAAACAAAACAACAAGAGAGATATTCCAAAGTGAAGTAACTTGACTTAGTGGGTCAAACATATGAAAAGGTTGAGATTTTAAAATATCTGGTTGATTAACGGAACAAAATGAGATCGAGATAGATATTAATCAACAATTAATAAGGGAAATAAATGTTACAACGCAATAGCAAATCTCTTAAGGAAAAGTTAAAAGAAAGATTATATAAAACCATTATAAAACTTATAGGGAAAGGAAAATACTTCGAAGAATTTATGGTACAATATTTAAAAATGACATCAAGAAGCCGAGCAAACTTAGAAATTATGAATAAATGTTATACCCCTGAGATTGGGGCATGAATAAAAATATGATCTGAGACAGCTAGGACACGTGCAAAGAATGGGCCAGGATGGAACAGTAAAGAAGAGCCAAGAAGAAAAAATAGCAAGTAGTAGAAAGAGAGGAAGACTCAGAGTTAGATGGAGTGATGACATAGAAAATGATTTAAGGCAACTGCAAGTACAAAGATGAAGAAATATGGTTTTGACTCGAGATATATAGGCATCTTTACTAAGAAAAGCCGAGGTGATGGTGGTGGTGGTGGGGGTGGAAGTGGTGGGAGTGGTGGGAGTGGCGGCGGTGGTGATGATGGATGTGGTGGTGGTGTAAGTGATGGTGGGGCCGGTACTAGCGGCGGCGGTGGTGGTCGTGGTGATGATGGTGTGATGGTGGTGATGGTGGTGGTGGTGACGCGACGGCGCAGTGGTGGTGGTGTTGGCGGCGTTGGTGATGGTGGATGTGCTGGTAGTGGTGGTGGCGGTGGTGATGGCGGTGGTGGTGTAAATGGTGGTGAGGCGGTAGTGGTGGCGGCGATGGTGGTGGTGGTGGCGGTGGCGGTGGTGGTGGTGATGGTGGTGGAGGTGGTTGTGGTTGTGATGGTGGTGGTGGCGGCGGTGGTGGTGGTGGATTTGGTGGTGGCGGTGGCGGTGGTTGCGGTGGTGGCGGTGATGGTGGCGGCGGTGGTGGTGGAGGTGGTGGTGGCGGCGGCGGTGTTGGTAGTTTTTTTTTCTGACGACTTTCGGAACTGTAAGAACATGACATCGAAAGACGCCTACCTGTTTTTCTTGATCTTGTCTCATCATATTATGTCATATTTTGTACCCAGGGATAATTATGTTATTTTGCTTCATCGCATTTTGTTTTTAGAACGTAGGAAATCATTTTTGAAATCAGTTCCCATTTCTCTTTTGTTTGGAGCATATAGCCTACAATATTATCTGTATTAATAGCTGCACCTATATGTTGATTTACAGTTTGTCTAACAGAGATCCATCTTGGACAGACCAGCACCACATGCCTGCTGTGTCGATATCGCCGCAATATGGGCATCTGTCATCCTGGGCCAGGCGGTGTTGGTAGTGGTGGTGGCGGTGGTGGTAGTAGCGGCGACGGTGGTGGTGGTTGTGGTGGTGGTTGTGATGGTGATGGTGGCGGTGTCGGCGGGCAGGTGGTGGTGGCGGCGACGGCAGTGGTGGTGGTGGCGGCGGCAGTGGTGGTGGTGGCGGCTGCGGCGCAGGTGGTGGTGGTGGTGGTGACGGCAGTGATGGTGGTGGTGGTGGCGGCGATGCTGGTGGTGGTGGTGACGGTGATGATGGTGGTGGTGGCGGTTGTGGTGGCGGCGGCGGTGGTGGCGGCGGCGGCCGTGGTGGCGGCGGTGGTGGTGGAGGTGGTGGTGGCGGTGGTGGCGGCGGTGGTGGTAGTGGTGGTGGCAGTGGTGGTGGCAGTGGTGGTGGTAGTAGCGGCGGCTGCTGTGGTGGTGTCGGTGGCGGAAGTGGTGGCGGCGGCGGCGGCGGTAGTGATGGCGGCGGTGGCTGTGGTAACTTATAAACCTAAATTTCATTGTGATATCTCTTTTAGTTTCCGAGTTATTAAAATAATGTTAAAGCTGAATTTTACTGTACTATACTTCATACTCCGCGATTATAACGTGCAAGTAGTAGCCTCAGTTCTAAAGAAAATAATTATTAAACTTTACCATTGCAAATGCCTAGTTTGTTTAAGTCTTATATAGTATTAAAAATTAACAACTCAAAAACCGTTGGAAAGAACAAAATATGTAGCGGATTGAATTACTGCTTCTTCTTCTTCCGATTACCCTCCCCTTATATAGGACTTACACCCCCTAGGACTTATAACCCAGTGTCTAGTGTCTAGGCCTGTCGGAGAGTAGAGGGACCTCTGGACCAGACAGACTGAAGACCTGGAAGCGGGTGGTCAGCCAAGCACCAGGTATGATAGTGAGGATGATATGAAATGCAGGCGAAATCGATGATTGGAAAGGTGATAATGGAGCAATTGGTGGAATGAGTGGTGGGGCACCCGGAGAAAACCCGCCCTGACGCCGCTTTGTTCACGACGAATAGCACATGCGGGTCCCTGGGATCGAACCCGGGCCGCCTAAGTGGTAGGCGAGCGCGCTAACCGCTCGGCCACGGCGCCACCCTTGAATTATTTATGTTTTGGAAATCTGCATTATAAATTTCAGAAGAACTGGTGAAACTGCTTCGCGTGATACATTTTGAAGAAGAGAAGGTGCTGAAAAAAAAAAAAAAAAAAAAAAAAAAAAAAAAAAAAAAAAAAAAAAAAAAAAAAAAACATTTCCAGAAACATCAAATTTGAAAATGAAACTCTCGTTTATTCCGGGTTTTAACATACGTTGTATAAATATAGAATTTGTAATATAAAAAGTCAAAATACATATTGTATTTGTGGCTCCCAAGTATTTTTAAAGTCACAGAACACAAATGTTACTTTTTGAGAGATTTACACTAAATTAAGCACGTGCACAAGATATGGAGTGTGTACTGCATTAGGCAGGTGGTTGTAAGCGAGCTGTGAATCACTTGATGTGAGACAAAACACTAACAGAAAGGGTTAAGAGACATTCAAGTCCTACGTCGTGGATGTCAAATTTTCTGAAGTAAGACAGAGGCTATTTAAGACATCAGACAGAAATGTTCCCAGAATGTAGGTACATGTCTTCTAAGAACACTGATATATCTTTATTGAATATGTTGGTTTATTTACCAAGATGGGATGTACTTGCAACTGGAATCTTTTTCTAAAAATGCTTTTTACTTTCTCTGCTACGGATAAGTAGGTGAAGAAATGTATTCAACCCAAAAAGTTCCATGTCGATGTTTCGCCGGAAATATATACCCTAATGACCTAGTTGTTGTCGACCACCACCACAGGAAGTATATGTTTTGAGTACCTATGAACCCAAAAACATTTTTAGCGAAAGGTACGTGTGTGTGTCCTGTCTGTCTGTCTGTGAACAACCTTACTTAAAAACGAAAAGTCGGTTAAAAACCAAAGTTGGTTTTCAAGTTAAATATCTTCAAGGATGCCATATGAAGGTTTTGAAGAAAATTCCTCTGCCCTAAACTACCCATAATATGGACAGTTTTTCAAGTATTCTGACCTTCTGAAAAATGGCTCTAACGATTTTGATTAGAATGCCATATTTTAAGATATTTTATAGCAAATGAAATGTATACTTTGAGTTTTCTGGCTATAGCCCATGGAGTCCTGTATATTCTTGATGACCTTTGCATAGCTGGTAAACCGTAGGAAATTGACCAAATCTTATCATACAAAAAATGTAGATCTCCTTGTAACAGATAAGTTATGTCCAAATGAAATTTTTTGTGCGTGTAGTGAACATTTCAGAGATATATCTTGTTATTTGGTGAGTTTTGCAATGCTTAAACTTTTCTCAAATGGAAGATCATTTTTCCCTTTTGTGCGGAGAATGAAACTTGATAGCCTGCATATAGCGACCACCTTTAAAAGATTTGACTGTCACCCAAAACCTACTGTATTCCCATATTCCTCTTGTACTTACAAGAAAATTATCTGTAGTAATACCACGAGGAGGTTTCATATGACGTAATTTTGCGAAAATTATCCCGAATATAAAAACCTCGACCGGTATTTGTTTAGACTATTCTGCGAAATAATTAATCATTAAATTAATGCTGTTAAATATTAATAGTGATTTAAGAGCAAACAAATTACAATAACATTCATATATTTTAATTAAGATTTATTTTCACAATGGCACTACAACTACTCCAGTTGGCTGTGAGAACAACAAAAACAATAATTTTAGCCTTTAATCCAGGGAAATGATGAATTTGGCGTATGAATATAAATGAACAAATTTGGTTAGTGGGTTGTTCATTTGAGGTAGGTCTGCTATATTTAATATTACGGTATTTTGACTTTGCCTCTTCAATTAAAACTCCTCACTAGAATAATCGACAAATCGTTTTTCTGCCATTTTTGAACGGTCCGCTGATTGTTTTATTGCGCATGGATACCTCAGATCTTCAAAAAGGTAAGAAACTGTTTAGGATGGCGGAACCAAGAGGAGGAGGTGATACAACCAAGAGGTGATAATGCAGCATGGTTGACACAAGTGAAACTGAAGATGGCGCTCTATTGTTTATTTCTCTCTCTCTCTCTCTCTCTCTCTCTCTCTCTCTCTCTCTCTCTCTCTCTCTGAAGTTTTAAACCCTGATTCAAATGTGATTTTGTTCCCTGACAATAAATAATATTACGCTAAATAGCACCACCAATACAAATATTAGCGCATTATACAAAGTAATTATGACCACAGTTTCAATAAGTAAACCTGTTAAACCTCTCTACATTATACTAACGCATCAAACAGAGCAATAATGATCATACTTTCAATAAGTAAATCTGTTAAACCGCTATATATTATACTAACGCATCAGAGCAATTATGATCATACTTTGAATAAGTAAACCTGCTAAATTCTATGTATTATATTAACGCTTCAAACAGAGCAATAATGATCACACTTTCAATAAGCAAACCTGTTAAATCTCTATATGTTATAAGCCTGATGAGGAAGTATGTAACATACAACACCCTACACAACAGTATCTAAAGAAAGAGCAATTCGCCGTACTCCGCTTTGCACTATTCCATCATATTGTCTTAATCTACCGTCTTTTTTCCCGTCCTTTGCTTTCTTTTTCAATGGCGTTCAGGTCCTTTCATTAGTTCCTTTTTAATTCTATACACTGCTGCTTCTGAACACCCGATAGCCTTGGCTGTTTCTTTTACTGCCTTACTAACATGCATTTTACTTGAAAAATAATCTAACACATTCATAATTATTTGGCGTTCCTTCTTAATTTACCAATATCCGTCTCTTCCTAGCTTTCCCTTCCATAACTACAAATATTAACGGAAATTTTTAAATAAGTAATACAATAACACTTCACAGGTTCCACACAGTAGGCACATACACGACTTCTTTCGAACTGTGACTACTGCTCCTTATAGTGTCCTCTGTGTCACGCCTGGCGCGTTTTAACAGAATAGATGAATACCTTTTGTTTGCCTTACACGATGAAAGCAAGAGATTACAGGCTTCTGGTTTATTTTAAAAACTGTCCCTAATCCTCCTCAACAATTGCTCTCGCTTGGTCCCCGATGTAAACGCAATAACAAAAAGGTTTCCCACAGTGTAACTTTTGTAGCGTACAGATATAAAATTTTCCGAAAACATTTAATTTAAAAAAATTGTAACACTTAACTGAGTAAACATAGGGAGTTTAAAGTATGCAGTATAGTTTACTCTAGCTAAGAAAAAATATAGACGTATTCTGGCAGTTAGTTGGTTAGTGCGTGATGAGTATAGAAATAACAAATATCCGACTTTGACTAAAGAAAACGTTTTCTGTGGAAATATATGCCTATAGAAATGTATAATGTCTCTAGAAAAATTCTGCATAGGATAATGTGTTCATACCTGAAATTTATAACAACTGAATATTTACACCATGCTATTAGGAACCTGGCAACAGCGCGAGGGTAGAAAAGGACAAAGCTAATGGCAACTTGTATGCGCTAGACAGAGACAGATATATCCTATTTAACTCCATACTGTCATCTAAGAGTGAGACAGGGTATAGTACAAGAGCAGGGAAAGTCGTGTGAATGCAACACATAATTGTTTTTTGTTCAGGGTTCATTAAGGGGAGTTAGGGGTGAGTTTAGGAAATTCTACAATTTGTATGCCAGCATTACCAAATTTTAACCACGTTAATATAGTGTTTATATATGCAGCTGTACAAAATTTTAAGTATGTAAGTCAAATAGCTTTTTAATTAAAAACGTTTAATTGATGAAAAAGATACTCTGATTAAAAATGCTCCTTGCGTAACAATATCTATATGCTAGATGCAATATTAATACTAGATGCAATATTAACCGGGCTATATGTATATGTTTGACATGAAAGTTGGTGATCTGATGCTTCATGCACTTGAAAGTCATAATTGCTCTGGATTTTTATTTTACACCAGTACTTTAGTATCTGGAAATTTTTTAATATGTCTATTTACAGATTTCACGTTTTTTTAACTTTCCATCGGTATTTGAACGTGAATATGTTCAATATTACTTAACTGAAAGGTATCAAAACCCAGAGCAATTTTTTAGCCTTATATGAATAAGAACACATCCTGAAATTTTCAAAAGAATCCCTTAAGAACTCTGTCGCAAGGAGTTTTTCAGATGCGTGAAAATGCTGAGAGAAAAGAAACTGAGAAAAACAGCATTAAACTTTTAAAACCTTCTAACCCCATCAGAGGTGTGTTGCAGCATAGGTTTCACTTTCTGATCTCTTGTCCTCTCTTATGCTGACAATTTCTGGGCTCTCCTTGTGTGTGTTTGTTTCCTCACTATATTTTCTACTCTGAATACATGTTCTAGCATTGCACTTCTGACAAATGCATATTGTTCCAACTGAAATGTTTTCATTCCTAAGACTATTCAACACTTGAATTGACTTTACACACCCCGTATTAAACTCCATGACAGTTTTCAGTACTGCAAGTTCAAGTTTATTCCTAGACACACACCTATTTTGGACAAATAGCTCCCACAACATTGTGAAGAGATACATTCGAGTTCTGTGTCGTACCCTTGGCATAGCGTTCTAGAAGCTGGTCAGAAACAAGTCGCTGATCCGGAAATAGAATTTTAGTTACTACTTCTGGAGACAACTTGTGATTTTGTGGATGCAGACTGAGGATAATTTGCATGATTGAGTTTCTGATCCGTCGATATTCAGTCTCGGTGGGTGCGCACGCCTAACCACCAGCCTCTTAATCACTATGCACCACTATTTAAAAATGTCCACCAGATCTTTAAAAATGGCGTTGGCATCAAAATCATTGCACTTTTTAATAGACAAAACATTGAACAGTTTTTCAACATAAAAATCTAAAAATCAACTTTTTTTACCAACTGGGCCAAATCTCACTCCTAACTCCCCTTAAAATGCGTATTTGTATTGAAATCTTGATCAGGAGGTTTTGGGTGGAATACAATAACTTCCCTGTCTACTACGTACGCAGTAGAGAAAGTAAGAATAAATTTGTTTAATTCACAAGGCTTCAAATGATGCATTTCTGGTGAAATGTTATATTGGGTATTTGGGTGGGATAAATACCTTCAATGTAGAAATAGTAAAAATGGACAAACACTACAACATGATCATAACTGTACTGATGTCGGAAATACTGGTAGTACTAAACTGTAGGTAACGTTTCTCAGAGGTGAAGTTCATTACAAGAAAGAGTTAGTTTGCAGGAAAGTTTTACGATATCGATTCTCGATTTCCCTTACTCGAATCTGTGACGTTGCCACGCAACATTTAGGCTTACAAATTACATAGCAGGACTTTTGTTTTATGTTGGTAATACAATATATAACTTAGCCGGAGGGTAGATAGCGAACGTGGAAGTAAAGTCAATTAATACCAACTGTCGCAACTGCGAAGTGTTTTATTCTCCTGCTTTAGTGTAAATGGCTGGCGATAAACTCCACTGCAATAAAGTGAAGCTTTTACTTTGAAATGGAGCTTTCAAACATTACTGCATTTTCTAGCACACAGCCTAATGTGTTTGCTTGATTTAGAATAGCAAACACCAGTAAAACGCATGTGATTTAGAATTTCGTTTGTTTATATTTTCTCTTTCCTATTATTTTTCCAAAGTAAATTTAATCACGCGAGGTCGAGTGCCTGTGTGGCACACTACGTTAATGCGGTTATATAATGAATTAAATACATTCACCAGGTTTTAACTTCTACAAAGGATACACAATCGCTTTGAAATTTTATACCAGTCGTTAATATAAATACTAAAGTTCAGCCTACGCCCAGCACGTCCACTGGTCACCTTAGCTTCTGTCAATAGGCAACAACAATTGAATTGGTTATGCTAATGCGTCCGTGTCTGGGGCTATCAAACAAACCAGAAATTAGCCCATCATCTAGGTGTTTTACTGCATACAATTATACAGGTTCCTACATCACCAACCATAGCAAGTCTCGTTACAGGTTCAAAAACATGTTCGAAAATTGGTCAACGCATTTTATATTTGATTAAAAACTAATAGTAATCAATGAAACAGAATACGAAAAGCCTAACAAACATTACCTTTCGTATATCCTAATGCATTTCAGAATGAAAAAATTTAATCGTCGGTCTGGGTGTCGCAGTTGATTAGACGCTGGCCTACTAATCCCAAGGTCGAGGGTTCAGATCCAGCCCAGGCTGATGGTTTTTAATGAGCTTAAAAACGACAGCTCCATATCAGTAGATTTACTGGCATGTAAAAGAACTCCTGTGGGACAAAATTCCGTCACACCGGCGACGCTGATATGATCCTGGGAATTGACAGTGTCGTGAAAAACAAAAAGCATAACCGTTTCGTTTCACTTTAAAGTTTTTTTATTAGTTTATTGATATCGATATGTACATGAAGATCTGAAAATGAGCTCGGGCACCTTAAGTTATAAAGTATTTTAACCTAGAACGTCTCGTAACAACTGAGGCTCGCATTCGAGAGGTTGCGGGTTCGATCCCGTTGAACCAGCCACTAAGATCTCGGCTTTTTCGCGGTTTCCTCTGAGCAATACTGAGATAGATGTCATTCGGTCTCCCATTTCCTGTAACTTAATTCTCTTATGTTTGAGTGCTGAAGGACCAGGCGATTGGACGGTAGGAGGCGCATATGATGGTGGAGTGCTTTGTGAAACTGCTGTGGTGTTCGATGTGGATCGGGCCTTCAGAGAGACCTCGCCGTGGAGAGATCTGCCTCTTTTCCTTCTCTTCGCCGCTTCCTCGTGGAGATTTCCAGAACCATAGCATACAACTGCCCCTCTGTTTCTTGATAACTACTTAGGCATTTTGAACATGTTTAATTTTCCACTGTAGGACGGGTATAAACAAACACGCCACAGTTAGACACACCCGCGGTCAACTGTTTCGGAATCTTGGCACTACGAGCTATAATCATTCAGGTATCTATTATACTGTGACTTTGGTGGGTTCAAAAGTAAAGAAGACAGATGTAGTCGGGATAAAGATACACTTTTATTTCCGTAAACAGTCACTTTTTACACTCGTTGCAACAGCAAGAAAGTCTTTTCCGATTCACTCACAGCACGGCTCCAAACTAGTAACACAACAACTGTCCCTTCTCCGTCGGCACGACTCCTCAACGCTTCGCATACGTCTCTTCTTTCCGTCGGCACGACTACTCAACGCTTCACATACGTCTGTCCCCTGTCTGTCGCACTTTACCGCTATTTATATCTCCCAGGCACTATTCTGGAAAGTTCAGTTATTGCGGTAAAATACAAAGCAGAAGATTCCCGAAGTCTCTATCCTTTTCTCTCTTTCGGCAAGCGCCCCAACAATGCGGCCATTCTCTGTCTCTTTCCTTCGGCTCCTTTGCGGTAGTGCCGACAATAATGCGAACTGCTAACTTGTGATGTATCAATAAATTAACGATGGAAAATTACTGTTCCCGTAATAACAATAAGACGTGTAATTCGCGTGAGTTGCTGAAATGATATGCTGCAACCTTTGCGGTTACCGCCAAGTATATGCTAAACTGAGCGCGGTCTATAAGAGCTACGGACTGCCGATAATCGGTCACTGTAAAGCACTTCGGCAACATAAAAGATTGTAATACTGTGTGACATGGAAGACAGAAAGATACCAATCGTGTAAATACATCAAAATACATTTATCAACATAAATCACGCCTACTTCAGGACTACCCCACCAAAGTTCCCATTTACACCTTGCGAATCTTAAGCTTATGATTCGCAACTGAAGCACAACCTTAACTCTGGGATTTATTAAATTATTAACCTCTGCAATTTTCAGAACTTGCATACATGTATTTTTAATGCATGCATGCATGTCACTTAATGCATTATGCGACTTTTGGGCGTACCGAGCTCTAATTGAATGTTGAACTAATGGATTTCTTCTTGGTTGAGTTCTATGAACTCGCTCACTTATAATTCTTTTTTCTTCAACTTGGAATGGGGCTAATGATTTCTTGTTCACTAACAAAATTGTAACTCATGCTCCTTACATTAAGCATTGATTTTAACATATGACATTTATTTATATATCTGGAATCATTTCCTTATACAACTATTAATCTTAGCAGTCAATAATTTGGCTAACAATTTGGTTAAAAATACCAGATCTATAGTGAACTCCCTAAACTTGTGAAAGCTGCAAAGCTATACATAGAAAAGCGAGAACTCAAACTGTGCTGCAGAGTGTGTTGTTGTCAAGCAAGAAATTGAAGGCATTTTTGGCATCTTCAATGGAGAAGGTAAGCATTTTTCAGGACTTTGTCAAAGGTGTGGCAAACTACCACGTGGTGCTTTGTGCTACGGTTCCCAACTGCTGCCCTGAGCAAGATATAAAACAATACATAATAGTGTAAGTACTAAGGAAGAAACCTAAACAAAAACGTTCACTCATACCCTGCCCTGTCCTTGCGGGTTTACTATGGAATGTAGGCCAATCACAAGCGTTACCGAAAGCAAAAGTTGTTTACATCCACAAATTAGGTCAATTCACTGACCAACCTCAACGCAACGTTGTCGAGTTACGTCACCTCTGAAATAGCAGCTCAGAGTGTTCCTTCATGTCTTTTAAGCGATTAATTACGAGTATTTCGAAACTTTGTGTGATGTCTCATAATTACCACCGAAGTTATATCAGAAATAAGTTATTCTACGCATCTTGCAAGTAAGAAACTGTTATCTTCGTACATTCCTGTGGAATTACGCATCCAATTTGGATTAAAAATATCTATTTTTTTAGAATTCGGCTGATCAAAAACAAAATGCCATTCGACTTTTTTGTTTGTAATGCTTCTATGAAGCACATATTAGAAGGAATGCAAAGATTTCTCTTCCACTCTGCATATATGTATGAATGCAACCGCATCTCCAAAACTGAGCGATCACTACGTATTAAACTCAAACCGTTTTTTTCTACACACTCTTCTTTTACAAAACTCAATCACACCTCTTTCCCTTCTTACCCTTTAACATACAATTCATACAATCTTCTGGTCGACCAATCACCATGAAAATTGGCACATGTAACTGCTTTTTCATGGAGGTTTTTATGCTACCCATTTTACTATGCAAGTATCACATTCACAAGGTTTTCTCTAGTTGCTTTTCTTTTACGTAACACATTCGCATGTCGTTCTCTACTCGCTCTTCAACATACAATTCGTATAATTTTCTATGATTGATATAGACGTGTGACATCTTACATTCACACAGCTTTCTCTACTTGCTTTCTTCCTGTAGTATTTGTGTTCTTTAAACAGTGCTTTTGAGTAGTATACCCAAGTTGTTATTTATTTTGTTTAGTTTTAATTAACTCTTTGTTTGAGTTCATTAAGTAACATTTTTTTAAATATCTCAAAAAAGAAACAAAAAGAACACAAGGCTATTGTGTAGGTGCAACCTAAGTCTAAAAGTTGAAGAGAAAAATAGTCAAATCACACGTAATGCCCGGTATTTCAGCTAACATATGATAATTTTCGACATTGTCATTCAGTTTGTGTTGACTTCTGCAAGTATAGCTCGCACAACAGAAGCAAATGCGTAATCGTGAATGGTAATATGGAGATTTCTCCGGTCGGTAGGCAAATACTGGGGTAGTTGCTTATGGACCACGATTTTCTTTCCATAATTTTCCTTCCATTACACGACATATCTGTTCGGCGGATATTTAAAGAACTGGCTGAATTTTATGTCGGATTCAAGTTGTTTATTGTCCAACAGGAAAGTATGAAAATACTGATTGCATTTTTGTAGCCGAGTGCTGTCTATGATGTATAAGGATCCATATTTCTTTAAATCATATGATCTTTTAGGTGAAAGCATACATTTAACTACGTAAGTTAATCAAATATATTCTGGGTAACAAAAGAGGTTATCCAGGCGTAAATGTGTGCAAATACATAAAAAATAGCTACCTCACTAATAAGCGAATTGAAATGAACATTACAACCATTAGTGGAAGATCAGCAGATTGTTTCGATTCTCTAGAAAAATACGCTATCTAGGCTTTTTAACTAACACTCTCTTGTAGATTAGTGCTATATTCTAGCCTGGTTTTGTCCTCTGAGCTTGAACATATTTACGACTGAGTAACCTCAGTTGATACCCAGGAGATATTTGATTAACTTGCGTCATTAAATGTACTCGTATGCTGTGCCATATGCCTTCCTGCTACATGAACTTGTGATTTGATTCCAGCTCCATATTGTACACACAGCCAGCAGTGAACCTTGTATTATTTGCTCAACATATTACCTACACCATACAAACATTGAAATATGCCGGAAAATGGGGGAGAAAAGGCTATGAGGTAATAATGACGCTCCCATATAAAACCACCATCCGTAGAATTAGCCGCAAATGACTTTCCGCTCTCAAAGTGCCATCAGGCCAGAATAAGAAGCATTTTTAGTTTCTCATCCACGTACCTAGTAGCTAACCCCACGGCACAACAGTGTTTCCGGACAAAGCCATACTGCCCGGCCGCTGCTTCCCCACCTCAACCCTCTAGAGGCCTACCCCCTAGTAGGCAGAGGAAATATTTTACTTCAACCAGAATTTATATATCGCGATTTCACAGAAAATAAATGCTTCAAAACTTCTTAAATAAAAAAGAAAATATTTTATAAAAAGGGCTAGGTGTGTATAATGTGTGTGTGCTTCTCTATGTGTGTATGTGTGTGTGTGTTTAAGCATAGCTTAAAAATAAATATCAGATAAACAGAGTATTTTACCTATATTCTGAAGATGCAAACCGAATATGTTCAAGAAAATATTTTGCTCTAAGATAATCTTTAGGAATTCTCTGTCTCTCTCTCTCTCTCTCTCTCTCTCTCTCTCTCTCTCTCTCTCTCTCTCTCTCTGTCTCTGTAAAAGATGACTCTAACAATGTGTACTAATATACCATAATTTAAGATATTTCCATTACAAAATAAACTGAATTTTCTAGTAGTAGGCCGTGAAGTTACATTTGCTCGGAAATGTAAATTTACAACATAAACTTTATAATAACATCATGTTATAAAACTTCAGATAAAAAACGGCAAATAATATATACACACACACACCTTATTTCAAATAACCTTTTTGCTGCATCAAACATTTCTGAGATATCCGTTGTTATTACTTTGAATTTTTGAATACTTCTTCATTTTTGAAGTGGTCAGCATTCATTTGGCAATGCTGCAACAAACATTTGGCGTGTAAAGTCGGTCTGTATGACTCAGTTGGTTAGACGCTGTTCCACTGATCTCAAGGTCGCGGGTTCAAATCTGGTCCAGACCGATGCTTTTTAAGTGTGCTTAAAAACGACAGCTCCATATCTTCAAAATGTACACCTGTCCAACAACGAAGTCGAGCAGAGCGATATACCATCTGGATTGTTGCTCATAGAATACCATTGGTAGCATGTTCAATCTGCTCTGCCATGTCCTTCAGTGCGGGTGGTTTTGTGGTGCATACCGTGTTCCATTGCATTTCCCGAAGACAGAATTCTAGAGGAGTTAAATGATGAAATCAAGGCATAAACTCCATAATACATCATGTTCCTCCTGTCCATTTCTGATTGAATATGCGATCAAGAAAATGTCTCACGACATGCAAGTGAGGTGGAGCCCCGTCTTGCTGGAAGTAAACCTCATTCTCAGAGACCATTAAGATATGGAATCACAATTTCCAACATCTGCAGGAAGTGTGACCTGTATCAGGCTCTTAGAAAAGGTAGGGTCGAATGATTTCTCTGAAAGACAGGCCACAGCATACATTACTCGTGGAAGATTGACGGCGTTTTCTTCAAAGATGTGTGGGAGAACGCAGTACATACAACTATGCCGATTAATTGTTTCATTATGTATGAATGTGGTTTCATCTGATTAAACAATAAAGTGTAGAAAATCTTCCTTTTGACACACTTGTTCAGGAACGACTCACAAAATTGCAGACACCTATCCGAGTCGTCCTCATTTAGTGCAATGTCTCGGAATGTGAGGCTTCCAGTTTTGATCTCGCACAATTTATGAACACTTATTTTATTGATGTCAGTCTCAAGAGAACATTACCTCACTCACTTATTTGGGGATAGTGCAAGAAACTGTATGACGCATCAGCACTCTCGTTATCAGTGGAGCTTCTCTTTCTTCCGCACCGACCTTCCAACACATCTTGCACCGTTCCATCGACTTCAAAGTTTCTCGGATACCTGTTATTATTACCCTTGCTGGTGGTGATATCCCAAATTCAACCCTTGAATGTTGTTGAACTTTGGTAACGTTTTCCACTTTTCAACAATACTACAGTAACAATTTCCATTGATCGAATTATAATCTCACCACCATGTTTATTTATAAACACATGCAGAACAATGAACGTGCTGCTATGCTTCTTTTCTTATACACAACAAAAATTATATTTCTGTCTCATTTCATTACTCAAAAATAACATTTCATAGTGTGTATACATCAATTTGGGATACTTTGTTTATTGAGAGTTAGCTTCACACGAGCTAGATTATGCAGAAGGTATTTAGCTGCTGAAAACTGTCCCGTATTCCAAGCCGCAATGGACGTTTAATCCACAAGAATTGAATTTGTTACAAAAACGTCTCCCTCCCGGAAGCTCAACCCTACCTCCGTGACAAACCGGAAGTACTGTCAACTTCTTGCAACTATCCTAACCTTTTCCCTAGAGAAAAACGTTTGCTGAATAATGCAAAAGTCGGCTTTGCCGTGAAACTTTAAACATTAAAACAAATGAAAACTGTCACTTCCTGCCTACGCTATAAAGCCATGGCTCTGGTAGTCTATGGATATCTTGCCCAAGCTGATGAGGGATTCATCTTTTAAGAAACAATACTAACGTAACGCTTTAATTGCAATTTCAGAATTAACTTCCTATTGCCTTCAACTACTTGTCTCCTTCGTTGTTCTATGCAGAAATGTATCCTCCTTGGGACCTTACCTAAGAAAATGAGAAGTTATCTGTAATTTTAGAATAAATTTAGCAGTATTATTATGATGATTATTCCTATTATGACTTTAAGATATGTGGCTGGTTACAAACTCTTGGATAAAAAAGTAATGAAGATTTCAGAAGAGAGTTGGGGATCCAGAGTCTAAATGATATAATTGAACACAAGAAAATCGGACGATCATGTAATGACGCAGGCAGATCAATTTCTTTGAAGACGAACAGCCACAAAGTTTATGCCGTGATGATGATAATTATTATTATTATTATTATTATTATTATTATTATTATTATTATTATTATTATTATTATTATTATTATTATTATTATTATTATTATTATTATTATTATTATTATTATTATTATTTGTAACGGTAAAATATTGAGTTAGAATATTTTTCTAAACATTTAGTTATATATCTGACACTGCTGAACAAACTTTGGCTACACAAAGCTATGGGGGACGGACATGAAGGGTTAAGCTCACATTTTAAAATCCTGATGTGTTGCATTAACAGGCTTTCTTTATTGATTTCTCTAGAAATTATTCGTACAAAAGCCATTATCATCGAAGGTCATATCGGTTGCTTTTAATCATTTGTAACAATTGCTCAATAGCATGTTCACTCCCTTAGGGTGGTTTTGAGCTTTGGTTTCTATTACTTTGGATTAATTATTATTACATTAAATTTACACACGCATTCACGCTTCCACGCATACTTCCAGACTCTAGGGAGGATATTTAAAGAAAAATTACCGGCCTCCAGCCGGTAATCGAACCGGTATCCCTCACAGAGCAGGCAGGTGCTCTACTGACTGAGCTACGGGGCCAGCCTGCCTGTTAATTCTGATAAACTTTCAATTTATATTTACATATTTCGTTTTAGGATATAACAAGTAAAGTGACAGATTTATAAAGAGCATTGCTATGTGACGGCTTAGAAATTAATGCTCTTTGCATACTCATCAGGAAGACAGCGACTTCCAAGTTGAGAAAAGCATACGTATTTGAAAATTAAAATCAATAAATTGAATATCTCGAAAATTATTAACTCCACAAAATAACTGCTTGATATAATTTGAATGCCTTAAGATTTCTGTGCAGTAAGATTTTGTCTACCTCTTACAGTTTCCCAATTAAAGGTAGCGCGGTAGTTCTTGACGTGAAAATTTTATATGAAAGGTTGAATGCGAGTCACTGCTCACCTTTTGCGGGACCGCTGGCATCGAGAGAGAGAGAGAGAGAGAGAGAGAGAGAGAGAGAGAGAGAGAAGGTACAGTCTGCAGTGAGATGACGTGCCTTTACGCACATGCTTCTGAGCTGAAGTAGTACAACACTATCAGCCAGTAATATCAGCCACACGTGTTACTCACTATACCACTATAATTGTTTCCACTTAATTTTCTTGCATTTCTTCTATTCCCGACATTTCTTCCTTGTCTGAATTGCTGTTATTTTCGTTATCTTCCTCGCTGCTTTCCATTTCATTATCTTGGATAATAATTTGATCAATCCTTTCTTCCAATTTGGCATCTTTATCCCAGTATTTATGTTCAATTTCTTCGACATGACGGTATGCCTTTTCCCATTCTATTTGTCCAATTTCCTCCAATCTCTGCCTGCAGAGGTTTTCAACATCTTTTAATTTAAACGTTACATTTCTAGCAGCTACTCATTGCTTTACGTCTCCCCATACTAACTCAATGGGATTCAGATCTGTTGGTACGGTGGAAGTCTTAAAGTTGTGTGGTTATTTGATCAATCAAATATTTCTTCTGAGCCGACTTATTGACTAAGACTAAGTCATACAAATGCGTCTTCGTACTGTGCTCATCAAACGAAATGTGATTTTGCAGCCAGGACTGCATGTGTTTTTTTTTTTTTTTTTTTTTTTTTTTTTTTTTTTTTATTTTTTAAAGAATTTGATTTTGGAGGTTTGTCAACTGTGCATTTTGGT
Organism: Tenodera sinensis; assembly: GCA_030765045.1. NCBI lineage: Eukaryota > Metazoa > Arthropoda > Insecta > Mantodea > Mantidae > Tenodera > Tenodera sinensis. The sequence goes on from CM060971.1 coordinate 29,918,933, forward strand.
AGGACGCATTGTCAATTACTAAAACAGAGTTAGGAGGTAAATTTGGAATTAACATTATACGAAGCCACTTGATATAGTTTTCAGTATTCATTTCTTTATGAAAGTGTCTCACAATTCGGTGAACTGAGCTGTGCGTTGTCTTGGTGGCTGCAGCAACTCTTTCTTGCATCTTCTGAATTTCTTTAAAATACATTGGAGAAAATCGATATTTATGTTTGGCTTCTTCCTTCATATACTCCTAAACATTAACAATGATCTCGCGACTTTAACTGTGCAGGGTTTTTCCTTTTATTTTTGACACTGTAGGAGGCATTGTCACGTTAGTAACTAACACATAACTACGCAACTAACTAGCATTCGTTAAAATACTTGCATGCTGTATCCGTACCGCACAAAACCTTCGCAGTCGACTGTATACACAAACGCGACAGAGGTGTCTGTTATCGCAGCATAAACATTTGCTGACCTGTTTATTAAGGGTAGGCCAGCTCACTGGATTTCTCCTCAAGGTCATTCGTCAAGAACTAACGCGCAACGTATACTATACAAAGGTCAGTCGTACCGTAGAAGGCTTCATAAGCTGTTCCTAGTAAACTCAAGGGGTTCCATGAAACATTTTCCATATTAGAATATGGAAGGCCCCTTGCTCGTACTGTGGAACTAATTCGAAATTTAAACGGTAACAAACAAATCAAAACATCCAAAAATTCGTATTAGATAAGTAGCATCTAAAGTTGATATTTTAGCAATACAGGTGCATACATCCATCAGGAATTTTCGCTTGACTCACTCTTTTTCAACTTTTTCTATTTCCACTCAGTGCACTGCTTAAAAGGTTACCCTTATTTTTCAGATAAGAAGATAAATCGTTCAATGGTATCCCGTATTCTTTCATGATTTCAGATTGTTTCTTCAAAGCCTTTTCAACTTCTCGAATGAACGGCGGCTTTTTCCCCAAAAAGTGTATTGTATTGCACACGCTGTTTACTTAGAGACATAGTGCTGTTGATTTGCAACACACTGAGTGGTAGGAAGCTCAAGTGACAACTTAAGGCACATGCCTTCTAAACATGGGGATCTGGGAGCAAGGTCGGCAGCTAGGATACCTATTCCACCCGCACCCCCTCCCCAAACTGCATTCCGACAAAACAACCCGGGAGCGATGACTTCTTCTGCAGAAAGCATGGACGAAGTTTGAAGCCGAAATTATGAATGTAATAGCTATTAAAATAATCTGATAAGAGTGACAGAAATAATCAGGAAGGGTTTTAAAAAAGCATCGTATGTATAAAGGGTGCAGACATTGGAATATTGTTTACTATTAAAATCGTCAGAAAGGCACGGAAGGTTACAGTCAGGTAATTAGCGGCAGGCACCCGGTTAAAACCCGCGGGACCAGTTTTCCTGGCAATCGGCGAGTGCAGATGCACTGAACCAGACAAAGAAGGTGAGGGCACGTGTACTTAAGGTTGATTGGTTTGGTTTAAGGCCGCTCAACTTCGAGGTCATCAGCGCCCTTAAAAGATTCATGGCAATAGCCAGATATAAATTTCACTCAAAAATAAAAATACTAGCAACATGGAAAATATACACAAAAACTAAAAAACACAGTGGCAACAGCCAGATATGAAACAAGGTGATAAATATGTCAAAAAGCATAAAATGAGATATCTAAAACTTTAAATCTTCAATAGATATTACACTCAGCTAAAAACTTAAAAATTCTATCAACCGCTGTTTTGTCGTCCGTCTGCAAGTCTGCCAGACAGCTGCAGAAAATCTCGAAGGTGCGCTAGAGAGCAACACTCTAGCAGCACGTGGCAAACTGACAAAAGGTTGTCACAGAGCGGACATAGAGGGGCAGTGTCCCTTTTAAATGGGTAACCATGCGAAAAATAGCAGTGCCCTATTCTTAATCGAGCCAAACTAACCTCCTCGCGGTGAGATGTACGACAAGAAGTTACCCAGTTTATCGGAAGTTCTTTCAGTTCTCTAAGCTTATTACCACGGAGAGCTGACCACTCTTCGTGCCAGGATGACAGCACCGCTCTCTGCACTTCAAGCCTAACTCTTCCGAAGTAACACGTGAGATTGGTAATACTGGGTTCCGTAGTGGTCGCCTTTGGTGAAGGCTCGGAAGTGCACTAAGGGAATCGCTCAAACTTAGGCAGTCACCTAATGTACGACGGCGCACATACTAAACGGCTCGGTAAATTGCATAAAGCTTTGCTGTAAAAATAGAAGTGCTATTTGGAAAACCGAATGTATGTGGTTCGGTTCCATAAACATAAGCACATCCAACACCGTTGGTGTTTTTTGAACCGTCGGTGCAAATACATGGACGGTCAATGTAGCGTGACAAAAATTCCACTCCAAGCTTCACTAGAAGATCTTGGAAACGAAAACCCCACAGGCTCAGCATTTTGCTTACTGTAGGTAGCGAAACAATCATCCTAGAAGCAGAAAATTCCGCTTCAAGTTATATTAAATTCCCGCGTTTAAACTAATTTACGACTGACATTTCTGAACAAAAACTTCGAATTAAGGAAAATTAAATTCGAATTACATGTGATCCTTCCACATTAGCTAATGCAAGATTCAAGGGACCAAGAAAAGTTGTCAAATTAACGATGATCTTGAATTATAAACGTTCGAATTATCCGAGTTTGACCGTATAAGTTATAGAACTCTTGGTGGTTTATTTTTTATTCGTTTATTCATTTTACTTTCTTCTATTTTTCGTTGAAGAGCTATTCACCTGTAATATTTTTTTTTTTTTTTTTTGGACTAAAGTTAGAAATGTCCCCAGTTTAAGTCTTCCAACGTCCGATATCCACCAAGCCGTTGTTTTCCTCTTGGAATTCAGAAACTGTGGTGATAAATATTACTTACTTGACAATTTTGTTTTGCTGCACTCCATTGTTTTCCCTTTGCCACAGAGTGGACATATCCTCACCACAGTGTTGTCAATAAATTTCTTGCATTTCCAGGCGTCCGATCTTAATCACGCTAAACCGCTCCTTTGTTCTAGAACATAGACATCTAAATAGGCCTCACTCTCCCAGCCTCTGTACTATTTGACGCTCTTAAGTTGTTCTAGTTTAGTTTTACATTGTGACCCCAAGTTTTGTCAATGAATATGAAGCCGTTATCTGTGAATCATATTCTAACCATTGTACTCCATGTTCTCCCACGTAAACAGCCGTACCTCATTCCAATTTCTGACAAAAACCCCTGCGTACGTAATTCGTTACGCTTACCACAGTTGTCCAACCCTCCAAAGGCTATGGTGCATTCCCCCTGAAAACAACCGTCATCTCCCCTCCCATTATTTCTGTGACCGCAATTTCAACTATTTAATTCCTTTTTATGCCTCTGGAAAGCACCACAAAGAGGCTGCACTACAGATATTATAGCAGTTATTGTGATACCACCACACATTAACAGCTTAAACAAATAATTGAAAAGTTAAAATCGATTTAAAAATTCTAATAGTTACGCAAAACAGAATTACGAGTACAAATATTTTGAAGATGTGTTTATTACTCGGTATTTCAGTGTATCCTTTTGTACCTATCTAAATAGATCAATATAGCAAATGTAATAACTAGGGACCGAACTTTCATACAGGGAACAAAACTTGCGGAGTATAAATCATAGGACGTGAGAAGAGTCAGTCTGTCACATGATCACAGCAGAGAGGAAACCAGGTACAGTTGACACACGAACATGGTGGATAAGATTATTGCACAACTTACATTCGATACTGTCAACATTTGCAGTAAAATATTCACTCGCTAATTCCTGTACCAGTTTAGCAATACGTAAATATTTCGATTTTCTGACTGGCGGGATTTTACTCTGTGAACTCCACATTCGAGAGACACTGTGCACTGTAGGTAGTGAACCCTAGTTGTATGTTGTGCTCTCACTGTACTCGCGCAATGATGTCATGCTCTGCCCACGTAGCAGGTAACTTGCGATCGCCTCATTACGCGATAGCCGTATATAAGTTCGAACCTTAGTAACAACGCTATACGTTCTAACATGTACATATAATATTATAGTTCCCTTTATACATTTCCAGAAATTATCTTCAGTGTGCCAGGTTATACCGTGCAATATGGATTTTATTTTTTATTATTTTTTTTTTTCTAAATACAGCACATTTAGATTAACAAAGTTAACAATAGATACTGAGTAAACAATTGCAATTCTCAATTAAAAATTCGAATACGTTTATATTACCTACGTTCAATTTACTTCAATATTTTGTACTCCCAGAAAATTTAAATTCCCCCCTCTCAAAAAATGTTCCTGATGCCGCAACACTCTGCATGTACAAGTGTTGCCAGAGAAAGCTGAAGTCTAAGTGCATAAATAACTAAACTGCCGTTATGGAGGCACAAAACGCACCACAATCAAATATTCAACGAACTTTTTAAGTGAATTATTATCTCCTCTTGACTGCTGAAATTAAAGATATATAGACAGAACTTACTTCAGAATTATGATCTATCAAGTTTAAGTACTTTGACGGTGAAGATCTCGCTGGTCCGCTAGCCATCAGGTCCTTACTTTTATTCTGGCTCATCTCGGAAGTGCAGGTACACAGGAATTGCCTGACGAACACTTCAATGAAGAGACAATGTCATGTTATCCGTGGTATTTCAAATACGTATGATTTCAGAGAGAGAAACAGCTGTTTTACCTTACACAGATGTAACGTTTCTATAACACTAAATTTTAAATAGAAACATATACAAACGAATACATATTACCATAATCTGTAGGCAAAAAGTGCATGAAATTTAATCACATATATAAAGTCAACAAATCAACAAATCAAACTTTACAAAAATGACTACATTTGGGTGTGTGACGTTTAATTATTGCCACAGTACTCAGAAGTTTTGTAAGCAACCTGTATGGAAATGTGGCCTTATCTTTCAGGCTCATATCACTACACCGTTCACGAATACCTACTCTTCTCTACGTTATCGTCTGCCGAAACTGAAGAGGTGCTGACCTTCTCGATAGATGATCCCAAAGTAATCTTGCTCCGGTGTTAGCGAGACCTAAGTGCTCGCTTCCAGCAGTTCAACGGAAACCTCTGCAACTTTAAACGACTGGCACTTCTCCTATACTTAGTCAAGTTTCAGACAAAAAAGAAAGAAGTAACTCTACTGACTAGGAAAATCTGACAGATTGTGAAATAGTTTTTTATTTCCTCTGAATAGGATACGGTAGCTATGAGCAAGAAACATTTCCACCTTGACTAGATTTCCTCCTAGAATGAATTGAATAACTTACTCTTTTTTCTGCCTTCGATATCTTCTAGAGCTGGAAGTTTGCTTTAGAAAATCAGCGGTGATAATCCTGTCGCGATATGACAGGTAAGTTAAAGCCTCATTAAATAAATAGAAATAAAAAAATCCTAGAGAAAGATCTTGCTGCGTTTTCAAATACTGCACATTCAAATATTGCATAACTATAGTGATAAATTAAAGTCACATTTTCGTTTCTATGGGAACAAGCTAGCAGCAATATTGCACAGGGTGGTTAACTACGTGTCTAAATATTAAATGTGTCTCACTTGCTTCACACACAAAGATTATAAATTAAAGTGTGTTAGGATGTGTTAATGAACAATGAATAAGGTATCTGCATCTTCTGGAAGGGAATTACTTTAACTATAGCACAGATTTGTTGTGATTGAAACTGGTGTACTAATAACAGAGCTTTAATGCGTAAAATACTTATTTGAGGAGCAGATATGACATGCCCAGTAGCATATTGTGATATGAGTGTAGTAAGTGCATTACTATAGAATTAAGAAATAGTTTGAAAACACGAGCCGAAGTCGAGATTCTGTTATACATTTGCACACTATTTTTGCATGATCGTGCATTTCATTATTTTAAATAAATTGACGATAAAAATAACTTATAATGAACTCACGTATCCTCACCTTGAATTTCCGATAACACAATGCTGTTAATTCAGAAGCTTTAACTGACACGATGGCTTAGTGATACAGGAAGCTTTGAGATTGTTTGACGCTTGACATGACTTAAAGCAGGACGAGAATAGAGAGGCAGTGTTTCAAGAAGAATTTGAGGTCGAAATGGTGGGTTGCGGAGAGGCATAGAAAATTGGATGCGCGTCGTTGATTCCTGACAAATCAAACATGAGTGAAATGTTCATTCACCTTTAACTATTTAGTTCACAGTAATATTTTAAATAAGTTGTTCTGTTCAGAGTATGCAACTCAATGGGTTGTTTGATTATTGCAAATATGTAAATTAAGGCTCCGTCCTGGTGCATATTTTGGTCGATAGAGGACTCTAAAGAAACCAGTTCATACATCGGGCTTTCACTTTTGTCTTTTCTTCCACGTTTGTCTTTCACTATTCTGGACCACAAATTCCTAGATGACACTTAAACACTAAACACTGCTTTGTTTTGCCTATCTACATTCCTTTCCCCTATTGTGAAATTGCACATAGTCACTGCATGAGTCCACTTTATAGGATCCATTCGGAGCCCATCTCTATTTTGAACACATTGCTAATATTCCTGTGGCTAATTTATGTATTTATTTAATATAATACTCTAGACTTGTGGACCATTTGCCATCAGTGTTCTGGCTTCCCAATAGAGTTGACCATTTCTTCCATTCCATAATCTCTGGAGTGCACCACATTTTCTTAGAGGTTCGAAGGTCATGGGATTGTCATTCTTACATAATGTGTAGTGCTGCGTCAAATTTATATTACAAAATTATATGATTTAGGCCTATGACTCTGCAATATGTTGTGACGCAATAATTTCAACTCTCAAGACAACGTTTGTTTCTATTAGCGCTGTATATGGATCTGGTAACAATACGTTGATAACATTTCCAAATGTGTGATACTCCGCATTTAATATCTATCGACAAAGGAAAACGTATTTACCAAGTTGAAACTTGTTCTATCTAAGCCTTGCACTAGTTTAGTACACAAAGCAGAAAAGTGCTTTGTTTTTATTCCAACAATACATTTTCTTTCTTATTATTTTAATAAGGCGTTTCTCGTAACTACAATGTTGACATGCTTGTCAGGGCAACTGAATGTTTTATTTTTTTCTTTGCAGGTGACTTGTATAAAATTGTGGTAATGAAATCATTTCTTAGCAGGGATTACAGCACTTATGCCGTAATTACCCTATTATGCTTTATTCTGAATGTGACATCTACCTTACGTCACACTTAGTATTTATACAACTTCTCCCCAAATACTTTGTTTTTAAATGGAGGAAAAATCGTCCATATTTGGCTTATTTCATACAAAACCTTCGACTAAAATACATCACATGCACTGCTTCATAGGGAGTTAAAAGGAAAGATATGCTCCTTCAAGCCTCCCACCACCCTGATTTCTTCACGCTTATTATTCGGCACTACCATAAACGACTTTTTCCCCAAGCAAAAATATCTAACGACAAGAGATATGCAGGCAGTTCTTCATAAACCTAAATCTTTTGATCGGTTTCGTGTCGGTTTTAACCATGAAAACTGCTTCGAATGATAGCATCTCGTGTTATAACAGAATATTACACACGCATATTCAGGATGAATATACTTGATTAAAGTGTTAACCAATAATGGTTACCGTGATTAAAATAAGCAACATTACATATTGTAACAAAATTACAAGTCCACTTACCTTTTATCACCTTATTTCCTCTAGAAACTCTCTCAAAATAGTCACAATTTTCAGCTTTCTCGTCTATTGCAATACAATTTTACGAAAACTTTATAAAATCGTTCAACTGTATACAACTCAATCTCAATTTACCACTCACTGACACTCAACTCGTGCCGGTTCACTTATCCCCAAGAAATCACAGCAACATTTCTGGAAGCTTCGGGAAACTGTGTCGCACGGTATTTTTCTAAGCCGCCTATATCGCGTTTTGCACAGCGGCGTTGTCGTATGATGACTCTTATTCTTCTTTGCTGGTGGCCGACGCTACAATATGCATATACCTATAGGATCTTTCAAAAGTTCAAACATAAGGAAAATAAGGTAAATGAGACAGTTGAAACTGAGCGTGGTCAGGAGGATACTGATCTGGAAGTAGATGCAGAAACTAATCCTGAAGCAGCAGTTTCTGAAAGAAACTACTTGAAGTTATTATGGCCATATCAACAATTATAGCCAAAGTAAAGATGGGTAAGAAAAAGCAGACTTTTTATGCTCTTTCGAAAATGCATGGATTTTTACCAAGATGTTTGTGGTGAACTAATAACGCAAAAGGCTGAAAGTTGCATTTTGAGAGAACTTAATTGTAACAAACCACAAAAAGAACAACAGTGACAGTTTTCCTCACGCGCAAGCGATAACCAAAACTGCACGACCGGAAAAATAAGTCCAACTTCATAGAACAACCGAAAAGAAAGGACACACCGTTTTTATCTCGACAACAAATGGACAAAGTGTGCGGGAAGTACAAGAACTTGTCACCAAAAAATTCCATCTGGCAAAAGATAAAATAAAAGTAAAGCATATTCACACAACTGTGGATAAATTGGTCTTGGAAACTGAGAGCCAAGAGGAGGTTGACAAAATTATGAACCATCCAGCATTATCTGATGAACTTATAAAAGTGGAGTTTCCGAAAAAAAGACTCCCGCTTATGATTTTATATGACATCTTTAGTGGACAATCTAATGAAGAAATAACTGAAAACTTATATCAGCAAAATGATTCACATCTAATGACTTTTGAAGAATTTAACAAACATTTCCGTCTACATTTTAAAACTGGCCCACGGGAAAAGGCGACGGTACATCACGTGGCTGAAGTATCGGCAAGAATGAGACAGCAGATTTTAGAAATTGGGAAATTATATGTTGGTTTCCAGGCAATTACCATAAGAGACTACACAGTAGTTGCCAGATGTATGAAGTGTCACAACTTAGGACACAGCAAGAAATTGCAGTTGTGGACAGTTACGGTGAGTTGGGTCCTACCAAACCTAACTGCCAAAAGATAGGACGACCGGCCACTTGTATTCCTTGTCTCAGAAGAGGACGACGAGACTGCCTCACTTACAAGACCTACTGGCAGGCCCGAATTTAGGACCTCTGACGCCCCTGGAAAAAAAAATGCCCCCCCCCCAACTTGCAATATATACATTACTTAAATTTTCACAACATAGATAATGGTTTCACTAGTTTGGATACTTTAGTATGAGTGGTAAACACCATAAGTGAGTTTATTAAAATTTATGTAGACACATCTTAATAGAAAGAACTTACACTAAAGAGCATCACCCCATATTAGATGTCAAAACATATACTTTTTAAATAACAAGAGGCTTCCTCCTTGCCCTGTCATTTGCAAACACGTTAATGAGTTCACCATAATCCATTTTCACTGTTAAGTCAGGTTAAATTGCAAGAGCACCAAGATAACTAAGACGATCCTTCGTGATGTTCTTAAATAATTATTTATGCGTCTTAAAGAAGAAAATGATCTCTCAGTTGAACAGTTGGAGTGAACGATACTGAGCCCCACTGAGTCTCTTTCTTTCTGTCATTTTATTCAATGACAATCGACACTGAAACTGAGAAAACGAAAGAAAATGTGATAAAACAGTTGAAAAACTTAAAAGATTCAAACATAACCTACTACTTCATTTTGCCGGAATGTCGGCTCATTAAATATAATAGAACTCACTATAATTACAATAATAATAATTCCTGTTCATTGCCTCAGCTAACAATATACAGAAAATTAACGTTAATGAATAACAACACACACTTCTTGATCTTACAAGATTTTGCGTGTGTTAATCGATTCTCACTATTGGAATACGTTTCGCTTTGTCTCCGCTACGTGCGCATAGCGTGCAAACTAATCAGCATAGCCAACATGCGTCAATTAATATTCCTCTGCGAGCGGAAAATTTAAATGAATTTGATGTTTTATGTCTATGCTTTTTTATTTTTTATTTATTTATTTATTTACTCACTCACTCACTCACTCACTCACTCACTCACTCACTCACTTACCTACCTACCTACCTACCTACCTACCTACCTACCTACCTACCTACCTACCTACCTACCTACCTACCTACCTACCTACCTACCTACCTACCTACCTACCTACCTACCTACCTACCTACCTACCTACCTACCTACCTACCTACCTACCTACCTACCTACCTACCTACCTACCTACCTACCTACCTACCTACCTACCTACCTACCTACCTACCTACCTACCTACCTACCTACCTACCTACCTACCTACCTACCTACCTACCTACCTACCTACCTACCTACCTACCTACCTACCTACCTACCTACCTACCTACCTACCTACCTACCTACCTACCTACCTACCTACCTACCTACCTACCTACCTACCTACCTACCTACCTACCTACCTACCTACCTACCTACCTACCTACCTACCTACCTACCTACCTACCTACCTACCTACCTACCTACCTACCTACCTACCTACCTACCTACCTACCTACCTACCTACCTACCTACCTACCTACCTACCTACCTACCTACCTACCTACCTACCTACCTACCTACCTACCTACCTACCTACCTACCTACCTACCTACCTACCTACCTACCTACCTACCTACCTACCTACCTACCTACCTACCTACCTACCTACCTACCTACCTACCTACCTACCTACCTACCTACCTACCTACCTACCTACCTACCTACCTACCTACCTACCTACCTACCTACCTACCTACCTACCTACCTACCTACCTACCTACCTACCTACCTACCTACCTACCTACCTACCTACCTACCTACCTACCTACCTACCTACCTACCTACCTACCTACCTACCTACCTACCTACCTACCTACCTACCTACCTACCTACCTACCTACCTACCTACCTACCTACCTACCTACCTACCTACCTACCTACCTACCTACCTACCTACCTACCTACCTACCTACCTACCTACCTACCTACCTACCTACCTACCTACCTACCTACCTACCTACCTACCTACCTACCTACCTACCTACCTACCTACCTACCTACCTACCTACCTACCTACCTACCTACCTACCTACCTACCTACCTACCTACCTACCTACCTACCTACCTACCTACCTACCTACCTACCTACCTACCTACCTACCTACCTACCTACCTACCTACCTACCTACCTACCCACCCACCCACCCACCCGCCCACCCACCCACCCACCCGCCCACCCACCCACCCACCCACCCACCCACCCACCTACCTACCTACCCACCTACCTACCCACCTACCCACCCCGAGCGACCTGATTTGGCTCTTGGTTCTTGAAAAGACAGGCCAATGGCATTCGCCCAGCGACTTGTGTTGGATGCACACGTGTTTCATGGTACTTGGTGATTGGAGGAAAGCAGTTTCCAGTACATCTCGCCAGGGAGCAGCAGGAGGACTTCCGCAGCGACCGTGGTGGAGTGACAAGACCAACCGAGCCAGGCAATAGCATAGAAACCACGTATACCCTATAAGAGGCTTGGTAAACAAGCTTTAGGGTACACCCAACGCGGATTCTGCTTTCTTGGAGCAAGCTGTGAGCCGTGAGATAAAGCACCGAGAACAGGTAAACTCCAGACTTTAAACTGACTGACAGACCACAAGACAACGGGTTCGTAGGACCAAAGCCAAGGGTCAGGACTCTTAGTCCAGCACCCGGAGAGACAAAGCTCGCATGCCTGCACTGCGCGGGGAAACACCTCGTTGCAGACTGCGACAAAGGCACAGCTGAAAAAGAGTGCGCCAACTGCCACAAACCATATGTAAGTGTTTACAAGGGGTGTGAAGTGCGGCACAAAGTTATTGACAACCGCCACCGCGGTCCTAGAAATGCGCAACCAGTCCGCACAGGGGTGAGCTTCGCCGCCACCCTTAGCGAGGCTGAAAGCATTGTGCAGCAGGCTGAAGCTGCACAAACTGGGCCAGCACAAGTATAAACTGTACAAACTGCATCAGCCACTTGCGTGGAGGGGAGAGGAGCAGCCACGCCCCTCTCGCGGAAAGAGAGAAAGAAGGGCTGAAAGGCTGAAAGGCCGTGACCAGCTCTAATAGAGCAAGAGGCCACCTGTAGTGCAGAGCCTCAAGCTGCCGAAGTACCCACCCCGGCCCCAACCCAAACCATAAATGCCCAACCGGCACGCACCACTTCTCATACTGCGGAGGTTTATGCAACAAATTACGGACGACAACGTTGACGTCCTACATAAACACCAAATCCTGCTTCAAACTCTAGAGCAGCTGTTTCCCAAATCCTCCCCGTAATGATCTACCGAATTGTGCGTAGACCATTCCGTGCTGCGTTCTGGAATGCCAATGGCGTAAGGGAACAACGCCCAGGCATTCTAGAGTTTGTACAATCCCATGGGATCGACGTCATCATGGTTACCGAAACACCTGCATGCTGGTATGAACTTCTGCTGCCAAGTTACGTCGCCCATCGGTCTGATCGGGTCGGCCGAGAGGGCGGTGGTGCAGCCACCTTCATCAAACGCAACATCACTCATACACCTTTTCCTCTTCCTGCCCTTCAGTACGTGGGGACTACTGCCATTAGGCTTGCCATTGGCGGTATGGAACGTTGTTGATTGCGGCTTAGACCCACGTGATCATCGCTTCTACGAAGGAGATTATACCACACTCCTTAACCTACACCCAATAGTCTGCATCACTGGAGATCTTAACGCGAAGCATGGGTTCTGGTACAGTCGCACTAGCAGCCAGAGAGGGCGCGGGCTCTACAGCCTCATCAGTGGAGACCCCTAGCCTCATCGCACACGGGCCGAGAGGTCCAACATTCCATCCGGACCGCGGCAGGCTTGACGTCTTAGATATCATGATCACAAAAACCATGCCATTGCACTTTGACCTCTCGGCAATTAATGAGCTCAATTCCACAGCAGCCATGCCAGCTCTGTTAAACTTAGACTGGACACATGAGACCGACTGGGATGCAGCAGTTCTAGAACTCAACCGATCCCTCGACCCTTAACCACGCATCGATGATCTCGAAGCGTTGGAAGCGGCAGCGAAGGATGTTTCCCACCAGATCCTAAATGCGGTACGCGCACACACTCACCGTATTCCCACCAACACCCCTGACCCGAGAACCTTACCTATGGAACTCCGGCAGTTGCTAAAAGCCAAGGCAACTGTTCCGAAGTTATGGCAGCGCTTCCGCCATCCCAGGATAGATGCAGTATTCCAGAGGTTCAAAACCCTGGCAAGGCGGCTGCTCCGTGCGCATAGAACAGCATGGGAAAACACTCTTTAGAATGTAAACCTTCAAGAAAAGAAACCATGGCGGATAATAAGGGCCTTGAGGAAGGACAAGACCCAATACTAGCATCCCTTGCATGACACTCGTGGGCGGCTCACGCTCGAGCCAGACGAGAAAGCCACTGTGCTCGCGGACCACCTTGAGGTACAGTTCGAACCCCGGGAAGACCCACAAAACGAAGACGTTACGGAACTTGTGGAAGCGACCGTGGATTACCTCTATGAGGAACTACGGCAGCTACACGGGGAGATCCAAGTTCCTATAATTACCCCAAAAGCGGTGATCTCCGAAATCCAAAGTCTAAACCCAAATAAATTCCCTGAAAATGACTGCGTCACGGCGCTCATGCTCCAGCACCTACCCAAAAAGGCTGTCGTCCGCTTGGCCCGGATTTTCAATGCACCTACGTCTCCGTCACTTTCCAGTATGCTGAAAGGAGGCGAGGGTGGTGTTTATCTCGAAACCCGTCAAGAACCCAGCCTTTCCTAACAACTACCGCTCCACCAGCATTCTCCCAGCCGTCTCAAAAGTTTTTAAGTGGTAGCTCCTCGCCCACCTAACGCCTCTTTTTGAGGATAGGCAACTCCAACCGGATCACCAGTTTGGGTTTAGTCGGGTTCACTCCACGACCATGCAGTTGCTGTGTGTGGCCGAGAAGGTTGCCCTGGGTTTCCAGGAAAACTTCAAGACCATAGCTGTTAGGCTGGACGTGGAAAAGGCATTCACCACAACCTGGCACCAAGGCCTACTGTACAAACTAAAGCAGGCAAACATCCCTCCCTCATATCTCACGCTGATTAGCAGCTTCCTTCAGGACCGCACTTTCAGAGTGAAAGTGGAAGGAAGACTGTCCACACTAAGAGATATAGCGGCAGGAGTCCCAGAGGGCAGTGTACTCTCCCCGCTACTCTTCGCAGCATACATGTCCAACTTCCCCACGGAACAGCATACTGCGACATGCCAGTATGCGGACGGTGTCCTCATCATGGCACAAAATAGGAATGTGAGATATTGCCTCCCTCCCCTTCAACGACAACTCGACGCCGTCGACCTTTGGAGTGAGAAGTGGAGAACGGCTACTAGTCCGGGGAAAAGCTCCGCACTCCTCCTTGGCAAGGTTCGCCATTGGCGGCCGGAACGTAGCTGCGGCTCAGGCGGAGAAATATCCCATTGGTAACCTCCGCCAAATACTTAGGCGTTCTCCTCGACCGCGGGCTAACATACGCTACACATATCCTCGCAAAGGCCGGAGTCGGTCATGCTGCACTCAGACAGCTCTACCCTATCCTCTGATATACCATGCCTACTTACCTGAAACTACGCATTTACCGGGCAATCATCCCACCATTGATCTTGTACGGCTGCGAAGCCTGGAGATCGGCGGTACCCTCCACCATATGCAGAATATGGCATTGAGAACAATATATGATATCGGGCGTAGATTCCCGTCTTACGTCCTTCACAACCACTCCGGACTACCCTACATCATGGACTTGGTGAGGGAGCGATCCCAAACCATGCACACCAAACTGAGTTCCCACACCAACCAACTAGTACTGGCACTAGGTCAATACGACCACAGGAACCCGTAGAAGGGAAAGCTGCCGCCTTCCTAAGGACGCCCTTGGGTAATGGTAATGCCACTCCCATCATCTAGCACATGATGCCAACTCCAACACCTGTTCCTGCCCCCTTCCTGCATCCAAACTTAAGTATGTAGGAAGAAACCATTGCCCACAGACACAAAAGCTTGAAAAAAAATTTGGACCACCTTCTATACTGCACAGATAAAGTCACATTAAGCGGCTAGGTGCTGTGCAGATAAACATACCGTAGAGGAGAACCTGTACGACCTGTTCTTGAATGCTGGAATACTATGGAAAGACAAATAAGGGCTGAGTTAATATCCTTATGGCAGACAGAATGGGATAACCTGAAAACTGGGAGACGTACCTATAGGTTTTACCGTAGTATATGAGAAAGGTTACGACTAAAGCACCTAAATCCCTTACAAGCTGCATTACACTATATTACGGCTACGAACCAGATAGCACTTTAATATCAACTCTGAACTGTGCACCAGATGCAATACAGGAGATACTCCACAACATGTAATTTTTAACTGTCAGAAATACAGTGCAATAGCACAATCTAAGAGGGAAAAGCTCATGCACCTCAGTTTATCTGAAATGGTCAGGAATAAGGAAAATCTAAATACTTTAAATGTGTTAGCGACTCAAATCAGTATACCAGAAAGATGTTTAAGACTAGCTGAACAGGAAAGAAATCTCAGACATTTTGATAGACCTCAAGCGACTGTTGTACCACCACCCCGTCGATCGTTAACATTGTCAAATCAATCTAAGCGAAACCAAGTGCCCCAAACTCCTGTACCTGTTATATCAAGAACATATGCATAGAACAGAAGAAGATTTCATTGGATCACTGGCCGACAAGTGTAGGCACAAATGAGAAGAACGAGGCCAAAACGACACCCTGATGAGACCTGGACCGCCTACCACAGACGAGCAGTGGCTAGGGAACAATAAAATTGCATGAATTACTCCTAGATCTCATATATAACTTGAAATTATCAATAATTTTCATTATTATTATTAATATTATTATTATTATTATTATTATTATTATTATTATTATTATTATTATTATTATTATTATTATTATTATTATTATTATTATTATTATTATTATTATTATTATTATTATTATTATTATTATTACTATTATTATTATTATTATTATTATTATTATTATTATTATTATTATTATTATTATTATTATTATTATTATTATTATTATTTATTTATTTTTTTTAGGTCAAACATTAAACCGCTGTAAATATTATAATATTAATTGAGATAAGAAAAAACAAAAACATCACCTGGAAAAACAATAAGGTTTACAAAACACTGGACAGATGTTCACTATTCTCTTGTTCATGCTATAGCGTTCATGCTATGGCGACACCATGCACATAATTTTAAAGATAATATCCTGAAATATTGGCAATTTCATGCAAGATGACGTCTGTCAGTTGTAGTGGGTTGTTCGATGTGTTAGGAGAAGTCGTTCTTTATGGTACCCTCATAAACAAAAGACGGACGGATTGAGATCTGGAGATCGCGGAGGCCACGTTGTTGGGAAATACCTACTAATAAGGCGATTATTATGACACTTTTGTCATATTTCATGATTCTGGGCTAATAATTAGACTTTGATTCAACAAGTTATTCATGGAAATTCTAAGGTTTTCACGGCCGGTGTCAATACTAGAAACAATATATTTCGGGCTTATGGGCCGTGGTCTACGGGGCTCCTTCTTCTTCCTAGACGTTTAGTCTGCGACTACGGTAGACATCATCAGTGGCGGCAAGATCGAAGTATCCTAGTGGAGATTTCAACAGCAACTGACAAAACGACGAAACGTCTGGAAAGAAGGAGCCCAGTAGACCATGGCCCATAAGCCCGGAATATATTGTTTCTAGTAAGGTATTCATGATTTAAGAGTTACTTTATGATGTGGCTTCATTTCACAATTCATTAGCCCATAGTTTTTCGAAGAAGACAATAATGGAATAAGACAGACTGTTACAGTAAACGGGGAGCACTACTGTAGCATATTACAGAACCTCGCCATCCCTAGACTGAGAAATCAGGATATGGAAAACATAATCTTCATGCAAGATAGCGCTCCATTCCACCTCCATTGCAAAGCAATTCATTATGCAGATACATGGCCATCCTGACACCTATAGAATGTGAGGTAGGCAAACTACTCCCCAGCCACAGAGGTGGGCAGCAATTAACTTGTTAATTTCTTTTCCTTCAAGGGATGTATGGGAATGCAATAGTAATAGCCAAAATCTTTGAAAGTGGGTTACTATATCCCTTTGAAATTTATTTCTCTTTTTTTTTTTATTTTTTTTTTTTATTATTATTATTATTATTAACGCCCTCTTACGTAATATCATATCCGACGGTAAATGAATGAAGTGAACAAAATGAAGCTCAGATGAGCCCAAGATCCATAGAGCTTTAAGTTACCCGACATTCGTCTTCTCAGGATAAGGGAAAACCTCGGAAAAAGCCTTATCAGGATAACTCACCCTAAGCGAGATTCGAACTCCCCACCCCTTGGACATGAGACAGACACGCTACTACCTCGCTACACAGGCGGGCTCCGTTCTATTTGCATGGCCAAAAGATAAAAAAAAAAATGTATAACGACTCCCTATTTGAGAAAAGTATAGGCATAGCGGATAGAAGAGATAGTGTGAGCTCTTCGGGAGTTACTATGGTTCGCTCGCAAGGTGGTATTGGTGTCGCGGTCGCTTCACTTTAGTTCACGAATGCATGGTGGAAATGTGTTTCATATTATCAATTAGCATTTTAAATACCTAAAATCGTAAGCACGAATATTTGAAATACTGTTCTGAAACATCGTCTTTTCTTGACACATAATATAGAATGATATTTTACAATAATGGGTATTATAATTCATGAAAAAAATTGGAAATATCTGCTCACATGATTTTATGCTGAAAAATTAAACCATAATGCAAATTATCTATGTTATGTATATAAAATATTGATACTCACCGTGGAATTAGATGTTGGAGACCTTGGAGAGCTTACGTGTTGATTTTGCTGACTTCGATGACATCATTTCTCTACTGATTTCCTTGGTACGAAAAAAGAAGCGACACTTCATGTAATGTAGTGTTAACTTTCCAACTAAATCCAGTTTGGGTTCCACGCAACATCCTATTCCACTGGGTCCTAATATGATTTCGTCTATGTTATCTAAGCACTCGTAAAATATATCAGCCCACAAACTTTCAGATGAGCACATTTGCTTCTCTAAAATAGCCTCGAGTTGCAAAAGAATATTAACCACACATTCAGAGGGGTAGGTTAAATACCGACCATTTTTTAGGGTGCCATAGTCAGAGGGTCTATCGGTGGACAGAGTAGAGGCACAGGTTTCACAAGTTTTTCGAGCATCTTCTTTACTATATAACCCCCTAAATTGTGTACTAAGCATCTTTTAGAAATATTGTCCTTATAGAGTTCGGGAACTTCACTTTCCCAGTCAAGTATTTTAGTTTTGTTCTTTAATTTGTTTCTAACAAGATCCAACAGCTCACGGTTTTTTTTTTGCTCAGTTTGCTTTGCCAATATACGAATTTGATTCATAAAAGATGTAAGTGATGGCTCCACTTTATTCTCACAATTAGCAGCATTTGACAGTGCAAGTTTTAGAGGGACATACACAGCCCGTAGCATATGTAAATGTAAAAAGTCAACTGTGGAAGGATGGTCATCACAGCTCAAAGAACGCATAATTCCAAAGTGCCGTTCAAGGGGGTCTTGATTGAATTTTTCTGTTAAGACATATGCAAATCCTCTATTCCATAAATACTCGGACACTTCCAAAGTACTTTTTAAGGTGACTCTAAGAGATTCCATTGTCCTAGTTGAGCAGAATGTGTTATTTTCAAACCTTATTATGCGAAAGAAATCTTTTAGTACTCTGTGAGATTGCGAATTTTTATAGAGTGCTTTAATTGGAACTGTGGAGTTTAATGCATCTACAAGATTATTTACATCTCTTGTGAATAGTTCAGTATTTTCGCTTCCCTTAAATTTTTCAAAATTAATTTTCCTGAAGAAGTCAATGTCATTTGCAGTGCTGTTACTGAACAATTGAAAACACAGTCTCACATTCATTCTCTGAAAAGACATGGGGTCTATGTGGGATGAGGTCAATTTCGGGCAAACTCTAAGACCAGAGTGTCAGCTTCATAAATATATCTAAAAAATTATATTGGATGCTCTTATTTCCGTATAAGACATCCACCTTATCATGAAAATAATTTCTCATGCCTTTTATTATGTGGACGCAATCTGAAAAAACCCATATTCTTCTTTTGTCATCAAGTGGGTGCTGGATACTGCATTGTACATTTTCACATGTTGCTCCTATTCCTAAATTTTTCCATACTTTTTTGTTTGATTGACTTCCATCACTAGTGAAACCAACAATTCTTGTCCCTGAGTTTTCTAACTGGATAATTACTTCTATAAGGAGCTTAGCTAGTATATCACCAGGTATAGCATTTCTACTTGCGTAAATCGCTACTGGTTGGCTCCAATTATGTAATTAAGGGAACAAACATAAAAACTAAAGCATGGTTAGCCATCGAATTTTTCTGATTGTCAGGAGTGTGTTCACCTAGATTCACGAATCCATCCACTTTTAGTGAGCTAGCATTGAGTCTAACTTCTTCTCTTAATTTGATTTCATCAAATATTACAACTCCAAGACACTTGTTTTCATCTTCTTCTTGACTGAATGTAGTAGAAATCGCATTTAGAGCATTACTATTTATACCATATGTGCACTTTATCCCTTTAGATAATTTCCTTAAGTGGGCTTCAGAAGTCAGGGGCAGCAATTCATGTGTTCAGCAATGTCTATAACCTTTAGGGCTTTTAATTTTAGCTTTCTAATAGAAATTCATTGGTGTAACGCATCCTCTTTGAGCTCGTCTGACATTTTTTAAGCATTGTATCTAGAATCAGCTTTTATTTTTTGCTTAAACAATTTAAATTGCGTTTATGTTCGCAACAAGTAGTAGCGAATTTCTTTTCTACTATTTTTAATTTAGCCCTCTCTTTAGATAGCAGGATTTTAGTTCTAACTAAATTTCTATTGAGGTTTCTAATTCTTTTCTTCAGTGTAGTAATTTCATTATTGACACTTGTATTTGTGACCTTGGAGGAATTAGAACTGTTTTCTGTGAATTCCTCATTGTTGAAGGACGGCGCGTTTGAAATAAGAACTGGTTGACTGGATCCTGCATCTGGTAATTTACTTATTGTTGAATATTGCTTTTTCAGTAACTCCTTGTCTCTGTTTTGTGGAGATTTTCGGGATTTATGCACTGTAGTTAAGTACCTGACTTTAACCGCCATTTAATTCTAGGGATTTCAACTAGTTTTCCATGCACAACAAATGAATCCACTTTCACTAAAAAGTCCTCTCGAAAATGTTTGTCACAAATACTAGATTTAACAGATAATTTAGTGTCTTTCCTAAGAATAGACTTTTCCCATTTGTAAAACAGATTTTTATCTTTAGGAGGAGTAAAAAAAGTCTAGCTTCTGAGCAGTTTCTGTATCCTGAACGACACCCGGGTACAAAACAAGTTGGCATTTTTAATCAATTATTGATGTTGCTTGAAACTTACGTTTTGAAGAACACACACATTTATGCACAAACTTAGAAGCAATTTCACAAGTTATGTACCTAATTACTCACAACACACAACGCATACGTATAAAATTGTCTGTACTTCCGAATCACATACTAGACAGTTCGGTCGCATTTTGAGGCGACTGCGATCGCCACGCCACAGTTTCGGTCAGTTGCCACGGGACCACTGATCATGTAGTGAACTAGCGGGAGAGCTCAGACTTTCTCTTCTATCCGCTATGGTATAAGTATTGGAACATTCAAAGGAATAACAAGGACTATTTCTTATCTTCACTAAAAAATGTCATAAATTGTGTATTTTAACAAGATCTACATTTTTGTGCAGTGAGATTTTTCCTATATCTTATGGTATACCAGTTGTGCTAAAACCTTCCGAAATGAAGAGGACTTCTGAGAACATTCCTAGAAAATTTAAGTTATACATTTCATTTTTTATGAAACTGTCTTAAATATACGGTATTTTAATCAAAATCATTAGAATTATTTTTGATAAAATCAACATTTTCGATAAATATGTCTTGTAAAGAGTAGTCTGGGGTGAAGGGATGTTTTTGAAAATCTTCGTGCCGTGTACCTGGAAGATGCTGAACATGAATAACAAGTTTGGTATTTAACCTACTTTTAGTTTGTGAGTTATCCTTTTCACATACACACACACGCACTCACACACACACACACACACACACACACACACACACACCAAGCATGCACGCGTGCGCGCGTATACACACATATACACCGGACACGGACCTTTTTCTAAAAATTCCTTTTTGGATATGAGGGAAGTTCAAAACGTGTATTTCCACTAAAATCTCGGTGTCAAATTTTTGGGTAGAATGCACTTCCCCTTCTTACTAAACGTAGCAGAGATAGTAAAACCTAACTGTGTAATTTGATTTCAGAAAGTTAAGCGTGAAATGTCGGCTAATTTGGGTTGTCTTGGATAAAACAATATTTATATAACTTTTATTCAATTCTGTCTACACTAGCCCACTTTGTTTAGCTGCATATATACGAACTGTGTGTATGTGTAATTCCTTTGAAAGGTTCATCTCTTATGATACAATTACGAAACTTACTTTCTGGATGCACCTCATATAAACAACATTGGATTCCAATAGGAATTATTATCTTCATGCTACTGCATGCACATCGTTCAAAATGTATTTAAACAAATACTAATTAGAGCGTGCAACATAATCATACCTGCATGTTCCTACTTTTTGTGAAATATTAATTAAAATGACACTGGCTGTAATTACGTGCAACATTATAATACTGAAGTTGTTTACAAATAAATTACTATTGACAAATTAATAATTGTTTCACTGTGCAATTTAATAGAAAGGGGTCGCTACTTTGTTAGTCCCATTCTTCATGCGTTTTATAAATTAAAAGTGATCAACATCGCTAGCATTACTATAAAATGTAAAACATTTAAAAAAAAAATATGATTGATGCAGAATTTGTCGCACGTTGTGGGCGCCAGTTTGATGCTGAAATAGAATAGTCACACGTTGTGTGCATATTTGATGCTGTATTTCTTTCGACATTTCTTAAAATCTCGGCTCTGATGTCCTGCGTTGGTCGACTATGGGAGTTCCTTCTGCATCTTTGCAACGGCTGCTACAGTAGAACTAAAGAGTGTTATCCACGGGGTATGCTTGGGAGTTGGTCAGAAACGACACAGGCACTAGAGTTTTCGTAAGTTTTAACTTAAAATAACTCAAGACATCGAGGCTTGCGCGAAATACAGACTATGGCCCGATTGCGTCATCTTGATTGAAGAGAACCGAAGCAGAACGTGAATAATATAACTTCCCCGTTTAGAGGAACAGCATAAGGAAGTGATATCCATTGAATTGTCACTCATTATTGAAAATAAAAACACGTAACAAAAATACCTGCACAATATTATAATACGTTACATAAATAATAAATCACATATCAATATAATAAAGATTAACTATCTATCTCAATAGCTGCTGTTATTATCATCAAATTTTAAACATGAGGCACGTGATTATTGCCAAACTTAATTAAACTAAAACTGAATATATACATGTAAATGGAAATATTCCATCCTCAATATTTTGAGTTTTAATGGCCCATTGTGACTAACCGATATATTATTATAACTAGTCAATCATATTAAACTAATGGTAATATTGATATGTTGCCTACCCCGGAGAAACGGGAAGACTTATTTTTCAATATCGCTTGTATAAAGTACTTACCAATGTATCCACTTACCTTACATAATATTTATTAATGATGGAATCTATAAATTTTAACTTATTATCAGCGGGGCATATATAGTTCTCTCAGTTTCAGTTTTGTTTATCGAGTGAAAGTTTAGTCTGGTGCCGGTACAAAGAACCCGGCTTACAGACTACAATTAACATTAACTTACAATTATAAATATTTACAAAGTATACAGTTTTTGGGTTTAACAAAACCCATACGGTGACCATATTAAGAAGTTTTTGGGTGTGGATTTGTCCTTTAGATAGCCATCCCAGAAATTGAAGCAAAATACTAATTAAACTCAGTCTATCAACATTTACCATGCTGGTTTGGTAAATTTGCACATAAAATAGCAATTATCAACAATAGGCTAAGCTGTGATACCTGTGTTAATTTGTAAAAGTGGAGAAAGAGTTGAGATATGATGTTATAAAGTTAGGTTAGGGTTGCATATTATTATTGATGGCAGGTGTGGATGCTACCTCTGATAACACAGGACTCTTGTCGTTCTATTCATATAGGTACACATTAACCTAGGTGTCGTTGCCTGCATAGTTCCATTATGTGTGAGCAAAGACAGGGGACAAAATTTGACACAAATTTGATGAAGGTGGGGAAAATGTAAATGACCTAGCTACTGCCTGTTTTCTAAATTGATTGATTAACTTCGTAAATGTTTTGTTAATATTAATTGCAGTTAACTGTTGCCAGAATGGTTTAACAAAAACCAACCCATACCATCTTTAGTTCAACAGTTTTTGGGTGCAGATTTGTCCTTTCAATGTCTTTCATTTATATATAAACTGTCCTAATTAGTTTTACATCCATACACACTACAACGTCGACCCATATTGTTCAATTCTACACCTAAAACAAAACTAGAATTACATACCTTTCAGTAGCGGTATCACCATGCTACAATATAGGTTATGGATTCTTGAATAACTTCACTGAAGAATTGACTATTACTTAAATCACTTAAAATTACACACTATAAATGAAAATAATCATTTTAATTTAATAGTTCAACAATAACAAGTAGAACTTACGAAAACCATGCGAAAAACTGTTCAATTGCTCAAAAGAAACCGTTAAAAAGTGCAGCGAAAAACATCTGTTATTATTCTCGTACTACAACAAGAAAAGTACTGAAAAATTAATTTTGATCAATTTACAATATTTACAAATAAACACAATCACTGAAATAGCATATACCGCCACTAATTCACTTTCAATTAAACAAAACTAACACGTGTTTCCCCATAACATTCCACACTGGTAGCCATGTTTGTTAGAATGCCAGATTCTCGACTATCAGCTGATCGGCCCGGGCCTCAGCCTGAGTTTCACGCGAGCCTCGTCATGACAGGAATTGGAGTATGTCGACCGTTGATTAACGCAGAAACTTTTAATTTTTACGCAGCATACCTTAATTGTTGACCTCCCCATTGTAGATCCAACCGTCAAGTAAATAATTTAAAAGAAAATCCGTTGGTCTAGACGCGTTAGACGACCGGGGTCAAATGAGTGTGCCTCGACCACCGGTGTCAAATGAATTTCCGTATCAAATGACCCACATTATTTTACTTTATTATGTCGTAAACATAATGTGATTGTCCGAAAAACAAAACAGTTCCGATCGGCAACTCTCACATCTCAGATACATTTCTTTTCCTTTGTAACTACTCAATATGAATTCTAAACAAACATACTTACAATCTATCAATAGACAAATGCACACACACACGCACACACGCACACACATACACACACACGCACACGCACATATTAGTTCACAAAACTATTTTCGTTTCTTCTGGTTCTATATAATATTCTTTATTTTCAAAAGTCTTGTTATTTGTACTTTTTCTGATATTGTTCTTGTCTTCCTTCTCATGCCACTTCACTATCACTAATTTTTGGTCGTGACATTATCATCACACTTCCATGAACTTTATGGTTAACGTTCCTTTCACACAATACATACTCGTATATACATGTCATTACCACTTACGTTATATTTCAATGTTATATTTACTCAAATCTTATATATTTAATTGAGCAATTCTTGTATATATATTCCGCGTAACTTCGAAACGGCTCTTAACGATTTCCATCAAATTTTGTATTCAGATAGAGTTTTGCTTTTTAAGTTCATCTATATAGGCGTAATTCCCGAAAAAACGCAACTTTACATAAAAAATAACATTTTTTATTCTCGCTTCTACAGTGCAATTCTTATATATATTTCAGAAACGGCTGTAAAGATTTGGTTAAATTTTTGTATACATGCATATTACGTTCACAGTGTTTCCTCTACTCACTTTTAGGTAACACATTCACATCTCGTTCTCTACACACTCTTATATTAACAATTTTCCATAAAAACGTGATTTTACACCAAAAGGAAAACATTTTTATCCCCAGTTTTAAAATAAGCCATACCCTGTTCTCTATGTCTGAAATAGAAATGCAATTACATTCACACTGTTTTCTCCTCGCACTTTTAGGTAACACATTCACATCTCTTTCTCTACTCTCTCTTCTATAAACACTTTTCCATAAAAACGTGATTTTACACCAAAAATCATTTTTAAAATAAGTCATACCATGTTCTGTATGTTTGAAATAGAAATGCTATTACATTCACACTGTTTTCTCCTCTCACGTTTAGGTAATACATTCACATCTGTTTCTCTACTCACTCTACCACAAAGAAGTCATACAATCTTCCGTGCGTTTGAAATAGAAATGCCACATATACTCATACTGTTTTCTCTACTCACTTTTAGGTAACACATTCACATCTCTTTCTCTACTCACTCTTCTATAAACAATTTTCCATAAAAAACGCGATTTTACACCAAATATCTTTTTATCCCCAGCTTTAAAATAAATCTTACCATGTTCAGTATGTTTGAAATAGAAATGCCATTACATTCACACTGTTTTCTCCTCACACTTTTGAGTAACACATTCACATTGCTGCTCTACTCACTCTTCTATAAAGAAGTCATACAATTTCTAGCATGTTTGAAATAGAAATACTACGTATTACATTCACACTGTTTTCTCTACTTACTTTTGGGTAACACATTCATAACTGTTTCTCTACTTACTCTTCTAGAAATAAGTCATACAATTTTCTATATGTTTGAAATAGAAATGCTGCATATTACATTTACAGTGTTTTCTCTACTTAAGTACTTTTAGGTAGCACATTCACATCTCTTTCTCTATTCAGTCTTTTATGAACAATTTTCCATAACAACGCGATTTTACAAAAAAAAAAGTTTTTGATCCTCGCTTTTAAAATATGTCATACCTGTTCTGAAGTAGAAATGCTTTTACATTCACACTATTTTCTCCTCTCACTTTTAGGTAACACATTCACATCTCTTTCTCTACTCACTTTTCTACAAATAAGTCATACAATTTTCTATATGTTTAAAATAAAAATGCAGCATATTACATTCACAGTGGTTTCTCCACTTACTTTTAGGTAATACATTCGCAACTTTTTCTCTACTCACTCTTCTACAAACAATTCCTATCATCTATAAATTCGACACGTATATGTATTTTTTATGGAGAAAGTTTTTATGGTAACAATTTTCGCACACAATATTGTCACCGCGCCCGCCGCATCTAATTGCCGACAACAGCAGTGTCACCCATCGCATTATTGTCGGCACTACCGCAAAGGAGCCGAAGGAAAGAGACAGAGAATGGCCGCATTGTTGGGGCGATTGCCGAAAGAGAGAAAAGGATAGAGGCTTCTGGAATCTTCTACTTTGTATCTCATCGCAATAACTGAACTTTCCAGAATAGTGCCTGGGAGATATAAATAGCGGTAAAGTGCGACAGAAGAGGCGGTCAGACGTATGTGAAGGTTGAGTAGTGCTGCCGACGGAGAAGGGACAGTTGTTGTGTTACTAGTTCGGAGCCGTGCTGTTGGTGAATGGGAAAAGACTTTCTTACTGTTGCAACGAATGTACAAAGTTACTGTTTACGGAAATAAAAGTGTTTCTTTATCTCGACTACATCTGTCTACTTTACTTTACACACCAACCAAAAGTCACAATATGTTACTTTCAAATGGTCTTCTGCTCGCTTTTTTTTCGTAGCACTTTCATGCATCCTCTGTTTGCCCTTCAACATACAATTCATATACTTTCTATAATTGAAATATAAATGCAACGTATTGCATTCACACGATTTCCTCTACTAATTCTTCCTTTACGAGACACGATCAGTCTTCTTTCGCTACTCGCCCTTCAACATACAATTCATACAATTTGCTATATGTTTGAAACAGAAATACAACGTATTACATTCATACTGTTTTCTCTATTCACTTTTGTTTTACGTCACAATTCACATGTTATTCCTATCGTTTATCAACTTCATACATACCAACGGCTATACATATCGTATGTTGAAGAGTGAGTAAACTCCAAACCCGATTGACCGATCGCCATGAAAATTAACATGTCTAAGTGTTTTCATGTCGAAGGTTTTTATGGAATCCATTTTTACACGCACCGTATTACGTTCACATAGTTTTCTCTACTCTATTAGCTTTTACATAACATACTACTCCCTCTTCTACAAACAGTCCATATATTTTTCCATACATTTGAAATATAAGTTTAACGTATAGCATTCACACGGTTTTTCTACTCCTTTTTGTTTAACTAAACACATTCACATTTCTTTCACTACTCCCGCTTCCACGAACAATTACGAACAATTCATACAATTTTCTATGTGCTTGAAACAGAAATGCGCAGTACATCACATAGCTTTATCAACCAGATTTTCTTCCTGTATTCTTTATTCTTCAAGAGTGATTTTGCTTAGTGTCGCTCCGGTGTTTTAATAAAAAATAAAGAAATAGTTAAAAAAAAGTAAAGTAATAACAATTGATGTCAGGAGTGCTCCGAAAAGCACGATATGGAACAGTTCATGAAAGAAATGTTGGCTAAGATGGACATAATGGGGAATGAAATGAATTCCGGAATGCGGCAGAGGAAACAAATATGAAAATTGGAAAAGTGTAAACTACGGAATAGAAAGTATGGGAACAAAATGGACAAAATGGAAACAAAAATGGAAGCTAAATTGAAAATGTAAACTCCGAAACAGAAAAGATGAAGGCGGGAATGTCCAATATGAAGATTGCTCTAACGGAGAATACTAACGAGCTGGCCTGGGTTAAGGAAGCCATGGAAGAACTCTAAGGAAATATGAAGGACCTCGGCCAACGTGTTAAGGTCCTGGAGTCAATCGCAGCACCAAACAACTGAACTCCATAATGGAACAAATACTCGACGAAAACCTCAAACTAGGTGGATATCTACGGGGGAGGCCTGCGCTCAGCAGTAGACGTTTTTCAGCTGAAATATTTGTATGTATTTCTATATCTCTTGGATAGACCCAATCTTACCACACAAAAAATGTAGATCTCGTTAACACACTATGTACAAAATGAAAATGTTTATTTAGTGAACTATTTAGGAAATATTCCTTGCTATTTGTGTGAGTTTTGGAATATTTAAACTTCCGTGAAATGGAAGATCGTTATTTACTTTTTTATATCTTAGTGGTGCAAACAAAAAAAAAGGGGGGGGGGGGAACCTAAAAGCTTTAAAAGTCTTGACTATTGCTCAAAGCCTACTGTATTCCCATATTCCCCTTGCACCTACAAGGAAATAAGCAGTAAGATAATTTTCGCAAATGCTTATCTCAACTAACACGTGGAAGATACAGGAATAAGAGTTTGTAAGAATGGTTAGTACAAGAGCATCGAAAGTGTGTGAATGCAACGCATCAAGTTTTTGTGTATCTTTCATTACCTAAAATGCTCAGTGTGTCAAAATGTTTGACGGATTAACGTCTAATTTTCAGCAAAACTTCATGAATGTTTAATCACATATACATTTTTGAAAATGTTTAGTACATTACTTTTTATTAAATGGTTTCATTGTCTGATATACATAAAATCGAAAAATGGCAAAATGCAAAGGGCTTAAAGGTCTTTTCTAGCACAGCTCCATTTGAGTATTTAAAAATAATAAAAAAAAAATACCTTTGCTCTGTTATAGGCAAAATAGGAATCTTAATACGATCTAAAACCGATTGACACTTGGAGCATTTTAGATTAAAACAGCTAATTGAATCTAGAGCAAGAACGTTAATGTAATTGAAACAAATGTAGACACATATCCGAAATTTTGTATCATACGTACAAACATATTGAGATATCATACACATCATGCCTTGATAAAAATGTCGCGTGGTTCAATTTGAGTCTCTCGATTTTTAGGCTTTTTACTGGTGCAGTTCTTAAATGTCGATATGCCTACTGCATTGGTAGTTCCATTGATATGTTTATAAACTGCTTCTTACTCTTAACGATATCCAGTATTTCTCCTAACTATGATTAGAAGTAATTTACAAAATGTTTTATTTTTTACATTCTCACGACTTTCTCTACTCTTACTTACACAAACTATTCATAAAAATGCTTGTTCTTCTACATATTTCTCGTTAACAGAGTTAAATCTTAATTATATACCTATACATGTCGTTGTAAATAAATCAAAAACAAAATAAACTAAAGCGATTGTCAAACCTTTTAAACGTGGGCTTCTATGGGATGCCTTTGAAATTCCGTCCTTTTTCAGATGATCGCGAAAACAAAGACCAAAGAAAGGGAAAAATAATTTGCAGTTGAAAAGAGTATATAGGTAGTGTTTGAAAATTCAAACCAATAGCAAAGACTACTTCAAAAAAGGTTAACTTTTATCATTTTTATCGTTTGACTTATATGGTCACGTCGGGTGCTTTGACTGAAACGTTTGATGGCGTTTGTACTCTTTAAACCTTTAGATTAGATCACTGTTTTCCTCATTTTTGAGTTATTTCCACATGCACATTTATTCTCACATTCACACTTCCACATACTCTGAAGGGTAGGGAATTGTCATAATTACAGAAAAATCCCCTACCTGCCCGGCCGGAATCGAACCTGGCATCTTTTGGGGCCAGCACGCCGGTGACTTGAGCACTGAAGTAGTCGTCCCCAAACCTAAAAGGCGGATTTAACCACATTTAACATGTTTTATGGTTTGCCAGTTGTACAAAAATCATTCAGAATGAACGCCGTTCCCAGAAATTTCAACATATGTATCTAAGTGGTCATGTCGTAAACATAATACCTATTTTAGACTCATTTTTTAGAAAATAATAAGAAAAGTTTGGTAATTCGACTTAAGTGTAATTCCCCCCACCCTCCCCTTTTAATATTCATTGTCGCAGCCCCGGAAGATCCTGAATTTGATGCCTAACGTGTTGTCTATTTATGCTGTTCACAAACACACACACACACACACACACACACACATACACACACACACACACACACACACACACACATACATACATACATATACAGAGAGAGACGGCATTTACACACTTCTTTTTCTTTTCAATTCTGTTTGCATTCGTTAGTTTATAGAACCAGCTGTCTCTAACTCCTCACGATTCTTCCGTAAGGTTGAAATTAGAATTTTTTACCAGTTAATTGAATGCCAATTAAGTTTTCTCATTTGTTTTGATATTTTCCACTGCGTTACAGTACAAAGCCGGTGTGAATTAATTAGTTCCATAGGATTACCTTAACCCCTAATAAATACAATACAAGATATTTGGCTAGTTAACCTATAAGTATAACAAAGATGAACATAAACCTGTTGTATTAATTATGCACTTTAATGCGGAGAAGGCTGAGCTTCAGATGCAAGTTTCGTTCCCGAAACTTTACAGTAAATATTTGTTTACAGATTCCCTGATCTCTTGTGTCTATGCGCAGCATAACTCAAAAACGAACTAAAGTTGAATACCAAACTTGGCATTTAAGTTCAGCCTCTTGCAAGGATGCAACATAATTTCGAGAAATTCACCATACCGCAAACTGCATTTTACACAGAATTTGGTTTACTCAAAAATGCCTCTAAGAGTTTGATTAAAATGCCATCTGTTTAAGATACTTGCACAACAAGAGTACACCCATGGAAAAAAAAAAAAAAAAAAAAAAGTCATATCTGGAATGCCACACTACTTTAACAACTCAATGAGTACTGAATAATCTGCAGTTTTCAACTAGTAAGTATGTCTGTGTGTCTGTATATCTGTCATATATATATATATATATGTGTGTGTGTGTGTGTGTGTGTGTGTGTGTGTGTGTGTGTGTGTGTGTGTGTGTGTGTGTGTGTGTGTGTATGTCTGTCTGTCGACTGTCTGTAGGAACGCATTTATGTATGTACGCGTTCCACACATTACCCTTTTTTGTTCATGGGGGTACATATTGAATTTTCTGCGAGAAACCTGTGAAGTTTAAATGACTTGTGCAACTGGCAAACTGTAAGAGATACACAAAATATTTATTCTACGGAAAATTTTCTCGTATCTCGTTAAAGCACACAATTCATATCAAATAACATTTTTTGGCGTTTAACATACCAAAGACACTCTTTCTTATTGTTTTGAATTTTCAAATACATATACTCTGTCATCTGCCATCTACCTATAGTAGGTAAGGAGAGCTTACGAAAAAAAATGAATCTCAATATTTCCCCGGAAATATTGATATCTTTGATATCTAAGATAGAAACTGATTATCCGGGCTTGTGGGCCGTGGTCTAGTCAGGAAACTCCTTCCAGACGTTTCGTCTGAAGCTGCGTCGAACATCCTCAGTGGCGTTGCCTTAACACTCTGGTAGTCTGTCAGTCATCGCCGAGACTACCAGAGTGTTAAGGCAACGCCACTGAGGATGTTCGACGCAGCTTCGGACGAAACGTCTGGAAGGAGTTTCCTGACTAGACCACGGCCCACAAGCCCGGATAATCAGTTTCTATATTATGACACCGGCCGTGAAAGCTTACGCAGTTTGATCTTTGAGTTTGATCTTTGATATCTGCTAAACCCCTCCCCCCCCCCTCGCCAAGAAAAAGCTTCAACCAGTTTTAAGAATAGTTCCTGTATATGTGTGTATGTATCTGTATGTGTATCAAAAAGCCGAATTGATGACAAAATTAGTAGTTCAAACCAATATCTTCCAAAGATTTCCAATAAATCTCTCCCATCCCAAATACCTTTACAGGGACAGATTTTCATAATTTATATTTTCTCAAAAATGCCTCTAATAATTTTTATTAAGATATTTATACGACAAACAATGTTTATTTTGATTTCTGGAAAATAATCTTAGAATTTGGCTTCATTCGGAAGGAATTTTATATACTTGTAAACTTAAGGGATAGACGAAATAGCACCAACAAACACGTAAATCTCTTTGAGACACTCAATTTATTTCACATAATCTACTCGTATTTCGTGGCATCAGTCATTTTCGAGATATCCATTTATATTGCGTTCAATCTCTAATGCTTGATTATTTAAAGTTTTGGCGCTATTTGCTTGATTCACGCGATGGTATGGAAAGTTATGGCATTTTAAAACCATAGCGAGCCGCTTTTGAACATCTGACTATCGATTTGGTATCCTCTTGTACCTACAACAAAATGTGTAGTGACACATTTAGAAACGTTTATTTTGAATAACATGAAGCAGATAGATAAATGGGCATGCTCCTTAGCTCCTTAGCGCTGTGATAGTACAGCTGCTTGCCAGGTGGGAGACCCGGTTTCGATTCCCAATACCAGCAAGGGGATTTTCTCATGGTGGGAGACCTAGTTCGGAGTGCGCTCAGCCTCGTTAGGTCCCAAAGGGGCCAATTGAGTGTCTATTTGATTGAGAAGTAGTGACCTCTAGTTGCGAAGACCACATATATTGGCCGGGAGAAACCGGGGCGCGACCACGTCGCACCATCTAGTACTGCACCCCACTCATGACGCCCGTGTCAGGCAGAGGTGAGAGAGCAGTGGCTGGGCTCTTAGGTTTACCACTTATGCAAAATGCATCCAGAAGGAACTCTCAAGAAAGCGAAAATTCAATATTTGTTATGCAAATATCTTATAGTATTTTAATCAAAATCGTTAGAGCCATTTTCGAAAAAATTAAATTTTCGGAAAATCTTCAATGTAAAGGCTAGTTTGATTTATAGGATTTTTTAAACAGTCGCTCTGCATCCTTAGATGATACCGAACTTAAACACCAAGTTTGGTATATGACCGACTTCTCCTTTTTGACATGCTATTCTCAGAGAATAAATGGTATACCTACAGACGCACGACCTTTTCCTAAAATTCTTTTTTCAGTCTAGGGGTCCTTAAAACGTGTAGTTGCACTAAGATCTCGATATGGAATTTTTGGGTGGAACATCATACCTTCTCTTTCTACAATTAAGGTGGTATAGAACCTGCGCTCGCTTAATTAATAGTTTGCTTCGCGTATTATCATAACAACTTTGTAGATGGCACAAGAAGTCAAGGCAGAAAACAAAATATACAGCAAGATAGAGTAAAGTGCTTAGCTTCTTTTCTTTAAGGACTTCCATTAATTTGTTAAACGTCTAGGTTATCAGATATTTATTATCTGAACGTGCACAGAACTGACAGACATACATTATGTTTATGGTGCTACCTGGAGAGACGCTAAAAGGGCACGTGATTCTCACGTTGAACTTTACCTGAGGAGATATTTTCCTCGCCACAGCATCTTTACGGCAACCCATCGGTGAAATATCATCAAAATGTTAAAAAACAAATTTTATTTTTAAGCGTATTATGCTATGTATAACTTGTACTTTCATATTCCGCTTTGAATATCCAAATAATTAGTATACTTGTGACGTAAAAAGGCGATTAAGTGTCCATACACAAGGGCTTTTTATTAAATTTAATCTTCAAATTGTTCTACGGTATTCATTTTTTGAGATTTTGTGATACTGAAATTGCTCTACACGATGCAAATTGTAATCAATTTTGCTGATATTTTCATCACAGAAGTAGAACTGGTAAACTAACAATCTGATTTTGGCTCTTTTTGGTACACCTCATAGTAATTGTGGAATTAAATATGTTATACGGTGCTGTACTTCATATAAAGGCGAAGGAAAATATAACATGAATAATTGATATTTATTTACAGCTTAACTAATAAACATTTTAAAAAACAAACTAGTTTTTTTAATTACATTTTTGATACTGCAATTAAATTCTGAACATGATATCCATAAATTTTCATCATGAGGAACATTTTGATTAAGTATAAGACTAAAAATGAACATTTTAGTAAAAACTTATATTTCTCAATAACGCCTGAGAGTAGAACTTTCAATGTTGTATTGTGCTGTGTACAATAGGTACTGACCGAGCGGAATGGCTCAGGTGGTAACGTCTGTGGCCCGCATTCGTGAGATCGTGGGTTTGAACCCTGTAGCCGCGCACTCTGACATGGGTTTTTCCGTGGTCCTCCCATATCACTTAGGAGAATACTGGGGTGAATTATTTAATATCGCGATTTCCTTTACACCAATTCCCTTCATTCCATTTCCTTGTCACCTTTCAGGCTTGTAGTGTTGGCAGTGCCGGTCAGATAGCGTGGATGATTGTGCATGGTAACTGCTATTCTCGGCGCTAAATGGCGTTTAGTTGGCCTTGTCCTCCGTCGGGGGGTGGGGGACTCTCAGTGTGATACTGGAACCGCGGTGTGATGGATGCTTGACGGGGCCAGGCGCTGGGATGAAGAGATCTCAGCACTTGTTAGGGACTCCCGCGCGTCTCTGTGGCCTGTCTAGCTGCGACCCTGTGTGGCACCTTTGGTACCCTAATTTCATCCCTGCCTCCTGGGGGGTGGTAGCCACAATAGATCTGTGTAGCTTGAAGTGAGCGAGGTGTCCCCTCTGTGTGTGTATCCTTTACCTTTTTACCCTTTATAATTACTACTGATGATTGCATTATAAATTGAAGTGGATAGACTTATAACTAGCAATTTTAGGATTTTCACAAAGAACTGAGGATATGACATACATTTGCTTTGGGTGGGGGTTAGGGATGTCGAGGGAGGGGCAGGGAGGAGCGTGGAGGGGGAGGAAGGAACGGAAGGAGGGACGGACGGACGAGTTCAACATACCTACATTCAATAAATGAACAGTTTTCTCGAACAACCCTGTTTCTGTTTTTGCTACTTAGGCCCTTTGATATTTATAGTTGCACATATTGTGAGTGGTTTTTCCATAATTGCAAACTGTTCATCGATTGACTCAATCGAAAGTCTCCTCCAGGTATGCGTACACTCTGTACGCCTCAATTTTCAGTTTTCTTCCCCTGTCAATTTATAAGTTATCACTTTCGGGATCTTTTAACCATTGGAAAATAATTATTTAAAATTTACCTTTTTAATGTTTCTGTAATCAACACACGAGGTGGATGCTAATACCGTGAGAGCAAAAAAGTTCTCAGCGGGCTGCGTGGTAATTTGCCCGTCCGCCTTCTCGGCGCTCGTGCCTTCTGCCGCTATCATAGAAGGGCGAGGATGAAACCATACATCACCACCGTCGTTGTCCATACATTTTGACACCTCTAGGAAGCTAACCATCACTCGCCGTAATAATTCTGCCCTGAAACACACTTTCAGCTGTTCTCATCGTACCGTAACAGCCGTATGAACTGTTGTACAGTGTTGCAGAGGAAAGACAGCGTACGTTAATTATCTAAAAAAATGGGGAAATATTGTATTCACGTATTGCGGGTGTCAACTGTTGACTCAAACAAAATTGGCCCAGAACCTAATATTGTTCATGAAGTACCCCTTCGTTAGAAAAACAAATGGTGTATGGTGCGCCGTTAGTGGAGCAAGGTTTCTCAGAGTTCAATAAGTGATTTCTACTCTGGGGCAGCTTAAAACGTAAATTGGACACTCTGGAAGAACTAAAACAAAACATCCGTCGAGAAGTTGTCAGCATTTCTCAACGTGAACTACGGCGAGTGATGGATCGTCCAGGCAATAAAACCCACAGTGTAAACCTGCTAATTTATGCAGACGACATGGCATTG
Organism: Tenodera sinensis; assembly: GCA_030765045.1. Classification (NCBI taxonomy): domain Eukaryota; kingdom Metazoa; phylum Arthropoda; class Insecta; order Mantodea; family Mantidae; genus Tenodera; species Tenodera sinensis. The sequence goes on from CM060971.1 coordinate 29,954,858, forward strand.
ACCTCAACCTCAGAGGATGACCTACAAAATTTTTCAATCAATTAGTGGACTGGGCAAAGGAGAACAAACTAACACTGAATGCAGAGAAAGCTGTCACCATGACATCCAGAAGATGGGGTAAATTCAGCATCTTCTACATGGGGAAACACCACTAAAAACAGTCTCCAACTTCACGTACATAGAAGTTACTCTCCAGACGCAGGAAAACGTATTCACACGCCATATAAATGACAGAGTAAACGCTGCTATAAGAGCCATAAGCGACATAAAGTCAATAGGCACTCTCCTTGGAAACTCTTAAAACTGTTTGAACTCAAAATTGACCCCGTTGCAACATACGGGCTAGAAAACGTATGGGTACATCTACAGAAGAAAAGCCTGGAGAAAATAGAGTAGTTAAAGGCCACATACTTGAAAAGAGTGTTTTGTCTGTCCAAATATACGTCCTCACGTACATGAGCTGGCCAGAGAACCTTTCTACATAGAGAACCTGCGACTGAAGCTCCTACTGCCAACGACTCCAGCCTGCTGAGTGAAACTCAACGAGAAGAAATGCAAAATATGGGACGAATTCTATGCTACTGAAGCTGTGACAAGCCTCATGTGAATGGATATGAACTATGCCATACAGTGACAAGACTTTCTGTGCATGGATTCCACCACAAGCTATTCAGCAGCGAGAGATTCCACGATCCCGGCCCAGATTGTGATGTATAATATCGGATGACCAGTGTGTGATGAGATCAGAGTCATTGGTGAAATTCTGTAGACACTAAGAACAATCTTCTTTGCACATTGTGCGCGATTCATATTATTATTAAAAGAGGTACACACAATTTATGGGCAACGACGGTCGCCAATTTCAGCATCTCCTTTCATAAAGTTGGTAAGTAAAGCCTTTAAAAGTACTTTTAAATATTGTGTATAGTTTCATCTGCGTCTTCCTATGATAGACAGTGACAGACGGCAACGAGCGCCGAGAAGGCGGACAGGCAAAGCACCGCGCAGCCCGTTCGGAACTTTCTTGCTCTCCTCGTAGTTAAATGTATATGATTTGTATTGTTTCGCGTGCTTTGCCTCTTTAATAACTATTATACATTTTATTTTCAAAAAAGTTTCAGGGCACTATGTTCGAATCTCATCGTCTCTATTTGGGAATAAAAATCTTCCATCGTCTCTTCTACTCCTTCCATACCATAAATATTAATACCTACACTTTTTGGTGCTTAATAATAAGCTACTGTTTGAAAGGGTCTATGGTTTCTCTTAATTTAAATAACATCGCTTAAGTGTTCATTCTCAGCGTGCGCTTTTAAGAACAAAAGACTTGTCCCTTTTTCTCGTTTTAATTGCATTTTGTTTTCAGGCATGAATTTTAACTTAGCCCTTATGGAAAAGATCAGCAACTTTCAGTCATTCTAAACGCTCTTTTCTTTGTTCACTCTTTTTCTTTGCTTTGTACTTGCTTCTTTTTTCGGGGCACGAAGAAGAAACAAATGGCTTGAGAAAACATTAATTATGCGCGGGAGAGCAAGTGCAGAAACAAAAGACTTAAGGTTCGGGCTCCGTCGGGGTTAATCTTTATACGTTCCTTTGCATCGCTTATTGCATAGTAAGCAAAAGGATTTATACATTTTGCAGCAGTAGGAGTACGGTGCTTGGAAACCGATGACGTTCTGCTAAAGTTAGGGCAAGCGGGGAGTTGCCTTGTCAACAATTGAGACAAGTCTAATAAAATGGACATGTTTATATCCTACAAGAAAAGTGCTCCAAGTTACGATATATCGTTCCAGGGGTAACGAAGTTATCTTCAGCTTGAGCCAGTAAAACTCATAGAATGGATATTATAATCAAATTTATGTTAATTACCAATTTGCATTATATTAAACTATTATAAATTATTAGTGAAGTATTGATAAAAGTGTAGCTATGGGCCAATATTGAAAACATAACATCTTAAAAAGCTTTCGATTATTTTTATTAGTCAATTTATTTTATTTCACAACAATATTATATAAGTTTATGCAATTTTAAAATTATCGTGAAATGAAACACATTAAATTATAATTCAAATACTTATTAGACTATTTAATTGGAACATTTCAATGAATGTTCACTTTTGAATTTGCTTTTCATTTCAATTTCTCAATACTATATGTAAGTTTTTGATACGCGAAACAACTATATCAGCAAGATGTGCATCCGTAATAATTTAAGGCAAATAACTAATTCTTAATAGCACTCCTGGCAGAAAATATGCATTTATAAAAATATGTGGAGCCAAATCTACACGCGAGTCTTAGATCAAGAAATCGGTACTCAGTTGGTAGAGCACCTGCCTGCTGTGCAAAGGGTCCCGGATTCGATTCCCGGCCTGCAGGGTGGGAAATGTTTCTTAACTAGGATTATTCCCTATTCTCCCTAGAGTCTGGAAGTATGAATGGGAGTGTGAATATGCGCGTGAATTTAATTCGAAGTTATAGAAACCAAAGTTAACGAGTGAACACTGTTACTGTTGACCAATTGTTCAAGAGGTTACAGCCCTGTTATGATCTTCGATGTTAAAGGCAGCAAGAAATCGGTCATATTTTCAAAAGGCGGTTAAATAAGTAGAAGCTGTTGATCCACAATATCCTTTAATTTACCAAAAATTCCTGAGTGGTTTTGTATTTCTGTTATTTCGATTTACAGCGATCAGGAGTATTTATGTGTCAGACTGTAAATGCAAACTGGATTTATAAATCTCTGTTACACTTTACACATTCAAATGTATAACAATAAATAGGTTCACATGGTATCTTGAGCTATTGGCGGACATTTCAAAATGTCTTGATGGCCCATTAGTTAATCCCTGGGCCTAGGTTTGCTATAGGTCACACCGGATATTTACACTATCATACTAATGCAGTAGATCTTTTAGTAAAATTTATTCATGGATGTTAGAGCCAATTTTATCACTGATCACATCGTTGAAAGGTGAATTTGAAACAGTACAAATACTTCATGATCGCCTTTTCTTCTTACTTTCTTGTTTCCTTTTGTAGCGTTTAGAGCTGTAAAACTACCGTAGACTATCATAAGTAAGCGTATACTACGGAACAGGGTTGCCAATGTTTAAAACTAAAATTATCGTACCGCCCACTTAAAATTATAGATTTGGATTCAACATTATCGCACATCATAAACCAAATGCTACAACAATAAATGTATCAGCATAACAGTTATGAAAATGTAATAGTATTGATGTCTATGGTATCCACTTACAAGATTGATGACCTCAATGAGTATTACAAGTTTAGTACTGTTTCCCGCACTGTTCATCTGTAAGTTCATCATCCTCCTCAACTGTTGCAGCATTATACAAATTTGTTGTTGAGGTAAACTTAACATTTCGGTGGCTTGAAGATTTTCGGACCAACCACCTTTCATAACTTGAGACGACCGAATAAGTCAATTTACCGTATCTAGCGCCAATCTGTTTCTAATTTTGGTTTTTATTAAAACTAGTTTGAAGAAAAACCCTTTCACAAGAAGTATTTCTGTAGGGCAACGGAACCACTGATAATGTAACCTATGCCAGTTCTTTGAAATCAGTATTTCCACCAAGGTGACATGTGTTTAACAGCACTCGAGAAATTGCCATGTTCAGGCATGTTCTTTATTTCACATTTCACGTATTCCGAGTATTCTTCATTGATCGTCAATTTTATGAACATTGCCTTCTTTATTGAGATTACCAGATCTGGGTACACTGGCAACAAGAGGATAATGGGTAGAAGGCTTAGTAGGATATGAAATGGTTGCCTTAGAGGGGTGCAGACAGGCTATGAGGGTAAAAGTGGTGTCGCTATTTGTAATTAATTTCATTTCGCTGGTGTGACAAAGCACTGAAAATGATATTACGCCGATATAGAAATTATCGTACATCCCAATAATTATCGTACGAGTTGACAAGCATGAGTACAAACATTTAAATTATCGTATGCCCCATAATTATCGTACGGGTTGGCAACCCTTCTACGGAGTTTTCCTAGAAGAGTTAGTTAAGAACCTACCCACATTACCTGTACGTTAGGTGGGTTGCATACGTATCGGGCGTTACCTCATATCGATCGCGTTCTTTTACTACATTTGTTTAGAAAGTGAAAGGTTGAGATTTGAACGTTCTCGAAACTGAGAGAGGATATGTAAACGGCCGCTTAATCTACGAAACATTAGTGTCTTCAAAAGTATTTGGAAGCTGTCATAAGTGCACTACAGTTCAGATCGAGAACACTGATAGTGATTGCGAAAATACAATTTTATTTTGAACACAGTGACCAAGTCATGATCACAGTCTTTGTTGATCATTACGTTTGAATTTCTCATTACATTTCTTCTTCTCCTTTACCTGATTACCCCCCCCCCCCTTTATATAGGACTTACGCCCCTTAGAACTTACCAAAATAGTTTTATCTATTAATGCTACAATAACATAAATTTACTTAATTTAAATCTTAAAATAAACTTTACTCATAAAACTTAAAAGCCAGTACCTATGGTTGTCGAGTATAGAAACCTATAGACCGGACAGAGTGAACACCTGGAAGCGGGTAGTCAGCCAAGCACCAGGTATGATAGTGAAGAAGAGGATGATATGAAATGCACGCGAAATCGATGATTGGAAAGGTGATAATGGAGCAATTGGTGGAATCAGTGGCGGGGGAAACCGGATAAATCCCGCCCTGACGCCGCTACCGTCCACCACATGTGGGTTCCTGGAATTAAATCTCTTCCTGCGCTGTATTTTGCATTATGTTTCTTTATAAATGCTACCAATATTACCGGTACTCCTACCATTTCCTATGGCATCTATGTACTATACTAAGACTACTGTGTCGTAGTGTTGGTAGAGCTCAACCTTAGAGCGTTTCACGTCCATCTTCACTGCATATAGCACTACATACCTACACTTCAGGAAGCTGCATCTTTACAAAGCACAGTTCGTAATATAGAGTATTGTTTCGAGGACATTTCAGAAAGTCTGTTTCTGCTTTTTAGTAACGTATCCACACTTTTGTCAAGTACCTATGTATCAGATATAGTTCAACACTGGTGAACCGAACTGGCGATACACAACACAGGGCAACTTAACCATTAAACCCCTTTGTGCCGCTTACATAGTTAATATTTAATTCCTGAAAGCTTTTTTCAGTCTTCGGATTATGACATTATGTGAGTGTTGTTTAAGGACCCGTCGACAACTTGTTCATTTGGGCCCCAAGTCAGAACGTAAAAATAACATTATGTATGATGCCGAGAAAATATAGGTACGCTTAGAGGTTGAACGAACCTTGTTTCTGGATGAATGACTGAGTCACAATTTGCTTGTTGCGTAACATGTTCGTTATTTCCTCGCCATTAAAGTTTGCACTATCAGTCTGTTCGCTCCAAGAATACAAAAGAAGTAATGCGTCATTTGTCACATCAGACGACTCGTGCCTATTCTGTGCATTTAACGGGTTACTGCAATACTGGAAGAACTAAAAGTTTAGAATCATGATATCGTATCTCGCGGCAAGCAAGAAGGCTAGCTCAATGACTTTACGATGTTTTTATCTCCTAAAAGTCCATCTGTTTACCGATTAAAAAACTAATACCTGTACCGTTGAAATATTAGCGAAAAATTAGTGGTTCTTTAGTTATGATTTATTCTAATATCTATCGAAGATACCTACAAACTTTTTTAAATTTGATTCTGTTTGTTTCATTATTTAGTACCTGGGCGACCGAGCTTCGCTCGGCGTTTTTTGCCTCTGTTTTTTGTGAAATCTTGTTTTTTGTGGGAGAAGATACTTTTTTAGATAAACCTGAAAGGCAAAACGTTAACTAAATAAAACTACTTGTCACAATTGTTAAGAGTAATGTCCGAGATACAACAGATATAGAAATACATAAAAATATCTCATAAACAGCATGATTTCAGCTGTAAAACGTCCACTTCTGAACGCAGGCCTCCCCCATAGATATCCACCCAGTTTGAGGTTTTCGTAGAGCATTTGTTCCATTATGGAGTTCAGTTCTTTGCTGCTGTGATTGACTCCAGGACGTTAACACGTTGGCCAAGGTCCTTCATACTTCCGTCGAGTTCTTCCATGGCTTCCTTAACCACGGCCAGTCGCTCGTTAGTATTCTCCGAAAGACCTGTCTTCATATTGGAATTCCCGTCTTCATCTTTTCCGTTTCGGAGTTTACATTTTCAATTTGGTTTCCATTTTTGTTCCCATATTTTCTATTCCGTAGTTTACATTTTTCCAATTCGGTTTTCATATTTGTTTCCTCTGCCGCATTCCGGAATTAATTTCATTTACCATTATGTCCATCTTGGCTAACATTTATTTCATCAACTGTTCGATATCGTGCTTTTCCTCGAACTCCTGACACCAATTGTGATTACTTTACTCTTTTATCTATTTATTTATTTTTTATTAAAACACCTGAGTGACACTAAGCAAAAGCAATGTTGAAGAATAACAAATACTACAGGAAGAAGAGCTGGTTGATAAAGAAATGTGAATGTAGTACGCATTTATGTTTCAAACATAGAACATTGAATGAATTGTTCGTAATTGTTTGTCGAAGCGGGAGTAGTGAAAGAAATGTGATTGTGTTTTACTAAAGAAAAATGAGTAGAAAAACCATGTGAATGTTATACGTTGCACTTATATTTCAAGTGTATGTAAAAATGTATGGACTGTTTGCAGAAGAGGGAGTAGTATGTTAGGTAAAAGAAAAGGGAGTAGAGAAAACCATGTGAATGTAATACATTGCGTGGTAAAATGGATTGCATACAAACCTTCGCCATGAAAAAAATTAGATATGTCACTTTTCATGGCGATCGGTCAACCTGTTTTGGAATTTAATCACTCTTCAACGTAAGATATGTGTAGGCGTTGGTATGTATCAAGTTGATAAACCATAGAGAATAACATGTGAATTGTTACGTAAAACAAAAGTGAGTAGCGAAAGTAGTATGAATGTAATACGTTGTATTTGTTTGAAACATATAGCAAATTGTATGAATTATATGTTTAAGGGCGAATAGCGAAAGAAGACTGATTGTGTCTCGTAAAGGAAGAATTAGTAGTGAAAATCGTGTGAATGTAATACGCTGCATTTATATTTCAGTCCTAGAATATTATATGAATTGTATGTTGAAGGGCAAACAGAGGATACATGAATGCGCTACGTAAAAGAAAAGCGAGTATAAAACTATTTGAAAGTAATATATTGTGTAGTAAAATAGTTACCGTAAAAACTCGCCATGAAAAAAAAAACATATACGTGCCGAATTTTGCGGTGATCGGTTAAGCGGTTTTCGAGATTAACAGCTAGATATATACAAACATTCAAGTTGTATAGATGATATGAATTGTTTGTAGAAGTGTGAGTGGAGAAAGACATGTGAAGGTGCCACCTAAAAGTGAGTAGAGAAACCGCTGTGAAAGTAATATGCAACATCTCTATTTAAAACATACAGAAAATTGCATGACTTATTTGTAGAAGAGTGAGTAGAGAAAGAGATGTGAATGTATCTCCTAATAGTGAGAGGAGAAAACTGCGTGAACGTAATAGGACTTCTGTTTCAAACATACAGAACATGGTTTGACTTATTTTAAAAGTGGGGATAAAAGTGTTTTTCGGTGCAAAATCACACTTTTTATGGAAAATTGTTTATAGAAGAATGAGTAGAGAAAGAGATGTGAATGTATCTCCTAATAGTGAGAGGAGAAAACTGCGTGAATGTAATAGCACTTCTGTTTCAAACATACAGAACATAGTTTGACTTATTTCAAAAGTGTGGATAAAAGTGTTTTTCGGTGCAAAATCACACTTTTTATGGAAAATTGTTTACTGAAGAGTGAGTAGAGAAAGAGATGTGAATGTGTTACCGAAAAGTGAGAGGAGAAAACAGTGTGAATGTAATAGAACTTCTGTTTCAACCATACAGAACATGGTTTGACTTATTTTAAAAGCGGGGATAAAATTGTTTTTGGTGCAAAATCACGCTTTTTATGGACAATTGTTTATAGAAGACTGAGTAGAGAAAGAGATGTGAATGTGTTACCTAAAACTGAGTAGAGAAACCGCTGTGAATGTAATATGCAACATCTCTATTCCAAACATACAGAAAATTGCATGACTTATTTGTAGAAGAATGAGTAGAGAAAGAGATGTGAATGTATCTCCTAATAGTGAGAGGAGAAAACTGCGTGAATGTAATAGCACTTCTGTTTCAAACATACAGAACATAGTTTGACTTATTTCAAAAGTGTGGATAAAAGTGTTTTTCGGTGCAAAATCACACTTTTTATGGAAAATTGTTTACAGAAGAGTGAGTAGAGAAATAGATGTGAATGTGTTACCTAAAAGTGAGAGGAGAGAACAGTGTGAATGTAACAGCACTTCTGTTTCAAACAAACAGAACATGGTATGACGTATTTTAAAAGTGGGGATAAAAGTGTTTTTTGGTGCAAAATCACGTTTTTTATGGAAAATTGTTTGTACAAAACTGAATAGAGAAAGAGATGTAAATGTGTTACCTAAAAGTTGGTAGAGAAACCGCAGTGAATGTAATATGCAACATCTCTATTTCAAACATACAGAAAATTGCATGACTTATTTGTAGAAGAGTGAGTAGAGAAAGAGATGTGAATGTGTTACCTAAACGTGAGAGGAGAAAGCTGTGTGAATGTAATAGCTCTTCTGTTTCAAACATACAGAACATGGTATGACTTATTTTAAAATTGGGGATAAAATATTTTTGGTACAAAATCATGTATTTTATGGAAAATTTTTTATAGAAGACTGAGTAGAGAAACAGATATGAATGCGATACCTAAAAGTGAGAGGAGAGAACAGTGTGAGTGTAATAGCACTTCTGTTTCATACATACAGAACATGGTATGACTTACTTTAAAAGTGTCGATAAGTGTTTTTCGGTGCAAAATCACACTTTTTATGGAAAATTGTTTACAGAGGAGTGAGTAGAGAAAAAGATGTGAATGTGTTACCTAAAAGTGAAGGAGAAAGCAGTGTGAATCTAATAACGCTTCTAATTCATACATACAGAAAATGGTATGAGTTATTTTAACAGTGGGGATAAAATGTTTTTGGTGCAAAATCACGTTTTTTATGGAAATTTTTTTATAGAAGACTGAGTAGAGAAAGAGATGTGAATGTGCCACCTAAAAGTGAGTAGAGAAACCGCTGTGAAAGTAACATGCAACATCTCTATTTCAAACATACAGAAAATTGCATGGCTTATTTGTAGAAGAGTGAGTAGAGAAAGAGATGTGAATGTATCTCCTAATAGTGAGGAGAAAACTGCGTGAATGTTATAGCACTTCTGTTTCAAACATACAGAACATAGTTTGACTTATTTTAAAAGTGTGGATAAAAGTGTTTTTCGGTGCAAAATCACACTTTTTATGGAAAATTGTTTACTGAAGAGTGAGTAGAGAAAGAGGTGTGAATGTGTTACCGAAAAGTGAGAGCAGAAAACAGTGTGAATGTAATAGCACTTCTGTTTCAACCATACAGAACATGGTTTGACTTATTTTAAAAGCGGGGATAAAATTGTTTTTGGTGCAAAATCACGCTTTTTATGGAAAATTGTTTATAGAAGACTGAGTAGAGAAAGAGATGTGAATGTGTTACCTAAAACTGAGTAGAGAAACCGCTGTGAATGTAATATGCAACATCTCTATTACAAACATGCAGAAAATTGCATGACTTATTTGTAGAAGAGTGAGTAGAGAAAGAGATGTGAATGTATCTCCTAATAGTGAGAGGAGGAAACTGCGTGAATGTAATAGCACTTCTGTTTCAAACATACAGATCATGGTTTGACTTATTTTAGAAGTGTGGATAAAAGTGTTTTTCGGTGCAAAATCACACTTTTATGGAAAATTGTTTTCTGAAGAGTGGGTAGAGAAAGAGATGTGAATGTGTTACCGAAACGTGAGAGGAGAAAACAGTGTGAATGTAATAGCGCTTCTGTTTCATACATACAGAACGTGGTGTGACTTACTTTAAAATTGTGGATAAAAGTATTTTTCGGTGCAAAATCACACTTTTTATGGAAAATTGTTTACAGAAGAGTGAGTAGAGAAAGAGATGTGAATGTGTTAATCAAAAGTGAGTAGAGAAACCTCTGTGAATGTAATATGCAACATCTCTATTACAAACATGCAGAAAATTGCATGACTTATTTGTAGAAGAGTGAGTAGAGAAAGAGATGTGAATGTGTTACCGAAAAGTGAGAGGAGAAAGCAGTGTGAATCTAATAGCGCTTCTAATGCAAACATACAGAACATGGTATGACTTACTTTAAAAGTGTCGATAAAAGTGTTTTTCGGTGCAAAATCACACTTTTTATGGAAAATTGTTTACAGAAGAGTGAGTAGAGAAAGAGATGTGAATGTGCCACCTAAAAGTGAGTAGAGAAACCGCTGTGAAAGTAATATGCAACATCTCTATTTCAAACATACAGAAAATTGCATGACTTATTTGTAGAAGAGTGAGTAGAGAAAGAGATGTGAATGTATCTCCTAATAGTGAGAGGAGGAAACTGCGTGAATGTAATAGGACTTCTGTTTCAAACATACAGAACATGGCTTGACTTATTTTAAAAGTGGGGATAAAAGTGTTTTTCGGTGCAAAATCACACTTTTTATGGAAAATTGTTTACAGAAGAATGAGTAGAGAAAGAGATGTGAATGTATCTCCTAATAGTGAGAGGAGAAAACTGCGTGAATGTAATAGCACTTCTGTTTCAAACATACAGAACATAGTTTGACTTATTTCAAAAGTGTGGATAAAAGTGTTTTTCGGTGCAAAATCACACTTCTTATGGAAAATTGTTTACTGAAGAGTGAGTAGAGAAAGATATGTGAATGTGTTACCGAAAAGTGAGTAGAGAAACCGCTGCGAAAATAATATGCAACATCTCTATTTCAAACATACAGAAAATTGCATGACTTATTGGTAGAAGAGTGAGTAGAGAAAGAGATGTGAATGTATCTCCTAATAGTGAGAGGAGAAAACTGCGTGAATGTAATAGCACTTCTGTTTCAAACATACAGAACATAGTTTGACTTATTTTAAAAGTGTGGATAAAAGTGTTTTTCAGTGCAAAATCACACTTTTTATGGAAAATTGTTTACTGAAGAGTGAGTAGAGAAAGAGATGTGAATGTGTTACTGAAAAGTGAGAGGAGAAAACAGTGTGAATGTAATGGCACTTCTGTTTCAACCATACAGAACATGGTTTGACTTATTTTAAAAGTGGGGATAAAATTGTTTTTGGTGCAAAATCACGCTTTTTATGGAAAATTGTTTATAGAAGACTGAGTAGAGAAAGAGATGTGAATGTGTTACCTAAAACTGAGTAGAGAAACCGCTGTGAATGTAATATGCAACATCTCTATTACAAACATGCAGAAAATTGCATGACTTATTTGTAGAAGAGTGAGTAGAGAAAGAGATGTGAATGTATCTCCTAATAGTGAGAGGAGGAAACTGCGTGAATGTAATAGCACTTCTGTTTCAAACATACAGATAATGGTTTGACTTATTTTAGAAGTGTGGATAAAAGTGTTTTTCGGTGCAAAATCACTTTTTTATGGAAAATTGTTTACTGAAGAGTGGGTAGAGAAAGAGATGTGAATGTGTTACCGAAAAGTGAGAGGAGAAAACAGTGTGAATGTAATAGCGCTTCTGTTTCATACATACAGAACATGGTATGACTTACTTTAAAATTGTGGATAAAAGTATTTTTCGGTGCAAAATCACACTTTTCATGGAAAATTGTTTACAGAAGAGTGAGTAGAGAAAGAGATGTGAATGTGTTACCCAAAAGTGAGTAGAGAAACCGCTGTGAATGTAATATGCAACATCTCAATTACAAACATGCAGAAAATTGCATGACTTATTTGTAGAAGAGTGAGTAGAGAAAGAGATGTGAATGTGTTACCGAAAAGTGAGAGGAGAAAGCAGTGTGAATCTAATAGCGCTTCTAATACAAACATACAGAAAATGGTATGAGTTATTTTAAAAGTGGGGATAAAATGCTTTTGGTGCAAAATCACGTTTTCTATGGAAAATTTTTTATAGACGACTGAGTAGAGAAAGAGATGTGAATGTATCTCCTAATAGTGAGAGGAGAAAACTGCGTGAATGTAATAGCACTTCTGTTTCAAACATACAGAACATAGTTTGACTTATTTTAAAAGTGTGGATAAAAGTGTTTTTCGGTGCAAAATCACACTTTTTATGGAAAATTGTTTACTGAAGAGTGAGTAGAGAAAGAGATGTGAATGTGTTACTGAAAAGTGAGAGGAGAAAACAGTGTGAATGTAATGGCACTTCTGTTTCAACCATACAGAACATGGTTTGACTTATTTTAAAAGTGGGGATAAAATTGTTTTTGGTGCAAAATCACGCTTTTTATGGAAAATTGTTTATAGAAGACTGAGTAGAGAAAGATATGTGAATGTGTTATCTAAAACTGAGTAGAGAAACCGCTGTGAATGTAATATGCAACATCTCTATTACAAACATGCAGAAAATTGCATGACTTATTTGTAGAAGAGTGAGTAGAGAAAGAGATGTGAATGTCTTACCGAAAAGTGAGAGGAGAAAGCAGTGTGAATCTCATAGCGCTTCTAATACAAACATACAGAAAATGGTATGAGTTATTTTAAAAGTGGGGATAAAATGCTTTTGGTGCAAAATCACGTTTTCTATGGAAAATTTTTTATAGACGACTGAATAGAGAAAGAGATGTGAATGTATCTCCTAATAGTGAGAGGAGAAAACTGCGTGAATGTAATAGCACTTCTGTTTCAAACATACAGAACATAGTTTGACTTATTTTAAAAGTGTGGATAAAAGTGTTTTTCGGTGCAAAATCACACTTTTTATGGAAAATTGTTTACTGAAGAGCGAGTAGAGAAAGAGATGTGAATGTGTTACTGAAAAGTGAGAGGAGAAAACAGTGTGAATGTAATGGCACTTCTGTTTCAACCATACAGAACATGGTTTGACTTATTTTAAAAGTGGGGATAAAATTGTTTTTGGTGCAAAATCACGCTTTTTATGGAAAATTGTTTATAGAAGACTGAGTAGAGAAAGAGATGTGAATGTGTTATCTAAAACTGAGTAGAGAAACCGCTGTGAATGTAATATGCAACATCTCTATTACAAACATGCAGAAAATTGCATGACTTATTTGTAGAAGAGTGAGTAGAGAAAGAGATGTGAATGTGTTACCGAAAAGTGAGAGGAGAAAGCAGTGTGAATCTAATAGCGCTTCTAATTCAAACATACAGAAAATGGTATGAGTTATTTTAAAAGTGGGGATAAAATGTTTTTGGTGCAAAATCACGTTTTTTATGGAAATTTTTTTATAGACGACTGAGTAGAGAAAGAGATGTGAATGTGCCACCTAAAAGTGAGTAGAGAAACCGCTGTGAAAGTAATATGCAATATCTCTATTTCAAACATACAGAAAATTGCATGACTTATTTGTAGAAGAGTGAGTAGAGAAAGAGATGGGAATGTATCTCTCCTAATAGTGAGAGGAGGAAACTGCGTGAATGTAATAGGACTTCTGTTTCAAACATACAGAACATGGTTTGACTTATTTTAAAAGTGGGGATAAAAGTGTTTTTCGGTGCAAAATCACACTTTTTATGGAAAATTGTTTACAGAAGAGTGAGTAGAGAAAGAGATGTGAATGTGTTACCGAAAAGTGAGAGGAGAAAACAGTGTGAATGTAATAGCACTTCTGTTTCAAACATACAGAACATGGTATGACTTATTTTAAAAGTGGGGATAAAATGTTTTTGGTGCAAAATCATGGTTTTTTATGGAAAATTGGTTTTAGAAGACTGAGTAGAGAAAGAGATGTGAATGTGTTACCCAAAAGTGAGTAGAGAAAACACTGAATGTAATATGCATGTATACAAAAATTTAACCAAATCTTTAGAGTTGTTTCTGAAATACGGGGAATATACAAGAATTGCACTGTAGAAGCGGGAATAAAAAAATGTTATTTTTTATGTAAAATCGTGTTTTTTCGGGAATTACACCTATATAGATGAACCTAAAAGCAAAACTCTATCTGAATGCAAAATTTGATCAAAATCGTTAGAGCCGTTTCCAAGTTGCGCGGAATAAATATACTCGTATGTATATATATATGCTCGTTTAAATATATAAGATTCACTAATGTTAATTTTTAGTAATTGATACACTTTATTTTGTTTTGTATTTTTTACTTGATAGTCTCCTTAGCGCGGTGGTAGCGCTGCTACTTACCAAGCAGAGATCCTGGTTCGATTCCAGGCACCGATTTGGGGATTTTCTCCCGCTGAGAGACCTAGTTCTGGGTACACTTAGCTTCATTAGGTCTCTAAGGGGTCAATTGAACAGCTATAAAACTGTCCATAAATTCGTTCGTTTCTCGTTACTTTCAACCACCAAGGACGTCTGGGTGCACATCTCACCCGCAGCACACCTACGACAGAGTAGTTGCCAAACGTTCTTTTTTGAGGAGAAATTCCCAGCTCGAAATCACCTAATTCACTTTTGATATGCTCGATTCGTTACTATATCATCCCCGTAGACAGCACAAATTGTGGGACAATTTTATCCTTACAATAGTAAAACAGCATAAGGTGTAAATGCTCCCTTTTGTTTTCCATATTTTATAAACACAAGTTCACGCTGTTCCTTCCAACATCAGTCGCAAACACTCAGTGACGTATGCAATAAGCGAGTCTGGTTGTTGGCCTCCAACTCGTAGGGTTGATTAGGCAACTATGATAACTTCAGTGTACAGAGGGTTCAGGGTTTTCAGGCGCTTAACACGGAACTTCCGAGTAAAACGAGCGAAATGATGAGACAACCTTATAGTTAATTAAGAAGTAGCAGCCCCTGGTTGCGAAGACCGCAAAACCGGTCAGGAGGGACCGGAACGCTGACCACGTCCGATCTCCAGTACTGCACCCCACTCATGACGCCTGTAGTGGGCAGAGCTTGGGGACGCAGTACCCGGGCCCTAGGCCTTGGCCTGGAAAGCGTTATTGAGCCGCTGGATTCGTTTTTTATTTTTTACTTAATATACCCATGTACTTAATTAAATGATATTGTACTTAGTTTGAACATTGAACATTGTAATAGAGTTAAACCTGTCACACTTACAAATAAATAAATATGCATTTTAACAAAATTAAATGAGGCTTAATTTTTTATTATTACTAAAACTGAACTACAACTACAGTAAAGAATAGGCTAAAGAGACAAATATACAACACTTTATTTGTAAAATGGAAGTTACAAAGTATAGTCAAATTAATGTTTACAATTTGTTAGCACAGTAAATCAACATCTAAGAAGAATTACAGTTTGCATATGTTCAGATTCCGTACAACCTGTGATTATTATCAAACACCTGTATGCTTTCATTTTAAAAGGATTCTTAAAGTTTTGCTTTTTCTACCATGTACCTACTAGGTAGAGAAGGTGCCTATTGCACTCCGCTCGAATATTCGATATCGAAATTTCACAAGAAATAAAATTTTGAGGTACCCTGAACCCAAAAAGGCAGCTTTACCAAATGGCCAATGTGGTAATTTGTGTGTGTGTATGGGTGTGGGTGTGTGTGTGTTTGTGTGTGTGTTTGTGTGTGTATGCCCAGTATGACCCAAAAACTAATTCAATAAATACCAAATTTTGTATTTAAGACCAGCATCTTACACAGATGCGACAAGGTTCTGAAGAAATTTCCCCACAAATTACTGTTTATTTGTTATTTTTAGTTTTCTCAAAAATGGCTCAAACCATTTCCAGTAAAATTCCGTTTCTTTAAGACGTTTACATAAAATAGAAATGTATAGGTATCTTGACTTTTTTGGAAATCGCTGTGAAGTCCTCTTCATGCGAAAGGAACTTAGCATAATGTTATACAGTGCGCAAATCATAAGAAATGTACCACACATAAAATGTAGATTTCTTGAAAACGCATAATGTATTTCCAATAACGTTTCCTATGCCATTAGCTGTTGTCAAAATATATGTTATAATTATAGCAAACACAACATTTAATGGCAAGTGGCAGGAGGAGCTGGTCAACATGACATCCAATCAG
Organism: Tenodera sinensis; assembly: GCA_030765045.1. NCBI lineage: Eukaryota > Metazoa > Arthropoda > Insecta > Mantodea > Mantidae > Tenodera > Tenodera sinensis. Next base: position 29,971,052 of record CM060971.1, read on the forward strand.
AAGCTTGCCATGCCTTGCTGTGTTGTAGAGTTAAATTCGCTTTGTGTAAAGCGGGTGATACAAATTTGCGTAGTAGGAAAAGGAATAATCTGATCATGAAGTAGTCGGCGATATTCTGCCATTAAATTTTGTGTCTGTCATAGTGTGAAGTATTCAACACATGTTCTTAAAATGCTGTCGCTGTTCAGTTGTCTGTTGGGAAAGAGTATGATATTTCAAGGTCAGCATACATTGACTTGGTTTTAAACATCTGATACAGATCTAGTTTCCTGTATTCCCCTTGTATGTACCCATTACGAAAAGACAAGAAGTAATGAAATCATTTCTGGAAAGGTTTACTTTGATTAACGTGAACTAGACAGAAAAATAGATTTCATAGAAATTGTTTGCAGAGGTTATATCGAAATAGATGATAGTAGGTATAGAAATGCATGTGAATGAACGCATCAGATTTTATTTTCTCTGCCTCTTAACGAGTTAAGTGAGTAGTAGAAAGTTAGCTGGGTTTACTGTTAAACACTTGTGCATAAAACTATGATTGATCGATGGACAGACTGATTTATTCCTGTTACTGTTGCTCTGTATACTCCAGCCGCAGATCGTTTACGGTAGTTTTCTTCAACTCTGATATTGTGCAAATATGAATTCCTTATTCAGACAATCAAATATCGAACCAATACAGGGACAATAATGTTATGCGCGAAAGAAAACGGTTTCCGCTAAAGTTTGAAAATGGGAATATCGGCGCATAAATAAGGGCTGGTGCTGCTATCTGAGCCTAGGCAAGGGGCCAGAAAACAAAAGGAGAAATAAAACGGCGATATAACGACTTGTTTTGTGCTGGAATAAATTGCCGTCATCTCGATATCAGTTGCATCCCCCCGCTTCGCTGCTGTTATTCTTTTTCATTTTCCTTTTGACAGCCACTCGCCCGTGACTGAGATGAAAACCGGATAGCAATATACGTGAACTGCCGCTCTAGTGTTTAGCTGCCTTTTTTCCCTCTATCTTTCGATCCATTCTTTTTTCACTCCTTTTTTTCTACGTTAATTGTTTGCGTTTTTGCTCCATTCATTCCCCATTTTCCAGCATCCTTTACACTTTCTTAATTTTACCTTCGGTGAATTCATCTAATCATCATATATATTTCATTATTTGTTTCTCCTTTTGTATTTCTCCTTTATTTTATTATAGCTAATTCATTTGTTTCTTTTTACTTTCTCTACTAAGGTAGGGTAAGTATTGTCGACCCAAAATTTCGATGTCGGGATTTCACCGGATAAACATGTTTTGAGACTCCACGAATCAAACAGCACTTTTAGAAAAAGATCCGCGCGCGCGCGCGCGCGCGCGTGTGTGTGTGTGTGTGTGTGTCTGTCTGTCTGTGAACAGCATATAACTCAAAAACGAAAACTCGGGTAAAAACTAAAGCTGATATCTAAGTTTAATATACTTAAAAATGCAACGCGAAGATATTGAAGAAAGTTCCTCCATCTTAAACTACCCGTTACAAGGAAAAATGTTCGAAAATTTTTATTTTTTTAAAAATGGCTCTAACGATTTTGATTAAAATGCCACATGTTTGAGACATTTTATGGCTAATGAAATGTGTATTTTGAATTTTTTCGCTATAGCTCAAGTACTCCTGTGTACTCTTGATGACTTTTACATAACTGGTAAACCGCAAGAGATAGACCAAATCTTACTATACAAAAATGTAGATCTCGTTAAAACACACACCTTATGTCCAAATGCATTTTGTGGAATCTTTTGGAGATATTCCATTTTATTTGTGTGAGTTCTGCAATATTTATACTTTTCTCAAATGGAAGGTCCTCATTCACTTGTTTATCTTTTGGCTGAGTATAGAGAACGGATTTCAAAGCCTTCATTTAGCGATCGGCTTTAAAAGATTTGACTCTCGCTCAAAACCTGCTGTATTACCATGTTCTCCTTGCACCTACAAGAAAATTAACGATAAGATAATTTCTACAAGATATGTTTGTCTCGATTAGCATGAAGAGGTTAGAGTAATAAGAGTTTGTAATAATAGTACAAGAGTAGAGAAAATCATGTGAAGATTATGTAGATTTTTTGCTTTTCTTCTCTTCCTGTGTAAGTAACTTTTTTGTTTTGTCCACTTCTTGATTTTCTCTTCGGTTCATTTCTTTCCCATTCAGTTATTTGTTTAATCCACGTGTGTTCCATCTGCATGTTTTCTCCTACAAAATTGAAAGTACCATATATATATATATATATATATATATATATATATATATATATATACAAGCCTAAATTGATGTGAATTTCTTGCATATTTTGCAAGACAGGTGATCTCACTTTCCTCTCTCGAACGAGGCGGCGCCACGGCAGCGTGTGTACTCGTATTCGGTAGGTCGTGAGTCCTACACCGCGCAGTCTGACTTTTGGTTTTTCATGGTTTCCCTTTATTACTCAGGTGAATGCTTGAAGTTCTCATCTATCCATCATTTGCCTTTTATCTGTTTCATTTGTGATTTTGCGATTTTGTGGGTTTAAGGGCGCTCACCTTCTAGGTCATCAGCGCCCTTAAAAAATTCATGGAAATAGCCAGACATAAATTTGAATCAAAAATTAAATCACTAGCAACAAAGAAAATATACACATAAAAGAAAAAACAGTGGCAATAGCCAGATATAACACAAGGTAATAGATATGTCAGAAAGCATAAACAAATATCTGAAATTTTAAATCCTCAAATTGATATTACAATCCGCTAAAACTTCTATCAACCGCTGTTTTGTCGTCCGCTAAGACCTCTGCAAGTCTGGCAGGCAGCTGCAGAGAATCTCGAAGATGCGCTAGAGAGGAACAGTCTAGAAGCACGTGACGGACAGACAAAAGGTTGTCACACAGCGGACATAGAGGGGCAGGTCCCTTTTAAATAGGTAACCATGCGAAAAATAGCAGTGCCCTTCTCTTAATTGACCCAAACTAGCCTCCTCCCAGGGAGATGTGCGACAGGAAGTCACCCAGTTTATCGGAAGTTTCTTCACTGCTCTAAGATTATTACCGCGGAGAGCTGACCCTCTTCGTGCCAGGACGACAGCACCGCTCTCCGCACTTCAAGCCTAAAGTCCTTCGAAGTAACACGTGAGATGATAATACCGGGTTCTGTAGTTGCCGTCTTTGCTGCCAAATCTGCCATTTCATTTCCCGGCAAACCTACGTGACCAGGAATCCATGCACACACCACGTCAATGCCAGAAGCGTGTAAAATATGGAGGGCATTCTGGATACGTTGTACAATAGGGTGAGGGTTGTACAGCTCACATAGGCTCTAAAGTGCACTAAGGGAATCGCTCAAAATTAGGTAGTCACCTAATTTACGACGGCGCACATTCAAAACGGCTCGGTAAATTGCATACAGCTCTGCAGTAAAAATGGAAGTGCTATTTGGAAAACCGAATGTCTGTGGTTCGGTTCCATAAACATAAGCACAACCAACACCGTTGGTGGCCTTTGACCCATCGGTGTAAATACATCGACGGTCAGTATAGCCTGACAAAAATTCTAAAAACCTCGTGCGGATACTTGAAATAGGCATCGTGGACTTCCGGTGTACGGTCATCCCAATATCTACATGGGACGTGCCAGATAGCCAAGGGGGGCAAACCTTCTCGCTCTTCGCATCCTAGGCAGTTCCATTTCATGCATCTCTAGAAGACCTTGGAAATGGAACCCCACTGACTTAGGATTAAGGGTGTTATTCCTATACCGTTCTCCTAGCGTGGTGGTGTAAAAAGAGGCGAACGTTGGGTGATTAGGCATATATCTAAGCGCACAACCATAATTCGTCAAGAGAATCTCACACCGATATTGCAGAGCAGGTTCTGTGGACTCGGCGTAAAGGCTGGGCTTGTGGGAAAAGCATCTATTGCCATGCGGATGCCCTTATTGTGAACCGCGTCTAATCTTCTCAACACAGATGGTCGTGCTGACGAATAAACAATACACCCGTAGTCTAGTTTGGATCGGATGAGTGCGCGATACATTCGCAACAAAACTGTCCGATCCGCTCCCCACGATTTGCCATTTAGTGCTCGCCTGATATTTAGGGAACGGCCACATCGTGGTCTTAGGTGTGAAATAGGCGACGACCAATTAAGCTTCCTGTCCAAGATCAAACCCAGGAAGCGCGTCTCATCTGCGAAGGGAAGTAAATCTGGAGTGAAACGAAGGGAAGGTGGTAATCGTCTCCTACGACGCCAGAGATTAACGCAGATTGGCTTCTCAGTTGAGAAACGGAAGCCGTTTTTGGAGCACCATTCTCTAAGGTTATCCAAACATTGCTGCAGGCGCCGTTTCAATAACGCCGTGTGCTGAGAAGTGCAATAGACAGTAAAGTCGTCTACAAATAAGCATACGAAACTCCAGGTGGAACACATTCTCAGATCGAGTTAATTCCTATAGCAAACACCGTGGCACTTAGCACCGAACCCTGAGGTACTCCCTCCTCCTGAACAAAGGAGTTTGAAAAACCGAGCCCCCCTTACTAGGAAAAAGCGGTCCATCATAAACTCCTGAATGAACAGTGGTAGGTGTCCACGTATGTTCCAGGCATACAGGGAACGTAGAATCCCTGCTCGCGAGCACGTATCATAAGCCTTCTCGAGATCGCAAAATATGCCAACAGTCTGACATTTCTTCATAAATCCGTCCATTATCTGTGTCGATATTGACACAAGATGGTCTACAGTTGAACGGTGTCATCGAAAACCACAGTGGATGTTAGTCGATAGGTTACGACTTTCTAACCACCATACCAATCGTCCATTGATCATGCGTTCCATCACCTTGCAAACGATACTGGTGAGGGAAATAGGACGATAGTTGGAGAGAAGATGGTGGTCCTTTCCAGCCTTCAAGATGGGAATAACGGTGGCCTCCCACCAATTTTCTGTCAAACCAAACTCGATTATAGACCTCAAGCAGGAATGCCTTACCTTTAGGAGAGAGCTGTTGTAACATTTGTATATGAATACCGTCCGGTCCTGGTGTTGATAATCGCGAACATTTAAGAGAATGTTCTAGCTCTGCCATGGTGAAAAGACGATTGTAATTTTCTACGTTTCTAGACCGAAACGCAAGCCTTGAGATTCCACCTTAGTTTTAATTGGAAGGATCTCAGAGGAGTAGTTTTCCGAGCTAGACACTTGAGCGAGAGCACTGCCAAAAGTATTGGCCACCTCAAATGAATCAACAGCTCCTTTGGCTGTTTTCCGTCCCGCAATTGGTATATGGGTCGACCGACCAGCAACACGTCTTACCTACCCCACACTACCGAGGAAGGTGTGTTTCGGTTAAATGAAGCTACAAATTTGGTCCAAGATGACTATCCTTAATGACTTGTCTGGACCTGGGGCGCACTTTCTTGTATTGGATAGGTTATCCAAAGTAGGGTGACGTTGGAAAACCTTAAGAGCACGAATGGCATTCCGACAGTCCTCCGTCCAACAGGGGACGAGAAATCGACAGGTGTGTGAAGTCGACCGCGGAATTGATTTTTCAGCAACAGAGAATCTTCTACGTCAGATGTTGCGCCAAATCATTCACTGAGTCGTGCTCGTTGTACGTAAACACAGCCAACAGGGTGTAAAGGTTCCAGGTGGCATGGTTCAAACGCCTTCTGGGCATACATGTGGAACATGTATTTTGTGTTAAGAGACTAAAAAGACATGGGAAGTGGTCACTAGAGTGTAAATCAGAGATGATATTCCATTGTAAGGAGACTGTCAACTGAAGTGAACAAACTGAAAGATCAGAAACTATTGTAAGAGTCAGAAATGAATGTAGGCTCTCCAGTGTTGGAGAAGAGCCAGGTTGCAACTGTCCAGGAAATCAGCGAGGTGATTGCCTCTCGCACAAGCGCAACTCGAGCCCTAAAGTGGGTGGTGCGCATTGAACTCTCCCATCAACAGAAACGGTGTTGGTACTGGGAAACTGGATCTTCTAAATCAATGTACGAGAAGTAATGGGACGGAGGCAAATATACGGTTCAAATGACGATTTGGATGCTTCGCAGTAGAATCCTTACAGCAACTGATTGTACATCAGAGTGTAATGGTTCAGATTGTGAGTATACGTCATCTCTGACAAGTATCATAGCGCCGCCGTGTGCCGGAACACCGTCTTCTGGTGTGACATTACACCGTACTGGGGTGTATCGCTTTAGATGGAAAGCGTCTTGAGGACGCAGCTTAGTCTCTTGCAAACAAGCGACCAGAGGTTCGTTTTCTTTCAACAAAAGCTCAAGTTCTGGCCGTTGTGTTCTAATACCACGTATGTTTCATTGTAAGATAGCTATATTAATATCTGTGTGGAATAAATATTCCAAGGTAACTGTGCATTACTTTGGAGTAGGCGGTTGTCGAACTAATTTTGCCCTTTTCTTCTCTCTTGGGCTGGCATTCTTCTCAGACGCTTTTTCATGCCTCTTTTCAACTTGGGTTCTCCCAGTGTGGGCAGATTGATCTAACTCCATGTCCTCTGCCGAGGACGTTCGTTTTTTCCATAGCGAACTTGGGTTCGAGTGTCTCGAAACAGTTGCTAATGGGGACCGGCGAAGATGAAATACGCCGGTCTAAGTCCACCCCTGAAGAGGATGTTCGAGGTGATCTTCTTTGACTCTTATATCCCTTGATGTACTGGGACCAGGCTTATCTTCCATGAGGAAATCATTCTTTGTGTAGCTCTTCTTAAACTTTATCGGTGACGCATTATAGATCACAGGTTTGCTAGTCTTCTGTGTTGAGTTCGTCATGTTTGTTGGTGATCTAACAGTTGTATTTTTCTCACCAACAGATTTTGTACACGTTGTTACAGATGTACGCGCTGATGTTGAGGGCTTTGGAATAGAGCTACGAGCAACAAGTGTCTTTTCAGAAATTGTTGCCCCATTGAAATCACTGGTCTGCGTTGCGATCTCTCTCTTCGGTACTGGTTTAGCTGCAACTGAGCTATAGGTCCCGAACCTTGGAACAGAGGGTTGGCGTATACGCAAAAGCTTCCGGGCTTCTGAGAAGGGCACCTTCTCTTTAACCCGTATCTCTTGGATCGCTCTTTCCTCCACAAAGCGGGGGCAATCTCGGGAACTAGATGGAGTTCACCTCTGCAGTTCACGCATGACGGAGCTGCAGTACATGCACCATCGTGGAATTCATCTCCATATTGAGGGTATGTAGCGAGTCCCTTACAAAGCTCGCTTGCATGTCCAAAGCGCTGGCACTTGAAACACCTGAGTGGGTTTGGGATGAAAGGCCTAACTTCGATGGATTCATACCCTGCCTTAATCCTTTGCGGGAGATCTACCCGATCAAAGGTCAGGAACAGGCTATTGGTTTTAACTCACCACCTTCTTTACGTTGAACCCGGTAAACGTGAGTGACACCTTGTTCTGTCAGATTCTCTTGAATCTCCTCGTTTGATAATTCTTCCAATGCACGGCTCTTTATCACAACGCGCGAGGAGTTCAAGGTTATGTGGATCTCAACACGTACAGGATAACTTGCTAGTATATTCGCTTTCAGTATTTTAGCTGAATGTGCTTCAACCGGGAACGTGCCATTGCCAGATCTAGTGCATGACTTTTCTGGACCAGCAATTTTATCCAACCGCTTTTGAATAGTAAATGGCTCACCGATAGAAATTTCTTATCTCCCTCAGTTCTAGCTATTACTAAGTAGCGAGGACTACTCGACTCTGCTACCTGCTTTACACTGACTTTACTAATTTTGTTGTTTTGAGTTTTAGTAGAACTAATGGCGATCATATCCTCCAGCATTGCAAATGTCTCCAATGGCATGCTCACATCCTGGGCGCCATCCCGGCTTAGGTGAAAGTCCTGGCCTGGAGCTTGCTCACCCTAGGATCTCACCTCCCAAAGTATAGACAGGTGAACCCAATCGCCTTCAGGAGTGCATCAGCTCATGCAATGGCCCCTCCCGGGACTGACCTTTATCAGCGGATACCCACACAGATCCTACATGATAAACCAGGGGCTGGGAATTACGTGGTTACCCAGTCACCTCATGGGTCTCCTCATCCTCCTACAACGAGCGCGTAGGCTATCCATCAGACTATTTACAGGGAGGTATCTGGAGGGAGGTCAAACACAAAAGTGGACCAAAGTTGCTTGGGGGTTTGGCAGGTGCCCTCTCACCTCTTAGAGGAACCAATCGAGAGTATGGCTCGGGGCCCCCGGTACGCCAAGCCCGTACGTACCGTAGGGGAAGTGTGATTTCGGAGTCCTCTTCTCCTAGATGAGTCGTCGACCAAGACGACCAAGCCTTATCTACCCGTTTTGGAATGTTCTTTGCTTCCCCTCACCTCTTGCCTACCTGTAGTAAAAAAAATGACACACTAGCCCTTCTGGATCGAGTACTGAGCCCCTCCGCCACGTCAAGACGACATTCCTTCGGAGGGGTTTATCCGTTTCAGGATTGTAGGACAAGGCGACGGTGTTCGGCAGATTGCGAGTGGATAATGGCTTTCTCGCTCTCTCTCTCTTCATCTCCGACGTCCTTACGGCTCGGACGGGGCGGGCTTTGGCCTGTAGGGTCAGGAGCGTGAGGTGTTGGATTCTTTCCTGGCGTCGTCTTGACCTTTACCGGCGGAATTATACCTTCGTTGAAGTCCGGTCAGTACTCCGAATGCGGCAGTTTCCCCGAGCGTGGCCATGGGTGGCGTCGGATACTTTCTAACTGAAAACGTTATGGTTGTCTTAACTTGCCGTTTATCCGAATCAGGTCATCCTTCGGGTCTTTACTCTGATTATTCTCTCCCAAGGATCACGGTGGAATGCACAAACGGCTGGAAGCTTTCATGTCGTTCTCTACCCAGGTTGCGGGGGCCCCTCCGTTCTTTGCCTGTAATCTATTGAATTGTATTTGATACTTTATTATAAAACGTGAAAAAAACCTACAAAGCCTATTATTTTAAACTAATAAGGTGAACCTGCTCCAAACCCTTAAAGTGTTGTGACAAACCAGCAAAATCCGTCCGGTTACTTTTCTATCACTTTGTCTTCTAAAAGTTTACCACAAATATACAGTTCTTTTCTCGTCGAATCTTCTTCATGACGACCGATGTATCTTTTGTGACGACATGCACACAGCTGTCTCGCAAACACTGACACACTTACCGACTTATTTCTGTAACCGTAAACTCACCCAGTGCTATTCTTGGCCTCCTTATATAGTGAAGATGACGTCACAGGGACTTTTCTCGAACTCCACAAGCGTGCCACCTGTGACGTGGCTGGATTTTTTGAAGGCTCCAGAGAAAGCTCCTTTGTGTAGCCACTTCGAATGTTGTTAGTCACGTACACACAACAAGTTGCACGAGGCAGCCTGACCTTGAACACCTTTGCCCGCTCGTTTTAGAATGAAGTAGCCCGACCTTTGTTTTGTGCCGAGCCGGTGTCATAGTATAATTAAAATGTCTTGGTTTTAAAATACCGACTTTATAATTCTTTAGAATTTTATTCATATTTTGAATAAAGAATGAAATATTCAAAATATGTAGACTGACACATACAGCTTAAGTTTTTACCCATACAAAACATGTTTTACAGAAATTCTTTGTGCTGTCCTATAAAACTTTATTTCATCTGTCAGCCTTTTCCATATTCCGGTTCAACTACGCGAGGTACGAACGGAAGAGGCACCTAATGCCTGCTCCTTGGGAGAGATCGATGTCTTCTACCGTCACTGCACAGATTATGCCATGTATTGGCCGAAACTGAGGCTTCAGTATCGCGAGATTTGGGGTGACAGCAAGTTTCCAAATCTATTTCTATTACTGTTGATAAACCACCTGGTATACATGTAGTAATGGATTGTTTTCTATGTTGTAGCCCCTGGATCGAGACTTGCCAATTGGACGTCCGCAGTGGAAGTTCACAGTGTTTGCTCAGGATGAAGGAGGCGAAGGCTTAGTGGGCTACTCAGATGTAGTAGTCAACCTCAAGGATATAAACGATAATGCTCCAATCTTCCCGGAGGGCACGTACCTGGGAAACGTCACAGAAAATGGCACAGCTGGTATGATTTAACATTTTACCTTTGTATATATACCTTTGATATGGAATTATTGACTGCTAAGATTAATAATGTTATCAAAATTATACAGATAAATAGTTTCCGTAAACAATCTTCATTAATTAAATTCAATGTTTAATGTAAGAACCACGCGTTGCAATTTTGTCAAGGAATAAAAAGGTTAATAGAAATAGATTATGGCATGTTTTAGAGCAAAAAGGTATACCGCAAAATTTAATAACAATAATAATAATAAGTTTATATATAGATAACAAAATAATGGTAGAAATAAGAACAAAGAATTATAAAATAGCAACAATCAACAAAGGAGTGTGACAGGGCTGGCCTCTCTCACCACTGCTTTATATACAGCGCACACACACATGGGTGTGTTTGTGTGTGTGTGTGTGTGTGTGTGTGTGTGTGTGTGTGTGTGTGTGTGTATGACCAAGTTCTAATCTGTAGCTCGGAGGATAATTTACAAAAAGCCATATCCAATTTAATAATCTAAATAAAAGTATTCATTGAACGTCTCTACAACCAAAAGAAAAGTTCTTCCATTGCAAGGTCCCAATACAACCAGAACTAAAACCACTTTATAAGGAAAATGATAGAACAGGTAAATATTATTTAGGCTGCAATGTTTCATAATATATTAAAACTGACGATGTGATAAATAAGATTAACAAATTTAACTACATATATGAAATAATAAAAAGAAACCTCAAACTAGGAAAGATACTAAATTAAAATCCTATATAGTAATACTAGTACTCACATTGCTATATGGCTCAGAATCCTAGAAAAAAATTGAGAGAGAAATAGAGGCCGCCGAAATGAGGTTCCTAAGGAATACAGCAGGCTGCACTTTGTTAGCCAAAAGGGGGAATTATGACATAACAAAGGAATTAGGTATCCTTAAACTAACTCAGAATGTATATTAATATAGAACCAGGTGGAAAGAACATGTGAAAAGAATGGAAGCATACCGCAATCTAAATCTTCTATAAAGTACAAACCAACAAGCAAAGGAAAGGATGCACTCAACAGTTGTTTAATGCATGAGATTTGAACAGGCCTTTAGAGACTTAAAGATTGACGATGATGATAATGATGATGATGATGATGATCATAATAATAATAATAAATAATAATAATAATAATAATAATAATAATAATAATAATAATAATAATAATAATAATAATAATAATAATAATAATAATAATAATAATAATAATAATAATAATAATAATAATAATAATAATAATAATAATAATAATAATAATAATAATAATAATAATAATAATAATAATAATAATAATAATAATAATAATAATAATAATAATAATAATAATAATAATAATAATAATAATAATAATAATAATAATAATAATAATAATAATAATAATAATAATAATAATAATAATAATAATAATAATAATAATAATAATAATAATAATAATAATAATAATAATAATAATAATAATAATAATAATAATAATAATAATAAATCGAAAGGCACTAGCCAAACACTTAAGCGTTTAGAAAAAGAATTAGCTATAATTCAGAGTAACTAAGACAATTAGATGCTCTTGTTAATTCAGACAGCAGCAAACCCGTTAACTAAAGCTTCCGTTAGAACTCAATATGTTCAGAAATCAGAGTTTCAAGAACGCACTTAAGCATTTCTGAAAGTTAAAACGGAATAATAAAACTGGCCAACAAAATGTGAACTTTAATTATGTTATAAGTGAAACAATAGGTGTTCCCAGCTCACTTTTTGTGCTGATTGCAGATCTTTTAGACAACTTTTCCATCACCCAGGGCTTTTGGGTAATCGCATTAAAAACATTTTTTCCTGTCTATACACTATACTATTATGATATTTTTTTCTGAAATTACATTTACTCACTTAAATGTATGTGAATGGGATTTTTCGCTGTACTTCGCTTGAGGAACATCCCTCTTCAGTGTCCAGCAGTAGTCTGCCAACATTTTTGGACACCATTTACCCTGGTAGCGCCTTTCTATTTCCGCGATGTCCTAGTGGAAACGCTCCCCATGTTTGTCGCTGACAGCCCGTAGGTTTTCAGGGAAGAAATCAAGATGGAAGTGCAAAAAGTGTATTTTCATCCCATTATCTTGTAAATCTCAATCATCTCACTAACAAGTTCTCTGTAGTAATCAGACTTGAATTTTCCTAGAAAGTTTGTGACAACTTTGTTGAAAGATTGCCGTGCAACTGCTTCATGCATATTTAAATGGTTTTCATATTCCTCACATTTCATCAGTTCCCTTATTTGAGGGCCAACAAATATTTCTTCTCTTATTTTAGCTTCACTGATTCCTGGGAATTAATTTTTCAGGAAGAGATATGCACTACCATCACGATCCATACCTTTCACAAAATTCTTAAACAAGCCTAGTTTGTTATGCAGTGGAGGCAATAAGATTTTTTCAGAATATATAAGTGGTTGGTGAGGAACATTATCTTGTTCTGGATTAAGTGACTCTCTCTATGGCCAAGAATTTTTTTAATATGATTACTTTCACCTCTAGCATTCTACTTGCAAAAGAAGCTGAAATATTTAGTATACCCAAACTGCAACCCAAGTAAGATGGCTGTAACTTTCAAATCCGCACACATCTGCCAAGAAAACTTGTTATACGTGATTGAGGACAGTTAGAATTTCAAACTCTCATAATTTTCTTTCAAACCAACTGCATGGGCTAAAGGATATGTATTTCCATTATGTAGTAATACTCCTTTCAAACTTGTTTTCGAAGAATCTGCGAACAAACACCAATCCTCACATTTATGCTCCACACCCAGCGATTGAAAAAAAAAAGTATCAACTTCATTGCAGAAAACTAGGTCCTGTTTAGAAAACAAATGCTCAAATTTTCTCTGGCGTTGGAAACAGAACTTACTTTGTTGCACCCTGCAATAGCTTCTATCCTTACAATCTTGAGACGTGTACTTCTGTCTTGCTTTTACTTAAACAAGATCCCGAAGCAAATCATTTAAATCCTACTGGGTTAGAAAGTAAGGCTCGTTTATAGCACGCCTTCGGCAAACACTAAATCATTCCGCGATTCCTCAATATCAAGAAATTGTTCCGTCATTGTTATGTCATCTGGTGGAGTTGGCATTGGAAGTCCTGGCCCATGAAACACCATTGGAATTACTGTATCTAAAGATGTAAATGTAAGAATGTATCTGGACTGTTTGGCAGGCAGAAGTAGCAATCTGTCAAATGATCCTTAGGTTCGCGCGATATCATAGGGACTTCTGCTCTTTGAAGATCAGTTCACCACACACATAACAAAATTTGTTTCTGACATTAGCACACATTTCAGACGTGTTTCTTATGTACTTACTAAAACTTTTACACTACTCCTTATAATTCACTACTATGGACAGTATTATACACTTTGATCCGAACTAAAAGCGAAGAGAGCCCAGAATTATCTTTCTTTTAGAAAGCTTCTATTCAACTGCGGACGTCACCTTACAGGGAATACCAGTGTTGTAACTCATGAATTCAAGGCAACAATCACCAAACGCTATAAGTTAATTGTTGGCACAATGAAACATAAAGTTGTTGTTGTTAGCTAATGCTGGATTTCTGACAATGAAGTCATTAATCCTCTTGCTCTCCAATATTTTTCACTGATGATATTGAAGAGAGCAATAGCAGTAATAGTAACCGCTTTTTAGAGAGCACCATATTTTTATGTTTTGGCGGTCACATCGCTCTCTCACAACCCCCAGAATGTCTGGAGGACCACACCTGTCGTTGGTTTACGGGTCTCACCGACCTGACCGGGAGAATTATCAAAATAAATTCACCGACCATATCCTCTGATCACCAATCAGAGGACGTATTACATGCCATGACAGGTCAGCATGTTAGGGATGAAACATAAATGTAAAATGAAACATAAATGTAAAATACTCCTAATTAGCATGTTATACACCTACCATAAATACTAATAAATAGGGAAACAATATGTTCAGTATTACAAAAAATGGTGGGTGATGGAAAATTTCTGAATTGGTTTTTGAAATCAGGAGATAAAATTACATAAGAAACACCCAAAATTATGTACATAACAAATTCCTTGTAGGCCAGTGTAATTTGTAGAATTTAATAAGTCACAGACTAACAGCTGTGTTTTAGATGTGGATAAGAAGCAGGTTTGGCAACACGTAACACAGAACTTTTGTTTGGAGAGTGGTGAAATAGGCGGGACTTACATTGATGAAACAGCGTATTTCTAAAATTCGTGCCTTCCGTATCTTACAGTCTTACTATCTTTTATATTATAGAAGTGCTTCACTATGATCATCGGCAGTCTGTAGCGCCTTAGACTGCGCTAGGATAAGCACATCCTTGGCGGTAGTTGTCTGTCTGTCTATCTGTGTGTCTGTGGACAGCATAACTCAAAAACGAAAAGTCGGTTAAAAACCAAAGTTGGTATTTACGTTTAATGTCCTTTAAGAATGCGACATGAAGATTTTGAAGAAAATAGCCTCACCCTAAACTACTCTTTACATGGAAAATTTTTCGAAAATTTTGATTTTCTTGAAAATAGCTCTAACAATTTTGATTAAAATGTTATATGTTTGAGATATCTTTATGACAAATGAAATGTATACCTTGAATTTTCTGATCATAGCCCCTGTAGTCGTATTTACTCTGGCCGACTTTTGCTTAATTGTAAAACCCTAAGAGATGGATCAAATCATACTATACCAAAAATGTAGATCTTGCTAAAATACACAATTTATGTATGAATAGATTTTCTTATAGGGTGACCCATTCCGAAGATATTCCTTGTTATGTGTGTGAGTTTCGAAAAACTTAAGATTTTCGTGAAATGGAACATCGTTGTTCATTTGTTTTGCATGTTGAGTGTGCAAAGAGAACGGAATTTCAAAGCTTTAAAAGATTTGACTATCGCTCAAAGCCTACTGTATTCTAATACTCCCCTTGCACCAACAAGGAAATAAGCAATAAAATAATTTGTACTAATGTTTATCTTAACCCGAAGAAGATATAGCAATAAGAATTTGTAATAATGGTTAGTACAAGAGTAGAGAAAGTCATGTAAGTGCATCACATCAGATTTTTTACCACATGCTCTATTGCACAGCAGAATACTACATGCGTGGTGTGTAGTCACATCCTATGTGATGTGCTTTCTTAACCTATAAAACAATTTTATGTATTGCTTAGAGTCTAAATCTACGCTATCAACAAATTTCTGAAAATGTTTAAAGTAAAGGACGTCAGGAGTGCGCGATAACTGGGCTGCCTGCCTACCTGCTTGCCTGCCTGCCTGCCTGCCTGCCTGTCTGTCTCTCTGTCTGTCTGTCTATCTATTTGTATGTCTGTCTGTCTCTCTGTCTGTCTGTCTGCCCACAGCATAACTCGAAAAACAGATTAGTTAAATACTAAACTTGGTGTTTCAATTCAGATTTCTAAAAAATCCTCCAACCCAAAATAACCTTTACACGAAAAAATGGTATTTATTTTATATTTTCTCAAAAATGGTTGCTAAGAGTTTAAGAATTAAAACAACAAATGCTTAGGATACTTGCAAGACAAAAAAACTAAATATCTTAAATGTTCTTGAAATAGTCTGTGAAGTCCTCTTCATTCTGAATGTCTGGTATAACTTATAAACCATAGGAGATGACAAAATTTTACTGTACACAAAATGTAAATCTCTTTAAACCACATAATTATCTTTGTTTCTTTTTCGGTGTTTTTTTTTTTCGTAATCATGTTAATATAACAGACATTATACCTACAATGAAACATGTAGGTATAATAAAGATAATAAATGTATAAAGAAATGTAGAAATTTATAATGAAGATTTAACTTTATTAACAGAAAATGCATAGAAGGATAAGCTTTAGTGCAAAAATATCCTAGAAGATAGAATTTAGAAATCACGTGAATGCATCACATTGACTTTCTTTGCCTGCTGTTGGTATTCCATTGTTTTTCGCGATGTTATGTAAAAAGTGTGGAATTTCTAGGCTAACTTATAGCCTCCCATAAATAAATATTTTGTTGTTTAACGATGCTGTCAATTGCCAGGATCACAATAGCGTCGCCGGTGTGCCGGAATCTCGCCCGCATGAGTTCTTTTACATGCCAGTAAATCAATAAAACTGAGCTGTCCTTTTTAAGCACACTTAAAAACCATCGGTATGGGCCGGATTTGAACCCGCGACCTAGGGATCAGTAGAGCGTCTAACCAACTGAGTCACCCAGACCGATATAGGGTCCCATCTTTAAACATCTGACCGTCAATTTGGTTCTTCACCAACCTTGTATTTACCTATAGCGAGATCTGAAATGTATTTCCACAAGGATTTATCTCCATTAACACGAAGTAGATGGGAAAATACCCTTTCATAGAAATATTTTGTAAAATCACAATAAAAATTAACGACAGCGGCTAGAGAATATGACGTGAATCTAATAAGATCTTTTCTGTGTGTATCTCTGTATCTGGATTTTCACTGCTTGCAACAACCATCCATTGCTAACTGTCCATCTTTGTATGAAGGAACCAGTAATTCAAACGCTTAACCATTTCAAACTGATATCTAATTTTATACGAAGCGGAAGGGAGTTTTTGTACTAAACGTTTCGCTAATTCTGTCTTTAAAGCAGTAATGGAATTCTGTCAGAGAAGCAAATTTGATACTTCTGTTTTCCGCCCGCGTTTCCTCTACCATTTCATACTGAAAACACAATTTAGACAAAGTGAAACGTAATCCGTTTGCCAAACGTTTTAGCTAATTTTGTGTTTATAGTGTCATTCTAACTGAGAAAGAAATTACCTCAATTGTATGCCCACACATTTGCTCTGCTTTGCAGATAATGTCTTTCAATTTGTGCTTCGGTTGACCGAAAAACCATGGCAGGGTGGCGTCCACCAGCGATTGAGAACATAAACCCTGTCCGTTGCTATGACCCAGCAATTCATTTTTCGCTTGAAAGTTTATAGCTGTCCAGAAACCGAGGTCCTGCGGCATATAATCCAATCGAGCGCATTATGGATTTGGTTATGGTGGACTAGCTATGTCATTCTCGCTTTCACTTAATTTTAACTTGAAGAATTATTAAACTAGAATATCCGAAAATTAGCTTTGGAGCATTGCAGTTAATTAAGCTAGGCCGTGGAAGGACAAATTGCTGGATTACCTCCCAATAGTTTTATACACATTATCACTCTTAGTTGATACTCTTTATGGTTTTCATCTGAATTTTACGATACCTTCACTTAAGAGAGGTTCATTTGTCCTTTTAAACTTCATCAGCACCATAGCATGTTTAAGCCTGCATCTTCCCTGCTTTTCTGTGGCCTCGATACATTTGTTTTAGACGATGGTGTAGCAAAGGGTTGTCTTTTATTTCTAGTTATGATTAATTGCCTTAAGTTATTATTAGCTGGCTGCCCCACGTTGCACGGTTAGCTTTTTTTTACTTTCTCTACTGGTAAGTAGACGAAGTATTATATTTCACCCAAAAATTCGATGTCGATATTTCACCGGAAATATGTTTTGAGAACCCCTGAATCCAAAACAGCATTTTTACTTTTTCTACTGGTAAATAGAAGGAAGTATTGTATTTCACCCAAAAATTCGATGTCGAGATTTCACCGGAAATATGTTTTGAGACCCCCAGAATAAAAAAAGCAGTTTTAGAGAAGGTCCGCGTGTGTGTGTGTGTGTGTGTGTGTGTGTGTGTGTGTGTGTGTGTGTGTGTGTGTGTGTGTGTGTACTACAGCATAACTCAAAAACCAAAGTTGGTATTTCAGTTTAATGTATTTCAAGGATGCGACAACAGGATTTTGAAGAAAATAGCCCCACCCTAAACTACTCTTCACATGGAACATGTTTCGAAAATTTTGATGTTCTTGAAAATGGCTCTAACGAATTTGATTAAAATACCATATGTTTAAGATAATTGTATGACAAATAATAAATGTATTTTGAATTTTCTGGCTATAGCCTATGCAGTCCTGTTTACTATGGATGACTGTTGAACAACTCCTAAACCGTAAGAGATAGACAAAACCTTACTATATAAAAGCTTAGACCTTGTTAAAGCACACAATTTTTGTCGGAATAATTTCTTTTGTAAAGTGAACCATTTCGGAGATATTCGTTGTTATTTGTGTCAGTTTTGAAAAAAAAAAAAAAAAAAAAAAAACACTTAAAACTTTGGTGAAATGGAACAATGTTGTTCATTTTTTATATCTTAAGCGTGCAAAAGAACAGAATCTAAAAACTTTAAAAGATTTGACTACCGCTCAAAGCCTACTGAATTCTAATATTCCCCTTGCACCTACAAGAAAATAGGCAATAAGATAATTTGTACAAATTCTTATCTCAACTATTACGAAGAAGATATAGGAATAAGAGTTTGTAAGAATGGTTAGTACAGGGAAGAGAAAGTTATTGAGTGCAACCCATCAGACTTTTTAATTTTCCTACCACGTACCTATTTGTCATCACACTGTAGAATAATAATTGGCAATGAAGCTGCTATCTTGTCCAAACAGGAAGTCACATTCATCAAATACCAATGTTAAATTATCTTTTCATGCAGTTAAAAGTGGATTATCCAAAATGTCAGTATATATCTAAAAATATTAAAAAAAAATAAAAAAGGAAATTATGTTGAGCACCCAATGTAGTTTTTGAAAACCCATACCAATCTGCAGTTATAATATTTCTATTATTTACACGTTGCGATCTGTTAGGTAAACGTTTTAATAAAATCTGGAACACTTTCATCATCAGTGTGTCCGTTGTGGGATTTGCAATTATGCCTCTTAGAATTTTTGTTTGTATTAGTTCGTTTTGAAAGGATGATCATTATTTGTATGTGTTTTTGTGACGATATGTTTCTTTTTTAACGATGTTTATAATTAATATCTTGCTTCTGTTAACCTTTTTCTCACTGGATTTCCCGGTACTAACTCAGTCGATTCCCGTGAGATTTCTTCTCTGCTGGCGTTGGCCACGAAAAAACTTATCATTATATTAAGTGCAATCTAATTTATATTGGCTGGTTAAGGAAAACTTTATGGATCAAAATACTGCACATTGGATCAACAACATTAAATGCAATGACATGGCTTATTTTATTCGATCTATTAAACTCGACCATGCGTAATTTAGCACTTACACGCCACTGCAATGGGCCTCATCATATCCGCCTCTTCATAATGACACTGCCATGTATCAATCAAAGGTGAACCAGTACATAATGACACTACTAAACGAGCAATCAAAGGTGCACCTGTCCATCACGACACTGCTAGCTCCCAATCAAAAGACCCACATGTAGCAATCTATATTCCGGCGTCTGCGCACATTCCCACGTAGCTGAAAGCTTAAACGGAATAAAGCTACTCAGTTTGTTTAATAATTGTGCTAATGTTGTAAATAGCTTTGTAATAAATTTAATTTGCCTTCTCGTTTTTGAAAGTATACTCTTTTAAAGGTTATAGCATATATACTCTCTTTATAATATCAACACTAACTTATCAAAAGTTGAAGGCGCTACTATTGATCCTCGTTTGTACAATCGAATCGAGTAACGGTTAAAATGTCGGACACCAGTGATAATAACATGCAGCGCAGAGTATTAAAAACATTTTATAAATTATTTAAACTTAGACACATGATCGAGCATAAATACTCATAAGAAACTTGAGTATAATGGCAATTATGCTCTCGTTGCATAATACACTATTATGCGCTTTACTTTGATTTACAATGAGTAATATGTAATATGTAGATATATTAAAATTTACTTTTCTCATGCAAATTTCTGGTACGCTGTATCCTTTTCGCACTTTTTTTTTTCAAATCATTGGCCCTGTCATTAACATACGAGTTTAAAGAGGATGTTGATGAAGTTCATCTTCACTATGTCCAGCTACTTTCACCAACTCCCTGAGCAAGAAGTATTGAAGAGCAACTGAGTTAATGCCTTTTTGTCAACACTCAACAACAATTTTCACCTCTAAAAGAATATTAAAGTACTGTTTTATGTAAAACACACATTCTAACATTCTATTAAGATCTGAATGAAGAACGCACAATAACTTAGTTCATGTAAATCCAAGTTGATAATTTAGCCCAGAAGTATGATTCTATAACCGTTGCATTTTATCGTTGCAGGTATGCCAGTGATGACGATGTCTGCAGTAGATTATGATGATCCCAACGAGGGTACCAATGCCCGATTGATATACTCTATAGAGAAGAACGTGATAGAAGAAGAAACAGGATCCCCTATTTTTGAAATAGAATCTGATACGGGTGTCATCAAGACAGCGGTTTGTTGTCTTGATCGGGAAAGGACCCCCGATTACTCCATACAAGTAGTCGCCATGGACGGCGGAGGACTCAAAGGTTCGTTACACAAGACATTTTGATTGTATTTTATGCAGTAAGAAATTTGGCTTGTGAAGTTCACAGCTCCAGAATCTTCAAGTAAATCAAGCAAGTGCTTCCGATGCACGAAAAAGAGACTGCGGGCTAATAAGGAAAGCCCCTCCCAGGTAGCTGCATTCGGGAGGTCATGGGTTCGATTCCCGTGGCCGAACTCCCTGATTCATTTCCCGGGTCACCAGGTGAATGCTGGGAAGGATAATTACATTCCTGGAATTTCCCGTTCCTCCATTTCATTTCACCTTCATTTCAATCCGGTCCTTCAGGATAGGAAATGTTGACAATGGGCGAGTTTGGCGCTTATGCGTGGGAACTCTCAACGGATGGGAGGCGTTGTGGGATGCACCCCTGTCAAAACTCATGTGGCTAGGGCGGGAATGGGGAAGAGGGTTGATAGGATTGCAATCGAATTTTTACCCTCTCCACTTACTGACACAATTTGAAGGACTGGCCGATTCTCTGAGATAGACAATAGCGGTAGGCGTGGCCTGCTAATTTCTGTAAGGGAGTAGGCGGGGTTAAAACTAGGATGTAGGGGAAGTGACACATTGAGTCAGTTCTCCCCATCTACGGGCTAGTGGCTGCTTGGCGAATCCTGCTGTCGAGATGAATTTCCAACACACGTTAGGGACCCTCACGCTGGCTCGCGCTGCCCGTCCGGCTTCCAACACGCTCGTAGAATGCTCTAATTTCATCCTTTCCTCTCGGGGTCTGACATGCAATAGTTTAAACAGTTGGCTCAGTGTGGAATCTCCTCCGTCTGTACTCTACCTCTACTCTCCCAAGTAAAATATAACACTTGGTGCTAAAGGTGTTTATAAGAGTTAACTTTTGGATATACGTATGCTACTCCCTTTTCCTTTTCAGCGCGAGCAGTTTTCCTAGCTTTTAGATCATGTATAAAGCTTGGGCTCTGTTATAAAATCAGATTTTCTGTACTTCTTTCTGATTTATGTTTACTTTTAATATCCAGAGAAGTTGTTGGAGGATAACTTAGCGGTTCGAAGCTTATCTATAGTGTAGAAGCTTGAGTTTGACCTCTCTGTGCTGTGTTCCCATTATTTGAAATTGGTTCCTGAAGAGTCTCCAAGAGAGCTTGGTTCTGAGATTCAAGAATCTGATTTTCAATATCAGGTTCTCTATTTTCATGTAAAAATGAACGTGGAATGGAATTTAACTAGGTCCAAATCATTATTATGTATGATTCGCATATAGAAATGTTTTAAAAGTTGCATTGAACTAATTGTGAGACGAAAAGAGCGATGTCCTTTTGCCCACCCGAGGCGTGCTCATCTGTCCCACATTGCGGTCTAACAGAACATAACTCAGAAGACAGGCAGGGTGGAGAAATTTCCTCTGGTAAGTTTCGTCACCGATAGATGGATCCCCAATGTCACCATGTATCCATCTAGAACATGCTTATACGCCTTCATTTTCCATAAAACCCTCATGTGCAAAGGATGGAATATTACAGTTCAACAAACTGAATGATAAATAACTCTACACGTTTCGTTTCTGTTGCTGGATTGCACGTTTGCCTTACGATAATCACAGATCCTTTCTACAATATGTCGACACAACTCCAACGTACACGCGCATTCTCAGTACATAGGATACCAACATTGGTAAGAAAATTACATTAACCTTTCTTGGCAGTTGTCCGTCTGTCCCCATATACATTTGCCACACCCTTTGCCTACTCTTTAAGTTTTTACAAGATTTACTTTCTGGCAACTTAGCACTTGCAAACAAAATTCTTGATGTGGACAATTACTTCTAAGACTCACTTCAGTCAACCAATGCTTGCAAAGAATCGTGCCGTACAGTATTTTGGTGGGAACACTATACTGTCAGTCACGGCTGTGAACTGCGCCTGGTGAGCTAGAGAGTCCTTGAATAAATATGTTACGCAGGAATGAGTTAAATTCCCCGTTTATAGCCATTAAACCAATTTTAACAGCACCACTGATTACATGCAAACCACAAATATCTATGTTCAATAACTTTTTTCCATTAGGATTTTCTCTCTCCATTTCCATTTGAAGCTTCTTCATATCCACCGAGACCTGCCATAAGGTTTTTCTTAGAAGCTGTTGCAGTATCTCTGCAACAAATCTAGAGCAGTAGCACTGTCAGAAAAAGCATTGTTCTAATATATAGAGATCCTTTTTGAGTGTTGATATAAAAAATCTGATGAGATTCATTTGTCTTTGAATGTCATCTTGTTTAATGACACTTCAAAACAAACTACATAATCCTCACAAGCTTTCAAATTGTTTGTTAATAACCCATTGAAATGTGGTGTAGTGCCATGATTGACACATGAACACATGACACATGAACACTTACTTTCATCAAGCGTGAACTGTAATGCAATTGCGCCGTCTGGGAACATTAATGTCAATATATTATCTATATCTGTACATGAACTCTTTGTATACAACTTCTAATGTCCATACAATTTTGCTTTGACTACAGCTTGTCTAAAACGTTGTGACACTTCATATGCACAAGTGAGGAGAAATGTGGAGAAGTGCTGAGAGGGTGGGGAAACAAGTGACTAGAAGGTTATCAGAACTCGGAGGCAGTCATATATACAGCGTGTAAACTTGCCACTTGTCACACACGGCAGCTGGAAGACTGACCCCCACTTCTCTCTTATGCAAGTGGGCTGCTCAGTGATGTTACGCATCTTTGCTTTGGGAGTGGGGGAATGTCAGGACGTTTTAGACAAGCTGTACTTCATCTTCTTTTTTTTTTCTAATAAGATATAGTAGAGTGTACAGACTTTCTATTTTATATCTTGCCACAGTCTTTACCATTTCTTTTGAATTAGCACGAGATTTGAAAGCAGCGTCAGCAAGAAAACCTGTGCAATATCTACATTTCTTATTTAAGTTAAACTAGCACGAAGTTTGACAGCAGCTTAGCACGAACGCCATGTCTAAAATCAGCAACTCCTGTTTCTGTTGAACTAGCAGTACGTCTGATGGCAGAAACATTTCCAATGTTTGTAAATCTTGTTTCTATTGAACTAGCACATTCTAAATAAATTTAGCAAAAGTGGTATGATATAAATTTATAAACATCTATATTTAACGAAGGAAACTGGATTCTTGCGATATATAATTACACGGGAAGGATTAAAATTGAATTCTGATAGAGGTCAGGTTACCTGCATATAATAATTAAAAACAATAAAGGGGATTTTTTAGGAATAATACAATCGGAGTCAAAATTCTTACCAAATATTCTTCATAAATTCTTAATGAATTTGGGAGAAAGACCCATTAAGAGAGCTTCTAAAGTATAATACTATATGGAGTTGAACACATACATCAAGACGTCTTGAGGAAATTGCATGTTGACGCCAGTATTCATTCACACGGAGAATTTAATTACAAGTAGCTGGAAAAGGGAACAAACATGTAATATCAATGGCGTCAAAAGGTTTAACAAAAGTAGAAACAAACGCCTTCATTACCCAGCAAAAAATTAGAGCCATTTACTTTGCGGTTTCAGTGAGACAAAAATAGATTTTTCCATGTCTGTCGCCCGCTAGCTGTGTGACTGGCAACGGCGAGGCAGCACTATCACTGTATTGGCAAAGACCATGTCCATTTTTGTTATGTACTTACTTTAGATAGGGTATATAGATATAGAGTATACACGGAGGGACACACCTCGCACACCCGACCAACTCAAATCTATTGTAGCTCCCATCCCCCAGAAGGCAGGGATGAAGTGATAGAACCACAGGGTGCCACAGAGTCACAGCTAGACAGGCCACAAAGACGCGCGGAAGTCCCTAACAAGTACTGAGATCTGTTCATCCCGACACCAGGCCCCAAGGAGCAGCCATCACACACCACGGGTCCGGTGTCACTCATCCCGCCGGAGCTAGCGCGAGCCCGCCTCTGTAGCGTGGTGGTAGCGTGTCTGCCTCACGTCCAAGAAGTCGTGAGTTTACTTATCCAGATAAGGTTTTTTCCGAGGTTTTCCTTTATCCTGATAAGACGAATGTAGGGTAACTTAAAGCTCTATGCACGTAGGACTCATTTGAGCATCGTTTCGCCCGTTTCATTAATTTACCGTCCGATATGACACTACGCTGGAGGACGTTAACAAAAAAAGAAAAAAAAAAAGAAGAAAAGAAAGAAAAACCGAGCTAGTGCTCGATGGCTTTGATGGATGTCGTACAGGCGTCCCCCTGACGGAGGACAGCGACTGCCCAAACGTCACCTAACGGCGAGAACAGCAATTACCATGTGCAAGCATCCGCACCATCTTTCCGACACCGTCAACACCACTCGCCTGAAAGTACACCTGAAAGATAAGGAAATGGAATAAAGGGAATAAAGATATGTTCGCATATCATCCTTGCCAAGCCGCACCTAACGTTTTAGCTGACACTTGCGGCCTATAAAGAACCAATGGCATGAACAATTAATGAAATTATTAATGAAGTGAAATTGAAGGACTGGAAATTCGTAATCATTCTTCCCAGAATTCGCCTAGCGACCCTGGGGAACCCCGAAAAAACGCATGGATCAGGAAGGTCGATCTGGGAAATCAAACAGACGACCTCTCGAATGCAAACCTCACACTTTACCATGGAGCGATCTCGCTCAATTGTTTTATAAAACTCAGACTGGAATGCCAGAAGTTCCAACATGCAAACGTTACACAAAAGGTACTTACCTTTAGCCTCTGATTGAAGGAGTAAAGCGCTACTTCTGTAACCATGTAACACATTGCCCTGAAGCTTGCGTTCGCGCGCTCACCTATTGCACTACAAACATGATGCTGCTTAATAACAAATGTTGAAAGAACTGCGAAAATGAAACGTGAAAATAAAACTTTGACATGCCTAATCTGAAACGAGTTGTATTTCATCCCGGCAAAAAGCCATTGTCATTTTGAATGGGTAACAATGAGGCGTCTTCTTTTACCCGTCGAGTTTAGTTGGTATTTAGCACCCGCAGAAATGCTTGCATTTTACTTTTAATTTGGGAGTTTAATCATATCTTTGAATTTGTGTGGCCTCATTTACCCATGTTTCGTAAAGAAAATCTGTTACTGTCCTTTCCACCTGAGAAAGAGAAATTTTGTATGGTATCCTAACGATCCATTGATGTCCTTGCTGTTTCTTTTGAGGAATTCAAAACCTATTTCAAAGAGCAGTTTCTAAAAAGATGCTTGACCACCTCCGTAGCGCAGTTGGCAGCGCGCTTACCTCTGGCGCGGAGGACCCGGGTTCGATCCCCGGTGCCAGCATGGCTGAGTACACCCACACGGGTGTACTCAGCCTCGTTAGTTCCCGTGGGGACCAATTGAGGAGCTACTTGATGGAGAAGTAGCGGCCCCAGGTCCAGAAGACCGTATAACTGGCCGGGAGGGATCGGGGGTGCTGACCACATCCCACCCTCCAGTACTGCACCTCACCAATGACGCCTGTAGTGGGCAGAGGTGGGGGACGCAGTGGCTGGGTGGTAGGCCTTGGTCCTTCCTGGGCTGTCGCGCCGGGGTTTTAAAAATGCTTCCTTTAACTTATGATTGTTGGAGTCACGTTCACAAATGTGAGCACCGTGTGAAATTAATGCTTAATACTGACACACCAATAAGCTCCGCTGTCAGATTAACAAATAATATCCATAACAGCTAAGGTAGGATACTTCTCTCCTATTTGTGAAAATATGTACAATATAGAATAGTAGGGATAGGAATAGGAGAGATGCGGAGCCTGAGGCTTATTGTACTTATACCCCCGGGAGGAAGGATGTGGTGAGGGGAGACGGTACAACATTGCCAGAGGTATCTGAGGTTTCCCAATTTTGACGACACCTCGAAGTCTTAGGTCTTCCGAGGCCATTTTAAGGGGACCCCGGCGGGGTCCAACCACCCCATATACGACCCCTATCCGGATCTCACGAACAATGTGGGACGGAGATAGTTCCTCTGCACATATCATCCCTGCCAATCTGCACCTAACGCGACCTTGAAAGAATCAATGAGATAAACGATGAATGAAATGATTAATGAAGCGAAATGGAAGAACAGGACATTCGGGGGATGTAATTATCCTTACTAGCATTCGCCTGGCGGCACGGGGAAGCTAGTGCCCATTGGTCAGGAGGGACGGGCTGGAGAATGGAACTCACGACCTCCCGAATGCGAGCCTCGAACGATACCCTGGAGCCATCTCACTCGATTTCAAAATATTAAGTTTCTCACCACCTGTTAAAGGCTTCCGCTTGCGATGTTTTACCCACTGCGTGATTTCGGCTGTGATGGTTTACAAAACAGTTCCACTTTCCGCTTCCGGAACTACACTACACAAAGCATGTTGTTCACTCAATGTCTGATTGAGTATGGTTTCCTTACGAGCACGTATTTTTGTTCATGTCAGAAGCTATTCTTAAAGTGAAGCAATGTTTTAAAAGAACTATACAGAAGAGTCCACCAACGCTTTGCAATGCTAGAGTGCAGGAGAGGGCGTATACTCTGTTTTCATTCCCGTAAAGCACATGCACAACAGTATTATTTAGGTAAGCCACTGAATAGTGAGATCTTCTAGAATAAACATCGACTTGAGTTGGAGTGATTAGAATATATCCTCACCGATTCGTATTACTACATATGTATGATATATGTAAACAAAAATATTGTGTAAGAGTATGTACATATTACTAATGTAACGCAGTGTTTCTTATAGTTCAAAATGTGTTTTAATGAAAGTCGGACTATTTTGTGGAAAAATTACATATCATGACTATTCTGGCTATCCTGTCGGCCAAGGTTGAGATGGTTAGATTGTGTCGAGCAGGATTTGAGAGTTTTGGGGGTAAGAAGATGGCTGAAGACCGGCCTGAGTGGGCTGTCATTCTGAAGGAAACGTTAGCTAGACTTCGCCCAAGAAGAATTATTAGTATTATTAGCACTAACAACACAATCCGGTTCTTGGTATCGTTAACCATAACTTCCTTTCTCTCAAGGTGTTGCTGCTGTTACGATGTTACAGATTACCAAATAGCGAGTAACAACTGGTTAGCGACTTAAACCATAACCAGTTGTTAAACTTAAACCAGATGTTACAAAATAGGTGTGAATGGCATTTAAAAAACGATAATAATTTGTAAATTAAATATATTGAAGAAAATGCTCAAATAAAATACAAAATAAAATTTAAGGGTTTGTATATTCAAATATCGTTGTATGCATAAATTAAGCTTGTTGTGAAAAAGATTAAAGCGAAATATTTAAATACGATTTACTAATATATTGCATTTTTAAATACCATCTTTTCACCCATCTTTCGGAAATGACAATTTGGTTAATATGTAATAGGTTGCACATTAGCGATGGGTCTAGAACTGTACACAGAACTATATTACTGCTGTACCTACCTGTATTTAGTTTTGCAGAACGCTTCGAAATATTCTTTTAAATTCATAATTTAAAATATTTTAAATATGTTGGCACAAATTTATATTAGGGCATTTAAGGCTGTTACTTTCTCTACTGCTTATCTATCTGTGGTAAGAAGAGGTACATTTCACCAAAAAATTTGAGATTCCGCCGGAAATAAACTTTGGAGAGTCTCTGAATGAAAAAGGCAGCTTTAGAAAGCTGTGTTTATGAACAGCACAGCCAAAAACGAAAGGACAGCTAAATGTCAAACTTTCAAGTATTTGATACGAAAATCTTCTCATCCAAAGCTATCTTTTGCATGGAAAATCTTTAGTATTTTTTTTTTTTTTTTTTTTTTTTTTTTAATTTTCTTAAAAATGTCTTTACCGATTTTGATCTGCTTAACATACTTGAGTGAAAAATAAAATGTATATGTTGAACTATTTTGGAATACCTCATGGCCCTCTTTATTGCGGAATTAACTATTTCTGATACATTCTGCTCAACCTTCATAACCTTGACACAGCTAATCACCCGCGAAGCCTTGATTAATAACGCTCGCCGTAAAAGCTTCAAATCTTACATTCTTTCCTTTTGGTTTGAATTTTCAGAGTTGTGGTTTTTCTAGTAAAAAATCGCTGTTTTCCATCCTTTTTTTTTTAAATTGTAGCTTTCATGGTCATGCAAGGAGCAGATAATTTCAGTCATCACATAGTGCTCTGCTTTTTTACAATCTGACAATGGCTACTATATTCTTAGCTACTGTATGTTTTTATACTAGCTACAACTAAATGTGTGATGAAAGTTTATTTGGATTAACAATATGTTGTAGCAACTTGAACTATTTTCAAATGCACTGCCACGGAGTCAAACAATGCCCATAAATTAAGTACTTCTGTGTGTGTGTGTGTGTGTGTGTGTGTGTGTGTGTGTGTGTGTGCGCGCGCGCGCGCGCGCGTGTGTGTGTGTGTGCGTGTGATGGCGATCGGGTTCAAAGTTTCTAGATGTAATTTGTTACCTCATAAAGTTGCTTTTCTAGGCGTGAAAGTCTGTCATCTTGAGGTGATTGAGCAACTACTTCCTTACTATACATGAACTAGGTGCTGGGATCTCTACAATTTTATCAGCCATAGAGGCCATTGCATCCAAACTTACATCTTGGCTGGCTGCTAAGATTGACCGTGCGTTGTTAGGAAGCCGTTGCAAAAATATAGTTTTTAAAAACTAATCGGTTACTTGTGATCCCGCCAGAGCACGAATCTCCCTGAGTAGAGAGGATGGTTCCTTGTCTCCTAATTCAAGCTCCGCGAGTAACCTTTTTGCCTTCCGCGTCTCGGATTCTTCGAATTCGGCGATAATACATGCCTTTAAGTCCGTATATGAAGCAGTTGACATAGGTTTGGTTATTAAATCCGATGTCAATTCGGCAACTTGAAGCCGAAATTGTGAACACTATAATTATGGAAATAACACTGCATCACATGGCAGAATTAAATAATCAGGAAATGTTAAAATCGTTGCGTGTATAAAAAGTACAAACCTGGGAAGATTGGTTACGGTTAAAATTGTCAAAAAGGCACTGAATGTTACAGACAAGTCATTAGGGGCAAGCGTCAGGTAGTCAGGTGAGGCCCGGTAATACCAGTCTTCCTGGAAATCACTTAGTGCAGGTGTTGCAAAGGAAAACGAGGGATGGTCGCTTCGTCGAAACCCCTTCGCCAGCGTAGGGGTAATTAAGGGGTGAAAGGCATAGACAGCGTCATGACGCATAGTTAGTACGGGTGATCTTACCCGAGGCGCACTTGCCTTCCAGACCTCGGAGCGAACGGGTCCGTAACGCTTGCCGTGCAGAACTCGGAGCGAGCGGTTTAGTTACACTTGCCTTTCAGATCGCGAGCGAATAGGTCAGTGAGACTTACCTTCTGGACCTCGAGTGTGAGGACACACTACAGCTTCCAGTAACAATCTTCGGTCTTAGTAGAGACACAGTAAGGACGTAACAAAATTCTAAAAGCCATCGGCAAATCTAAAACGTTACTTGATCGTAAATAAAAGTGTTTTAAGGGAAGTTCGGGCTTTTCTTGAAAATACTCACGCATACCCGGAGACTAAGATCCATGCCGAGCAGTCCGGAGCAGAAATCACCTGAGAGCAGCATTCCGCTTAGTGTGGATAGGAGGAGGCGGTAATCCCGCATCAAACTTCAGTGTCTAGAGACCCTAAGATATAACGGTATTTCGTCCTCTCGTTAGTGATGTTGACGGTAATAAATTGAGATTCAACTTGTGTGAACAATATTTTGACATTTTTGCGCCAGAACGGCGGTATTTTTACCGCAACTCGTGAAACTTCCATGCCGACGTTTGAGTGATTGGTTTCGTTCGGGTTGGACATGGCGTACGTATGCAATGATGCGAATTATCATTGATTAAATGAACGCATGTACTCACGGAATCATCGTTTGATCACGTCGGGATTCACCAGATGTAGTTTTTTGGTTAAAATAACACATTTATTAAGTAATGAAACTACATTATTATGCTGCATATCAACATATAAACAATGTAACTAGGCATGCAAAACAAAACTTTTGTTGAAGAAGTTACATGAGAAAACAAAGTGAATCACGCCAAAGAGATCATTAAAGAAGGGCAACTCCTTTTCACGGTCTCTGTGTATCATGAGTCGCCACACTGATACACACATACACACACGCACACACATATACACACGCACACATACACACACGTACACACATACACCCATGCACACACATATACACACACACATATATAGACACACGCACACATGCACACATACACACACGTACACACATACACCCACGTATACACTACACCCACACACACATACACACACGCACACATACACACACGCACACACATACACCCACGCACACATGCACACACATACACACACGCACACACATATACACACGCACACACATATACACATGCACACACATACACCCACGCACACACATATACACATGCACACGCATACACCCACGCACACACATACACACGCACACACATACACACACGCACACACATATACACACGCACACACATACACACGCACACACATATACACACGCACACACATATACACATGCACACGCATACACCCACGCACACACATACACACGCACACACATACACACACGCACACACATATACACACGCACACACATACACACGCACACACATACACACACGCACACACATATACACATGCACACGCATACACCCACGCACACACATACACACGCACACACATACACACACGCACACACATATACACACGCACACACATACACACGCACACACATACACACACGCACACACATATACACACGCACACACACATACACACGCACACACATATACACACGCACACGCATACACCCACGCACACACATACACACGCACACACATACACACACGCACACACATATACACACGCACACACACGCACAAAAATACACACACGTACACACATACACCCACGTAAACATATACACCCACGCACACACATACACACACGCACACATACACACACGCACACACATACACGTACACACATGCGCACACGCACATACATACACACACGCACACACATATACACATGCACACACATACACACACGCACACACATATACACACGCACACACATACACACACGCACACTCATATACACATGCACACACATATACACACGCACACACATACACACACGCACACACATATACACATACACACGCACACACATACACACACGCACACACATATACACATGCACACACATACACACACGCACACACATATACACATGCACACACATACACACACGCACACAAATATACACATGCACACACATACACACACGCACACACATACACATGCACACACATACACACACGTATACACGTACACACATGCATACACACACGCACACACATACACACAAACACACACGCAAACACATATACACATACACACACGTATACACATACACACATATACACACACGCACACACATACACACACGCACACACGCACACACATACACACACGCACACACATACACACACGCACACACATACACACACGCACACACATACACACACGCACACACATACACACACGCACAGACATACACTCGCACACACGCACATACATATACACACGTACACACACATACACACACGCACACACATACACACACGCACACACATACACACACGCACACACATACACACACGCACACACATACACACACATATACACACGCACACACATACGCATACACATACACACACATTCACACACGTATACACATACACACACGCACACATATACACACACGCACACACATATGCACACACACGCACACACATGCACACATGCACACACGCACACACATATGAACACACATACACACACGCACACACAAGCACAAACGCATACACATACACACACGCACACACATATACACATGCACACACATACACATACGCACACACATACACACACGCACACACATATACACACGTACACACATACACACACGCACACACATACACACGTACACACATATACACATGCACACACATACACGTACACACATACACACACGCACACACATATACACACGTACACACATACACACACGCACATATGCACATGCACACACATACACCCACGCACACGTGCACCCACGCACATACATACACACACGCACTGATATATACACACGTACACACATACACCCACGCACACGTGCACCAACGCACATACATACACACACGCACTGACATATACACACGCACACACACACCCACGTACACGTGCACCCACGCACACACATACACACACGCACACACATATACACACGCACACACATACACACACGCACACACATACACACACGCATACACATATACACACGCACACACAAGCACACACGCACACATATACACATGCACACACGTACGCACATACACACACGCAGACACATACACACACGTACACACATATACACATGCACACACACATACACACACTTACACACATACACACACGCACATGCATACACACACGCACTGACATACACACACGTACACACATATACACACGCACCCACATACACATGCACGCACACACATACACACATTGAAAAATAGTAATCCTAAAACCCCACTAAGTTTGATAATTGTTTTCACCTTTGAAAATCCTTGTGCTTCCTGAAGAATATAAGCTAAATTCCAACAAATTTAAACTGTTGGTAGACAGGTTAGGGAAGAGGGGGGCGTATAGATATTCAAGTCACTCAATATCAAACCGCTGAAATATTAGAGGATATATTTGGCTCTTTATGTCGGAATTATAATGCCTTCCGATCCAAACGGATAAAAACGAAGGCTTAAAAGTTTTAATATTGAGTGACTGGAGCAGAAAAGAACTTTATTTCCTCTTTATAACACCAAATTCCTAATCCCATTGAGAAGTATTGAAGGAGTATGTTTTCCAAATTTTGAACATAACTGTGTACACCTGAGCTTTAGACTAAGATAATTTTTGCGGCCCTTATTTTCGGTCGCTTTACTACATACCAAAACTATTTACCTTTCTATAAAAGACTTTGTACTATCATACTATAGCAATCAAAAAGCACTTGACTACCCTACAAGTTTCAAAAGACTGTCTCGTTTCTCTATCTAATGGTTAGCATGCCAATCTTCAAATCCAGAGGTCCCGGTTTCGATTCTCGGGAGGGAATTTTGCTTAGCCAGGATTATTCCCTTGGATGAGTGACGGAGTGAGCGAGGGAAAGAGTAAGGGAGGGAGGAGGCGAGCGAGCGAGGTAGCGAGGGAGTTTTAAGGACCCATCGACAACTAGGAAATATGGACCCGGCCCACCTACGGGACCATAAGGATTTTGGGGTGAATTCGGGAATAAGAAAGGTGAAGTTCTACGAAAGAATTTAATTAGTTTTACGAGCTCCACGTTTTTCTAAAATTTTCCGTTCGCCTTTCATGGTTTCCCACTTATATACATTCTATAAGATTCAAAGAGAATGAGGACCTCTTAACAGTTTGTTTACGGACTTTTTAAGGTATACAAGAACCTTGTCTGAAAAAAAATTAAAATAACGAAAACTGTTATATGGTCTTTGGGAGAGATCGGATTTTACTGAAAATCTTCACTTGGCGAAATGGCCTGGCTCAAGTGTGAAATTTGGTATTTAACCGTCTTTCCTTTTCCGATGTTGTTTACACACAGATTAATGACACACTTACACAAGCGCGTGTTTTCTGAATACACTTATTGTAGTCAGTGGATCTAATGACAATAAAGTGATCAGGAAACGGAGGAGGTACCTCAGATCTCCATTCAATGTGGATTTTTTGTTCTTACCACCTCTAGAAGGAATGGACGAGGTGAAGGAACTGCAGGTTGCAGGCAGAGAGGTGTAGAGAACCCTAATGATTCCAAACTGGGTGATCCAGTCTCACCGACGGGCGCCCCAAAGAGACTGATATACCAGGGATAACTCGACCAGCCGCTGGCAACACAGAGAAAGCTACCATCTGGCAGGACCGAAAACTTTCGGTGCTATCTTTCCGACACTGGTTATAAGGGAAAGGAAGTTCTGGTGAACTTACGAACCAGTGGGAAGAATGAAAAACCCATGGTCAGAGTGGTCGAATCCAGAACCTTCCGAAAGCGAACCTGGCAGTTACCACGGAGCCATCTAGCTCGGTTCGGTGGTTTTAATATTGTGACGCCGGACGCGGAGCAAAACAAAGGACTGTCGGGGCAAAGCTACTTCACACCACATACCAGGTCAGCGAGCAAACAAAGGTACAAGGTCAAGCTTTCCCACACCACCCACACAAGCGAACACATGACTAACATATTGAAGCGGCAGCACAAAGGGTTTCCAGTGCCTTCAAGAAAGGTCTGGCTACGTGATTATTGATGCGTTTACGGAAGTCGATAAACGTCCGTGTGACGTTATCCTTTCTATACAAGGAGGCAAGGGAACAGCAGAGCAGTTAGTTACAGTTACAGACACGAGTCGGTCAATGTGTCAGTGAGTGTGATAGTTGTGTCTGCATCGTAAAGAAAATTTAACGAGCGTCGAGTGATTGCATCGTCGTAGAAAAGGTGAAGAGAGGCACTGAAAGGACTGAGGCAAGGCTACGAAAAGTAAAAGCTGTGAGTCGTGATAGCACGAAATATTCTAGACTGTGTTAACGACGAGAAGAAAACCATATTTGTGATACAATTTTAGAAGACAAAGTGATAGAAAAGTAACGGACTGATTTTGTCGTTTTTGTCACAATATGTTTCCTCTACTTACCCTAGATAAGCCTTAGAGAAATAAAAAGTATACAGATATTCTAATACAATTCTAACCCGCGGCGCGACAGCCCTTTCCGAACCAACCTACCGCACGGTCGCTGCTGCCCTGCCTCTGCCACCACAGACGTCCTGAGTGTTTAAGACAGAACAATAGTTATTAAAAATAACAATTTCTTTTAACTAATTATTTCTGACAAAAAGTATAACTTTAAATAAATATAAACTTCTTTACCTAAATATTCTTGTTGATGTAGTTGGAATAGGTCGAATAGATCTCTTGAAATTCTGGATACTAGTAGACCAATCCTCCCTCTTCCAGTATCGAGATATATTACTTCCGTTATGACCTCAGCCTATTCTCCAACCAGATAGAAAACTGCCTTTACAATGTCGATGGCTTAGATCCAATTCCTCGTGCAACTCTCGTTTTTGGGTCACTTTGAATTAACAATAGAGCAAGAATTACATTCCGATCTCCAGTGATTTGCGCTTGTTGGGAAATGTTGAAAATGAAAGCAGGTGATTTCTGGTATGAATTTAATCCCTACGCTTTTCATGCTATAGAAAAGGATCCAGTTTAGTCGACTCCCTCCCTCCCTCTCTCTCTCTCTCTCTCTCTCTCTCTCTCTCTCTCTCTCTCTCTCTCTCTCTCTCTCTCTCTCTCTCTCACGCGCGCGCGCATACACACACAACCTTTAAAATATTTCTTTTGTTTTAAGTGGTATTTGAAGCAATTAATGGCCATTGCGTAGAAAAATGTTCATAATTATTTTAAAAAACGTATCTCTAAATGAAGCCTTCCCATATTTATTGAAACCGTAAATTAAATAAATTAAATAAAATGAAGTTGTGGCAAATGAAGTTGTGGCAAGTGGCACTTTATTTTTCTCTAAACTGAGGCACAAAACAGTTCTTTTTCCGTCGTTAACATAATCTACACTTCTTCGTGATCTTGCAACTCACAGTTCTGTCTTCTTGTGATCTTGGCACATTTTTCTTTCTTTACTCTCTCTCTGTCTCACAAACAGCTGACTTTGACGATACAATCTCTCAACACTCACTAAAACTGCTTCACTTCAAAACTCCGACCTATCAATGCCCCAAACTGTCTCTGCCGACGGATACAGTTACCTCGACGACTGTACACACACACGCACTACTAACAGCTGTCCCGTTCAACACTGGAACGTCTCAAAAAACTGTCCACTCTATCCCATCCCGCAAGCTTTTATACCGGGAATGACGTAACACGGATATTTCCCGAAATTCACAGGCAGTCAGAAGTCTCGCGAACGTTCTCCAAACCCATTTGTTCCGCCACGCTGATTGTTGTAAGTCACCTGTTCAGAAGTAGCGATGAGTGGTGTGCTCGCTTTGATGTGCGCTGCTACTGACCGGGCGTCACATCATGAAAAAT
Source organism: Tenodera sinensis (assembly GCA_030765045.1). Taxonomy (NCBI): domain Eukaryota; kingdom Metazoa; phylum Arthropoda; class Insecta; order Mantodea; family Mantidae; genus Tenodera; species Tenodera sinensis. Next base: position 30,007,844 of record CM060971.1, read on the forward strand.
AGATTGTAAATAATATTCTGTAAGATTGTTAAATGAAGTGATTTAAAGTATGATGAGACAAAGTTATTTAGAAGTATAAATAGACACAAAACATTCGATTTCAAGGCTAAAGAGATAAAGATTTACATTTTTAATTAGTAAGAGATATGATATTAATGGTTTAGGATTATGTTAGGTGTATTTAAATGTTAAATTAAATAAATAATTAACTAAATAGGAACTAAAAATACCGGAAGGGCAATGTTTTGTGTTAAATGATAGCAATACTTAAATAGCATTCATTAAAATAAAGTATACCTATATTAGATTAAACGCACAACCAAAGAGAGCAGTATTAGGACAGTATAGGTTTAGGATAGCTTGAACTGGATGTCAATAAACGAGAAGTAGTAAAATAATGCGATAGTTTTAATTAATCAAGCGCTGATTGGCAGGATAAAGTGTACTGCGGCTGAAATTCAGTAACTATAGCTTTGCTACTGGTTACCAATAATCAGGGTTGCCAGCCCGTACGATAATAATGGGGGCATACGATAATTTGAATTTTTGTACACATAGTTTTCAACCTGTACGATAATTATGGGGGTGTACGATAATTTGGATACCGGCAAAATATCTTTTTCACTGGTTTTGTTACACCAGCAAAATGAAATTAATTACAAATAGCGACACCACTTTTGCGCTCTTGGCCTGTCTCCAACCCTCTAAGGCAACCATTTCATGTCCTACTAATCCTCCTGCTCTTTATCCTCTTGTTGCCAGTGTGCCCAGATCTGGTAATCTCAATGAAGAAGGATTGTTCAGAAAATTGATCAATGGAGAAAACTCGGAATAAGTGATATTCCGTCTGAAATAAAGAACATGCCTGAACCTGACAGTTTCTGGAGTGCTGTTAAACATATGTCACCTTGGTGGAAATACTGATTTCAAAGAACTGGTGGAGGTTGCATTATCAGTGATTTGATTGTCCCACAGGAACACTTCTTGTGAAAGAGCTTTTTCAAAACTAGGTTTATTAAAAACCAAAATTAGAAACAGATTGGCGCTAGATACGGTAAATGGACTTACTCTGTCGTCTCAACTTATGAAAGAATTTGGTAGGTCCGAAAATCTGCAAGTAACCGTGAAGATGTTTAAGTTTATCTCAACAACAAATTTGTATAATGCTGCAACAGTTGAGGAAGATGATGAACTTTCACGTTAATAGTGCGAGAAACATAAGTGCTAAAGTTGTAATACTGATTGAGATCATCATTCTTGTAAGTGGATACCATAAACATCAATACTATCACATTTTCATAAGTTATGCATACATTTATTGTTGTAGCATTTGGTTTATGATGTACGATAATTATGAATCCAAATCTATAATTTTGGGAGGCCGGTACGGTAATTTTACTTTTAAATATTGGCAACCCTGCCAATAATAGATAAAGGATATAACAATTTAAGGTATTCATATATGTATTTAGTCGTCTAGCTAATTGTAGAAGGTTTAATTTTACTTCTGCAAATCATGAATATAAATGTAATAAAATTGAAGTTGAAATAAATAGAACATACCTGTCCTAGCATAGGAAACAAGACGCTAGCACAAGATATTTGCATATTTTTATGTTATTTTATTTTATTTATCTACCTACTCTTTGCATGGTCAAGAAATAAAGGACTTCTTTATTATGTTCACAAGGGCTTGTCTGCCCATTCTTCAACAAACTATTCTTACAAAATCATATTCTTCTATCTTCTTCTTCTTCTTCTTCTTCTTCTCCTCCTCCTTCTTCTTCTTCTTCTTCTTCTTCTTCTTCTAATGGGGCTACAGCCCAAAGCGGGCCTGGGCCTTCTTCATCCGAGACCTCAAATCATCTCAATCCAGAGCTATCTGTTGCCAATTTTTGCATTTTAGGAGCTGATAACTGCTCTCTTTCACTGAATCCATCCACCTTTTCCTAGGTTTACCTATCGGTTGCTTTCCAAACATCACTCCTGTTATCACTTTTACTTTCTCTACTGGTAAGTAGGGGAAGTATTGTATTCCACCCAAAAATTCGATGTCGAGATTTCACCGGAAATATATGTTTTGAGGCCCCCTGAATCCAAAAAAAGCATTTTTAGAAAAAGGTCCGTGTGTGTGTCTGTGTGTCTGTCAGTCTGTCAGTCTGTGGACAGCATAACTCAAAAACGAAAAGTCGGTTAAAAACCAAAGTTTGTATTTAAGTTTAATGTCGTTCAAGGATGTGACACGAAGATTTTGAAGAAAATAGCCCCACCCTAAACTACCCTTTGCGTGGAAAATTTTTCGAACATTTTGATTTTCTTGAAAATGGCTCTAACGATTTTGATTAAAATGCCATATGTTTAGATATTTTTATGAAAATGAAATGTATATCTTGAATTTTCTGGCTATAGCCCCTATAGTCGTATTTACTTTGGACGACTTTTGCATAACTGGGAAACCGTTAGAGATAGACCAAATTATACTGTACAAAAAATGCAGATCTTGGTAAAATACATAATTTATGTCTGAATAAATTTTCTTGTAGGTGAACCATTTCGGAGATATTCCTTGTTATGTGTGTGAGTTTCAGAAAACTTAGAACTTTAGCGAAATGCAACAACGTTGTTCATTTTTTTATATGTTAATCGTGCAAAGAGAACGGAATCTCAAAGGTCAAAAAAATTAGACTCGCTCAAAGCCTACTGTATTCTAATATATCCCTTGCACCTACAAGGACATAAGCAATAAGATAATTTGTACGAATGTTTATCTTAACTAACATGGAGATATAGGAATAAGAGTTTGTTAGAATGGTTAGTACAAGAGTAGAGAAAGTCATGTGAGTGCAACACATCAGATTTTTTAGGTAGGTATCTGTCCTTAATCCATTCTTTGCACATGCCCTGCCCACTGTAGTTCATTTGGCCACAGTGGAGAGTTCTGGTTCTTTGAAGAGGTCATATACTACGTATTAATCGAGATGGACATTTGTTGAAATTATTTTATTACCTATTTCCTTATAGATACAATGGGAATAGTAAAATTAGTATACTTAAGCGATAGTCAAATCTTTTTCGTGTTGGTTGCTATGTAATGGCTTCCAAATTGCATTTGTTTTGTATGAAAAGGATACAAAGAATACCAATGACTTCCTATTTGAGAGAAGTATCAATATTGCAAAATTCATACAAATAACAACGAATATCTCGGAAATTATTATCTCCATAAAAAACTGTTATTTAACATAAATTTTGCTGAACCACATGTACATTTTTTGTGCATCTCTTACGGTTTACAAGTTATGCAAAAGACATTATAATGAACACGATTTCAGAGACTATTCAAGAAAATTAAGATATAAATTTCATTTTTCATTAAACTACTGTAAACATACAGTATTTTATTTAAAATCTTAGCCGTTTTAGAGAAAGAAAAAAGTTTCGAAAGTTTTCCATGTAAAGGGTAGTTTTGGGTGAGGGGGGTTTCCTGGAATATCTACGTGCCGCATCCTTGAAAAATGTCGAGCTGAAATACCAAGTTTTTTATTTAACCGACTTTTAATTTTTAAACCATGCTGTTCACAGGTATCCGAACGTACGGACACACATATGAGTCTTGTCCTAAAAT